>JARWLC010000011.1:72759489-73186989 GCA_033318265.1 Phyllotis vaccarum | reverse complement strand
ATGCCATGAAAAGGTCCTAGGAGGGGATTCTCTTTATGGGACAGAGTCCCTGAATGCTCTATATCTTGTTCCACACGAGGGACCCACTGACCGAGAAGAAAAGCCTACCTCATGTTATAGATTTGACATACAAAGTATCAATTTGAGAGCCTAAGTTTGGGATATGAGCCAACATTTTAATCCATAAAATATAATGAATACTATGATGAATTAGAATTCAATAATTCGGGTATTTTTATAGACTGCTAAGACCACTTATAAGTCCTATTTTGATGCCCAAATGGTTTGATGAAACAAAAAACCTGAGTAGCTAGGAGTGTAGACTCATTGTTAAAATGCTTGCCTATCATGCGTGAAGCCCTGGATTCAATCTCCACACCAGCATAAAACTGGGTATATACGGTGGTGCACACCTGTAATCATAGTACTTAAAAGCAGAAGTCAGAAGGATAAAGAATTATCCTTAGCTATATAGAAAGCTGAAAGGTGGCCCGGGCTACATAGGTCATCCATAGTTCAAAGATAGCTTGGTCTGCATGAGATTCTATAATCTGATTTATTTTTTCCACTTTCAAATGAGACAAGAGAAATGGACAAACTTTTATGAGGTGAGACCTTCTGTGGCCTTAGAGAGGCACATCATTCTTTTGTTAGGAATGTGGTTTGGACAGAAAACTGATGGACCTGAAGTGTGAGTTCTGAGGATGCTGTAAGACAAGACAGAAGCTTGGCTTAATCAGTACCTCCAGGATCAGAAAGAGCCAGAAAGCTCGGCTTCCCTCTTGAGGTGGAGTCACCTTTAATCTGGTGTCATCCTGCATATAAATGAATGACTACTCATTAGCAGGAGGGGAAGGAGCCAGTCAGAACACTATGTCCAAAGCACTAAACTCACTCAGAATGAGAGTTTGGCCATTTTACCAGGAAATCTGGACCTCCTCACTAGACTGTCTTCTCCTGGGTGATACAGCCATCCTCAGTGAAAAGAATCTGGTAACCCATCAGCACCAGCTGTGAACAAAACAAGGAAATGGCTACTCTGCAAAGGCTTGAAATTCTTGTGTGTGACAAAAGCAAATGAAATGGAGTCACCAGTGGGGCCTCAACCTTGGGCAAAGTTAGGTTGTCTTATTTATTAGAATTCCAGCATACCTTAAACCATGTGTGAGCACACAAAAATGGCAGACTTCAGGAAAGTCATTTGAATTTAAAAACAAGAAAGTCTAAATTAACTTACCTTGGCAAAAAAAAAAAAAAAAAAGAAAAGAAAAGAAAAGAAAAAAATTAGACTCACAAGTAGATTCTTAAAATTACCAATTATTTTATTCAATATACATTTTGAAATAACTTTTAAAATTCATATCTGGAGCACCATGTTTTTAAGGCAAACTATTAGGTGTTGAGAACCCTGGTCTATTGTTTCCCCTAAGTCCTTTAGGGGGGAAGGGGATCTGGAGGTAAAACTGCTGGCTTTGTATGGTGAGGTCGTGACCTTTGGGAACTTTGGAGTTTATCTCTTTCATCTTCTGACTCTCTTGAGACTTCTAACTTACAGAGAAATCAAGCCCTAAGCCTGGGCGAGACACAACGCAGCATTGTGAGAAGCTAGTTTCTCTCTTTCCTTTGGCCTCTCTCTCTCACTCTGTCTCTCCCTCTTTCTCTCTCTCTCCCCTCTTTCCCTCTCTAAACAAAATAGATCTGAACCGAGCCAAGGAAACAAAAATGTATTGTTCCTCACAGATGGAAGCGAGTGTCGCCTAGGTAACCAGATTAATCTCCTCTTTCTCTCCCCCTTTCCTCTCTTGTAGTGCTGTAATCGGTGGGCTCTTTTCACAAAAAAGCCAGCCTCAAAGCTGGGGCTCTAACTAGGTTCCTAATTAGCTGCAATTTACAATGAAGACAACATGATGAGATAATAGAAATTTGCAAAATAATGACATACCTCAGCAAAATATTCCTCCTCCTAAGAACCATTTTTATACAAAAACAATGAAGAGGGCCCTTCTGAAGCAAAGCTGGAAAATGGTGGTGTATTATACGACACAGAACATTATTGTTCGCCTCTTGTTCCCCCAATCAACAGCTTATTGTTTGGCATCTTAAATAAAAATGACTCAAATACAGGCCACATAATGATCTCCATTGCGCTAATACACTGTATATACCGAGTCGTCAGAAATGCTGGGGAGCCAATGCCAGCAGGACAGTAAAGTAGCAGGCTTGGGAAGGTCATTTACAATACAATGCCATACACATTATTACTGCTCTTAATCACACATATCTTCCTGATTTCTGTCAGGATGAAACTCTGACATTAAAAAAAAAAAATTAGTAGGGAGGTACCCAAAAGGGGGATTGCCAGTAATGAAATATGATGTATCACGTTTGTTTTTGTGTGGTGTTTAGCTCAAATGAAGCAGCCTCTAGACTGTTAGCCAACAGCATTCTCTTGTGTGACATCAAAGACTGCCATTCAATGGGGGCAGAAAAGAAATCACAGTAAGACAGCTCAGGGGGAGGAGCTCCTCGGAAATGACAGACCATTAGTGGTAATCTCTACCTTATGTCCAAAAGAGCAGAACTGGAGGGAGAAAGGCCAAGGCCACACTGTCATGGATGTCTCCGTGAGGGTCCTTGGCATAGCAGCTGATTCGGGGACAGTGGCCTGGCGGACATGTAGTGGGAAAGATGTAACACTGTGCTCTCCGGGAGCAATTTGTCACTTGTGACAGGAGGAGCAGCCTCCCCATGGATGGTGTGAATCAAAACCACGGTGTCTTCTGCAACATGGAGTCCAAATAATGAAAGAGAATCCCAATCCATGTCGTGCATCCAAAGAGTCCTTCATAAGTGGCAACAGACTGTCTAGCCAATGTGGGGAGAAATGCAGCCACACATGATAAGGAAGTCTACATTTGCTTACGGACTCAGGAGTATGAAGTGTACAGCTGCACATACTTGAGAACCAATGGTCCCAGACTTCCCCATAAATAACACTGACTAAAAACCAATTGGCCAGGGACAGAAAACACATTAATCCCTTGGTCATTTGGCTGTTAGAAATAAGACAATTTGATCCCCTCACAGAATAATCAGAAGGTAACAAGTGGGACAGATTAGAGAAGGCACCAAATGGACTCTAATGACTTTGGAGGAAAAAAATGTTGTATTTGGTGATAACATTTGCAGAACTGGAAAGGAAGGGGGGAAAGGTAGGCCATCTGGGTGTATCACAGCCCCAAAGAGTTCAGCATGTGACTTTTGGAAATGAGACCATATCATGTTGAGTTGTGTAGAACTATCAACCTCTTTCAGAGATGGGAAAACAACAAATGAATTGAAGCCAGGGAAGCCAGGAGAGAGAGACAGCCAAAGCCTGTGACCTGCTGCTAAAAGCCCAAAGCATGTTTGCTCATAAGGAACTGGGTTTCTGCCTCTAGATTTTTCCATGGATTTGACATTTACAGTAAAATGGGAATCTCCTCACCCAACACAGGTTCCTTTTCAGTTTTATGTAATCCTTACAAGAAATGTTCTCATCCTATAACTCACTCACTGGATGACTCAATAAAGTCATCATTTTGGAAATATCAAAATGTGTTGAACTGTGTGAAGATTATATGCCATGTTAGAAAGAGCATTTGACTCTGAGATATGATCTGGCCTTTCCTAGCTCCTGCTTCCGCCTCTTCCACTTGTCAAGATTCCAGTTTACCTTTTTGTTTGAGACGCTACTCAGAGCAATGCATCCATGGGTATTGACTGTTCTTTAACCCCTTCACTCTTTGCCAGAAGCCCATCCCAAATCAGCTGCATATTCTGTCTCTTCTGCTCACTCACCCTGAGCAGCTGAACACAGCTGGGAATCTCTGGTCCATCCGTATCCTCAAATGGCCAGCACCATTCAAGAGCCTCAAGGGTCCTTTCCCCCTCCTCTCTCTCCCTAACAATAGCACCAAATATTCATTGATTTCTTTTTGCCAGCATCCCCATCATTTTGAGACGCCCTCGCTCCCTATAGAGACCCACTTCTGCTGTATCTACTCACATCTTAGGCACCCTTCCTTGTAACATCCCTGCAGAGCCAGAGGACATGCCTTTATCTCTGCCTAGAGCTTTATCCAATGATGAGTCAGATCCCCTCTGTTCTCATTAACTCAGGACCTTGCCTTATTTTCCCTCCAATCTTCATCTGTTCTTTGTCTCACAGCTTCTTCTTGCTAGCCTACACACTCAAGCCCTTTGGCTCCATTGTCTTCCATCATGCCACCAGCTTTCTATACCTACTCGCACGTGCTCTTTGATAGGTTTCCCCAGTACTTTCTCACTGGTCAGGTCCACTTCAGAAAAAAAAAAGTAAGATACTTAACTAAAAACTAAAAAGCAACTCCCTTCCCAGTTTGAGCCTTTGCAGCCTTTCTTTTCTGATTAATGCATGTATCAACAGAGAAATAAAAGGTATTATAAGAACTAAAGCAGTCAACATGCCTGCTGTACCAGTCTCCAACTCCTAACCTCAATGGAGATCTTAGAACAACACATTTTCAGACTTTTTCTTATATTGAATCTTTCTCTGTCCTGTCAGTCAGCTCCCAAATAAATGAAAGAGAAACTTATTATTAATTGTGAAAGCTTGACTTTAGCTTAGGCTTGTTCCTAACTAGTTTTTATAACTTAATGTAACCCATATCTTTTCATCTATGTTCTTTTACATGGCTTGGTTACTCTGTACTGCTTCCTCAACATCTGGCTGAAACTCCTCCTTTCTTCTTCCCAGAGTCCTCTCTGTCTCCAAAAGTCCCTCCTAACCTCTTCCTGCCTAGCTAATGGACATTCAGCTCTTCAATAAACCACTCACAGTGACACATTTTCACACAGTGTAAAAGAATATTCTACATCCCTATATGCCACCATTGGAAAGGAAAATGAAATGGTGGAGTCATATGACAACTTAACTAGAGAGCTATTACCTGACCTGTGGGATCCTGACTCTCCATTCAGAATATCATCTTCAGCTATAACCTGACTTGAGGAGATCTGACTACCCACTTAGCTTACTGCCCTCACGAAATCAACTTCTGCTCTCTAAACAGTGGAAGTTCACAGATGAGTCTGACAGAGCCAGAAAGTCTGCTGTGGGAGTTTCAGCTCCTAGAAATGTTGGGGAAGCTACGCCCATGAAGTCTCAATCAATATGGTTACATAAAGATACTGCAACAAGGACCATACCAGAAGACATTGGCCTCAACCCTAGACAAAGAACTATAAACAACCAAGAACAAGAGAATTAACTTTCTCCCAGGAAGGATCTACAGATTGGTTATCTGAATAGTTGGCCATGAACTACAACATTATATGGATTTAGCTGGTTGTATTTATAAAGGTATGAATACACACACACATACACACATACATGTAGTAAGAGGTTTCTGGCCTGGACTTTTGGGCCTAGACTCAAGATTTAGGCCCACAGACCCACAGACCAGCAGAGACACACAGATGCTTACAATAGATTACCCATTAGTGCATAGTCCATTGTTTACATTCCTTCATCACATACACACACACATACACACGTATATACACACATACACACACATATATACACAAACACATACACACATACATATACACACATACACACACATATACACACTCACACAAACACACACACATATACACACATACATACATACACTCACACACACATAAACACACACACACACCAAAACAAAGACAAAGAAGTCATGGATCCGGAAGCAAGACAGGTGCATGAGAAGAGTTGAGAGAAGAAATGGAAGGGAGAAAAATGATGTAATCATAGTTTAATTTCAAAAAATAAAAGACAAAAACTAACATAACTGAACACTAAACAGCTAAGACAGAGATCTGTCTGAAGGATAATAATGACGGGAAGTTAAAGGGCTTACTAGCCTCTGAGTCTATGGATAATGTAGCAACTGTTTACTCATTAGAGGTCTACCAGATGATTCGGGCAAATAAGTTAATAAGTTAGCAAGTCTGAGCCTTAAATGGGTATGTAAGGATGGGAGACAAAACAATCCTCCAGCTCTCATGGTGCAGCATCCTGCTGCTTGTTATTTATTTATCTCGAGATTTCAAATTCAGAAAGGAAAGATCCTATTATGAGTATGAAGCACTGCATCATTGCCCAGACCTAAACTTAAACAAGGAATGAAGACATGGCTTTTTCTAAGCTGACTGACTGGGCACTTGAGGAGAAGAAAAGATCCACCCTTACAAGTTCACTGTAGAAGTGTCATCAAGTCCTACCCACTATCTCCAAGGGAAAAGCTTAGAAGCTCCATAAGTTATGATATGACTTCACTGAACATCATTTTATCTATATCAGAGCATAAGCCCTCCTAAAACATGAGAAGCCACTGAGGGAGGAGGTAATTCAAAGCTTATACTACAAAGTTCTTCCTGGAAGAAGGGCATCTGCTTTCAGGGGTCCATCCTATGTTCAGAGCAAGGTAGATAAGTCAGGCTATATTGTGGTCTTTTAGAAAGCAATCTCCTTGGAACAAAATAGGAGATGTAACAGTACATCCATGGGTCCTAGGTTTATGTATGCCAAAGCTATTTCCTAATAACTTAAGTCTTATACAAGTTTGGCCAATCAAGGATAAAAAGACGGTATCAAAGACTTCAGAATGCAGAAGATCTTTGACATAAGGTCTACCATTCACCAACTTTCCAGGTCCCATGAAGTCATGAAGTGTATTTTAATAAATAATGAAACTGTGGCTTGGACAATTGAGGGCACCAACCCTAATCTGACACGCTCTGTCCCACCCCCAGAATTAAAACAAGCAGCAACTGCAAAGGTTCTCTCTCAGCCTGGCCTTAATGTTCAGCCAGTGTCTTTGATTTAAAGGACTAAAACAAGTAAAACCTTGAAGTAATCTGCCTCTGCTTGCTTGGCCTCTTCAACCGTCGATGTGTGGTGAGTAAGTATGGCAATCAGGGCAGAGGCCTGCTATCATTCGGCCTTAATTAAAAAAGACACTGGCAGCGGAGCCGTGAATTAGAAGCCTAGTACGCACTACTCCTGATTAATTCGAAGCTCATGTTGGATTAATAATTCCAAACAAAGAACAAAAGGAAATTGTTATGCGAATTGCAGCCCTCCCAGGCCAGACAAAGGTCAAATCACAGGATTTCAATTTCATCCGGAGCTGCTTAATCAACTCCCTCGGAAGGAAGACCATATGCAGCTCTGAGGGCCATCATTGTACTCCTCTTGTTGCTGGACCTGAGAGGCTCCTAGTCATTCTCTCAAGACATTCTCAATTGCTTCTCCTCTTTCCCTTCCGATCTGACAAAAGCTCTATTATTCCTAGGGATTCAAGAAGACGAGATCCGCCCCGAAGAAAACAGCCCAACAACTGCTGACTTATGATGTGTGCTGGGCGCCATTGGCACCAAGGTCACGGGTGTATGTGCTGGGGGCCATTGGCATCAAGGTTATGGGAGTTACTCCTTTCCTGAGAAGGGTCTTCACCAGCAGTGACAGAAAGAACCCACCAGGTGACATCACTAGCAGAGCATTGGGAAGGTGATGAGGTGAGATAGGGTGATGATGGACGTGCACATCTGCCTGGGAAAGCTCATGAAGCATACAGACCATCAATGTAAGACTGTGTACAGGAGCTCTGCATTGGAGGGGACAGATGTCTATGCTTCTGGACATCACAGGGTCACAGGAAGCTACTCACTCCTTATGAAGTTCCATTTCCTTCCACCTTCCTTGAGACTTTATTGTCCTAAGGAGCCCCACGCACTGATGCAGCCTGGGAATGGCAGAGTCTCTAGCAGATACCATGCAAATGCTTCTGCAGTGCGGGGACTGACATGGGCATGAAAACACTTTTCATCTGTCAACTGTCAATGGCTACAAACTCTACATTCTTAGGGTGACAACTTCATCTCCCTCCACTGTGAGGCCTGCTGTGCCATAAGTGACATTCCAGAAACATCAGGAGCTCTTCAAAACAAACAAACAGCAAAACAGTTTGGAGATTTCCATGTGAAAATTCTTAGGGTTATTTGTTTGTTTGTTTGTTTGTTTGTTTTGACAGGGCTTCTCTGTGTAGCTTTGGAACCTGTCCTGGAACTCACTGTGTAGAGCAGTCTGGCTTCCAAGGAACTCACAGAGATCCACCTGCCTCAGCCTCCCCAGTGTTGACGTTAAAGGTGTGTGCCACCACCCAGAGTTACTAGTGTCTTAATACAACAATGATAAGTGTTCCTTATGTCTGGGGCATGTCACTGAAGTGTTTAATGGAGGGCCTTGTACCAATGGAGAGCCAGATACCAATGAGTACTGACAGTCAGATTTATGCCCTCCAAACCGATAGATCATAGTTCAGCCTCAGACTTCTTCCAAATAGTCAACAAGGAGAAAGAAGGCCACTGTGCTGGGTCACACTGGGAAAGCTTTTCTGAGATATTGTCAAATCAGGGACCTAGGCTTCTCTGCAGCCCCCTTACAAATCTAAGACTATGAGTACTATGAGTTTCCCCCTCAGACCACAAGCATAAGCTTATATAACATATATATGTATGCACACATATTCTATACAATGATACTCTATATATCTCTGGAGTCCTGTTCAAACCAAATCCTGTAATTCGACATCTCCACACCTCTCAGCTGTGCCTTCTTGCTATTCTGGCATCTCCTTGATTTTTCCTTGTTTTTGTTCCCTCCTAAGCCTTAGAACATAGCAGTCTATGATGCCTAAGGCTTAGGCAGTGAGACAGACTTGACCAGCCGCTTCACATAAATACTCCCATCTTACGTCTCTGTATAGTTAAACGTGTACAACATGTGCACAATGATCATATTTTTATTTTACTGGCAGTTGTTCATTGCACATAGAACTGGTTTGAAAAGAACATTTTCACTCAAGTAGATCAGGTACATTGAACGCATTGCCTTTTTACCCTATACCCTCCCTTTGCCCTTTCCAACTCATGTACTTTGTTCCCCTGTGCAGTTTTCTATTTTTATGTCATATGTATGTACATGATTTCATATATCTATATAAAATACAAGATCTAAAAATGAGAGAAAACATCTGATATTTGTGTTTCTAAGACTGATTTAATTTATGTAATTTAATTAGAATACTCAGTATCTGTATTTTCCTCAGGGAATAAAGACAAGTGGCTTGCAAGTTCAAAGCTATCCTAGGCTACATGGTGAGTTCCAACCTAGCCTGAGGTACATGAGTCCTGTTCTGAAAAGAAAAAAAAGTCCATTCTATTCCTGTACTGTGATGACCCTTAAAGGCCGGACACTGTACCTGCTCTGCTTACTGTGGGGATTCCAGGATTGAGCACAGGCTAATATGTCACTCTAACAAGAGTGGATCTGAGTTTTAAACTAGTTATGTGACAACAGGTTAAACCAAGAATTAGACAGTGGGAAAAGTCCCCAATGACTGTCACATATGGGGCAAGAAGAGACATTCTCCCCTAACCACGTATTGGTGCAGACTGACTTAAAACTCAAATGGCAGACTCTAAGAAGTTGCTACAATCCTGGATTAGAACAGTATAAGGACTAAGAGATCTGCTACATTAAATCATGATGATAAAAGCTAGACCTCCCCATTTTTTTTCCTGGATTACACCTAGAGTCTAGATCACAGAGCCTCAAGTGAACAATAACCCCGAGCCACTTCGTAATGAGAATGTAATTATAAGTCCCTCCGCATGACATCATTATAATTTCAACCACACTAATTAGCTGAGGAAATCCACTTCATGTTATTCAGTGGGTTTCAAATATGTCTGATACTTGTTACTAAAATAAATTAAAGAAAGGACAACCCACACAGATATAAGAATGTTTAGTGTTGTCTCAGTCTGTGTATCAATTCATGTTACATGGAAGCAAAATCAATTCTGTTTAAAAATAAATAACCACACTTAACTTTTGTGAGTGACAATAATGTCTAGCTGATCTCATATATGGGAGATACGGGGAGGGGGGGATCAAAGTATGCTTTTCCCTGCAAAAGGCTGGCATTCTTAACTGAAGATTTATGCTGTTTATTATTGATTATATTGCTCAGTGACTGATCATAATTCCTTTAAAGACAACATAAAGCCTCATTGGCATTATAACACATTTAAGTGTAACTTAATGAAATATTTATTCAGAGCTAAGGATCCTCCAATACTTTTTCTTTGAATAAAACCACATTTGAACCCTGTTTAGCCTCATTAGTGCATACCTCTTGAGTTGAGTAGAACTAACTATATTTGTATTTTTTAAATATTCATTATCGTCTTCTAATGTTCCATTTTAAAGCTCCTATACTTCTTAAAAGTACCAGATAAAGAACAAACTGCAGAGCGATCTTAGAATTCAGTATATACCAATTTTAGAATTAGTTTGTTCTGTTTTCAAGACAGGGTTTCTCTTTATAGCCTTGGCTGTCCCGGGCATGCTCTGTAGGCCAGGCTAGCCTCAAACTCAGATACCAACCTGTCTCTGCCTCCGAGTGCTGGGAAAGAAGAAAGCAATCAATCGTGAGCATTTTGTTTTGGTGGTGTTGATTAATTCAAATATTGAAAAATGTAAGTGACTTTGATTTACTGATGTGGTGACATATTATATATTCAATTAGAATAAGTCTGGAATATCAGAGGACAGAGCCATTTCTCCAGCTCCCCCCTCCCTTTTGAGATAAGGTTTTCTGTGTAACAGTCCTGGCTGTCCTGGAACTTGCTTTATAGACCAGGCTGGCCTCAGACTCACAGAGATCCTCCTGCCTCTGCTTCCCAAGTACTGGGACTAATGGTGTGTCCCACCACTGCCGGGCTGTTAGGTCCAGGATCTCTGTCTCCCATGTGGTAGGATTAAAGATGTGGGTCACCACTCTGTGACCTTCCTGGCTTGGCTGTGGGTGACTCTGTCCTCTGATTCTAAGAAAAACTTCACAGATTTAAGGCTTGGCTGTCATTTATTGGTGACAAGTCATTTTAGTATCATTATATCCCAATGAGGCTTGTATGGTTTCACCTGCACTTTCTTGAAACACAAAGGTTTAAGTTTTAGGCTCAATCATATATGGGAAGGTACCAGACATACTGTCAGTCCAACTCTGTAAACCACAAATGTCCAGTCATCCTTATAAAACACATTCTCTCACCCTGAATAGATAAAGCAACCTAGAGCAGAAGGGCTAAGCTTGAGTCACCACAGTCTGCCCTCGGTCACACCAGGTAACCAGGGAACAGCACAGTCTGCCCTCAGTCACACCAGGTAACCAGGGAACAGCACAGTCTGCCCTCAGTCACACCAGGTAACCAGGGAACACCACAGTCTGTCCTCTGTCACACCAGGTAACTAGGGAACACCACAGTCTGCCCTCAGTCACATCAGGTAACTTCTTGGCCCCAAGAACCCAGTGAAATGGATGAACAGAAAGATGGTCATCAGAGCTCCATGCATGCAAATCTATGGCCAATGTTACAAAAGTGACATACGTGACACAGTGGGGAAAATGACATCATCATCTGAAAATGACATCATCATCATCTGAAAATGACATCATCATCATCTGAAAATGACATCCCCATCTGAAAATGACATCACCATCTGTATTATCTACATAGGAAACTGACTGAAAAGTATATTTTTGAAATGCCATCAAAATGAATTTTGTTACTGAAATTATGAACATCATATGTATTTAATGTACAGTGAATTCAGTGAGCTTAACACTTATGCCATTACCAAAGTTTTTGACATATTAAAAACCCAGGATTAAGTATATTGTAAATGTCCGAATACACAAACTACATTGGTGAAATTTCCACGGTGAAGTCTGTCTGTGTGGAGATTAATTCATTGTGCTTCCCAATGTCAGCTTTAGCAGCTACTTACCCACGACAATAAAATTAACTCATTCATTCATTCATTCATTCATTCACCCAGACTGTGACATGGAATACTAGGTGGATAAAGCTATAAAATCTACTCAGAAAAAAAGTCAGTAAAGGTTTACTGGCTAGAAGCATCTTACGACTGAGTGGCCAAAACAGATGGATAGCAGCTACGCAGCATCTACTAGTAAATTTTATCTTCAAGGACCTCTTCATCACTTCTTTCTCTTCCACTAATTTTAGGAAATTTATATGGTAGATCACATCGTCTTGAATTTTTTTAAACTTTTGTTTTTAACATTAGAAGATTTAAAGTAGAGACTTACAAACTGTAAGCCAAGTTTCAAGAAGTCGTGAATCATATTAAAATCCAAGATGATGGCTCAGTCAAGAAAACAATTGCTATATTAGCATGAAGATATAAATCCAATCTCCACCATCCACATTGATATCCTGACCTGCAATCCCCCAAAGATGATTCCAGGACTCATTGCTTGTCATTCTGAGAAAGTATTGAAGCTTCAGATTCAGTGAGAGGCCCTGGCTCAAAAATTAAGGTAGAGGGGAGTTGAGAAGGTACTAGATGGGGTCTCCAGCCTCCATATGCACAAAAATAGACATGTACAAACACACGCAATCATGTGTACAACACAAACCTGCCTACACACATACACATATGTATACACACAATAAAATTGAAGATAAGCACATGTCAAGTTTCTTCAGGATTTTAACACAAGAAGAGGAATAACAGCCATAAAACACAGTGCCATGTTTACTGCTCTAAAATCACAAGTGAAATTCCCAGCAAGTTTGCAAGAATGCAGGGCTATAGGATGCATGACTTTATGCATCATTTATTAAATTACATTTTCAAGATTTGTTATTCTAACTTTTGTAAATATTATTTTATTTTAGTATGTGAATATTTAACTTCATATGTGTCTATGCACTACATGGATGTGTGGTGTCTGCACAGTCCAGAAGAGGGCATTATATCCTTGACAACTAAAGTTCCAGATGGTTGAGAGCCACTGGAGGAGTGCTGGACACCAAATCCAGGTCCTTGGAAGAGCAGCCAGTACTCTTGACTACTGAGCCATCTCTCATTACATCTAACTTTTTTAAAGTACAATAAAACACATAGGATGATTCCAAAGTGATTTTTTAAGGTATTACTTCAAATATCAAATGAGTAATTGCTTAAAGTTCACAGGCTTTTTGTGACAATCCAGTTCATGAGGCCACTCTGAAAGTGACAATTTGGGACAGCATCAGAAGCTTCCTTTAAGGGCTGTATCTCACTGGCCTTCGTAAATAATGTATATGAAAATTAGAGGCAGGTGAGTGCATAAGATGACTGTGAAGACCTTCCAGAAACAGATTCTTGTCACTTTGTATAATCTTTCAAGAGCGTAGATAATAAATCCTAACTTGAAGAAAATTTAACAATAAATAAAAATATGAACTGTTTAAGCTCCAGGATTGGGACTAAGAGCCAGCACACTACGGGGACTGACCATTGTCTGGAAAGGCTGGCCAGACAGCTGACTTACAGGAAGGCACAAATGCTACCAAAGAAACTGATCTCAACCACATATGTGATCTGAAGAACATGTTCGTCAAGCAAGGGACATGGCTCAGCCAGTAGAGAGTGTCTGCCGCTCAAGGGGAAGGATTGAAGTTCAGATCCCCAAACCCACAGAAAAGCTGAGTGGAGATGGCAATGCAGCTGTAACCCCAGCATGTAGGAGAAAAAGATTAGATCCTTAGAGCTACTGACTGGCCAGATAAGTCCACGTGTTGGGCTCAGAGCTCCAGTGAGAGACCCTACCTCTGTATAAAACAGGGACAGTAGTCCAGGAAATAGCTGATATCAATCTCAGCCCTTCACAAGTAAGCACATGGGAATGAACCTGCATAATATGGACAAGTACATGTGACACATAAATACAAACATGTAAACAGACGGTGTATATCTGTATGTATGTGTCTGTGTATGTGTGTGCATGTGTGTGTGTATGTCTGTGTGTGTGCATGTCTATGTGTGTGTGTGTGTCTGTGTGTGTGTCTGTGTATGTGTGTGTATCTGTGTGTGTGTGTCTGTGTGTGTGTCTGTGTGTGTGTCTGTGTGTGTGTCTGTGTATGTGTGTGTATCTGTGTGTGTGTGTGTGTGTCTGTATGGATATCTGTGTATGTGCATGTGTGTGTGTGTGTGTGTGTGTGTGTGTGTGTGTGTGTGTGTGAATCTGAAAGTCAGTCTTCCATCCCATCCCATCCTACTTTTGAGACAGGTCTATAGTAAAGCACAGTCCGTCTACCCAGGCTTCTCCTGTGTCCACTCTGCAGTACCGAGGTCACAAGCATAAGACCCTGAATCTACCTTTCACATGAACTATAAAGATTTGAACTCATGCTTCTACAGCACACATTTCACCAACTGAGACGTGTGCCCTTCCCTGAAGACTTTTTTTTTTTTAAAGCCCAGCCTGTCTTAAGGATCTAACTTTGAGTTATCAGGCCCCAGCTAGCATTACTTTGATAACATAGGACATTTTCATTTTCTCGGATGAAGAAAGTGAAACATCTCTAGCCATTGACAGTCACCAAAAAAGTCTTAATGCTTTGAAGAGAACAAAGAATCCCATTCATAGCCCAGAGCAGGACTGAACTGGAAGGCGTTCATCTTCCTCAACTCCCTAGCCACCCGTGTCTCTAACACAATACACCTGGAAACAAAGACGGCTTATGAAGCTTTCAAACGGATCTCCTAGCTGCTCTCCTCTGGATGCCTCGCCCTGCTGTCCCTCCTGGCCACACATCTGGTGACCATGTGTGGCGACACTAATGAAGACTTTCCTGAGTGAGCTGCAATTAGTTCTGACTGCCTGGAAGCTTCTCCAGGCTGTAGCAAAGTAAAGGATGGAGATGTCGGACTGGTGTGGGGGACAAAAGGGGGACCTCTTTTCCTTCACAGTGCTGAACTTTCCCAGGCCCCTGGGACCCTCAGAACCACTGCAGGGAAAGAATTTTTTTAAGGTGTAAGCTAGACCTCCTATCCTCCAAATGAGCATGTTAACCAACGTGATTGCATGCAACAGGCAGGCAGCAGCTATGCCACAGCCTTGAAACAATGGAGAATTGTTCGACAGCAGCCGCTCCCCTTGGCTGGCCTGTGAATTATACTTTCCTAACCATTTATATGCTTTAATACAATAAATTGGTCTGTTTTTCTATTTGATGGATTGGAAGGCACTGGGGGGAAGAAATACACTGTACACAATTAAGCAGTCTTGAAAGCACATACTTTTGTTTATCCTGGGCCTCTTCCTCATCTCAATCAAGCTGCAAATATAACTGTTTTAAGTTTCAGTAACAACTATATTAACTGTGGGTCTCCACATGAAGCAGAAGTGCCAAGCCCCAGCGTCTCCTGACCTTGAAGGTTCGGCCTCCCAAATTGTTTACAGTGTCTGACTGAAAACATGCCCATGTTTTCCCTGTATTTTATTGTCCTGAAGCCTCAAAAAACTGTAAGCGCTTACTACATACTAGATAACAGTAATGATTGTCTTTGACAGGATTATTCTCAACAACTCAGAGGATAATGAACAGTTTTGGTTTTTTGTTTTCCCACTGATAGTTTCTCACCGCTGTCCACAGTCAGTTTCACTATTTCAAATCTCTGGACATGCATTTAGTCAGTAAAAGCTATTGGTGATGAGAAGCATAGTCACATTCAGCTAATTCAACACTTTTACACATGCATTTACATGTGAACCCTTACAACGTAGCCAGTACCCAAGAACACGTGCAAATATGTCCACCAGGAAGAAGACTAAAGGATCACTGGGCATCTGCAGTGCATCCATCAAAGCAGGCAGCCCCTTCAAAGACACAAACACGGAAAGATGGATTCAGCAAAGAACACGCTTGCACCTTGCCCCCCACCAACAGAAGCCAAAATTGATGGCATTATGTAAGTGTAGCCATGGATAAGAGGCAGTAAACACATTACATTAAAAATAAATCATTGCTCTTGTGTCAACAGGACATGAGGGTGAAGAATCCCTATTAAGAGAAAGGAGATGGGCCTCTCTCTCTTCATATACAACTGGAAAGTATTTTATTTAACTCTGCACAAAATAAAAAAGTCTATATATTTACAAAATTTATAAAACTATTGGTATATCCCAAATTCCTTCCCTATAATAATAACAAAATACAAATGACTTGGCTACCCAGCTCCCAAATCTTCAGACTACAGAAAATAATTTTATCCTGAGCAGCAGATGTTTGCTTCTACTCCTGGTGGCTGCCCAGTGGCTCTCTGTCCTCCTCAGAAATGCTGAATTGGTGGAAAAAAAACAGAAAAAAAAAAAACATCTTCCCAAGGTTGGAGAACAATTTTGCTGCCTGAACAATGTGAAAACAGTTTACTACATTGAAGTGGTTTTTTTTGTTTGTTTTGTTTTTTTTTAATTAAAATGTTGAGGGCCTGGAGAGGTGGCTCAGTGGTTAGGAGCACTTGCTGTTCTTACAGAGGATCTGGGTTTGGTTCTCAGCAACCACAATTGAAGTTCTTAATCATCTGGAACTCCAGCTCCAAGGGAATCAGATGCCCTCTTCTGGCCTCCTCAGGCACTGCACACACATGCGGTGTTTTTATATGCAGGTAAAGTCTCACTAAAATAAATAAATAAATCTTTAAAAATTTAAAATATGAATGTGATATTCATTTGTTTCAGAATGTCATATAATTCCAAATACAGTATTAGTTGTGACATAGATTCTTTAAGTGATATCACTTCACAATTAATATTTAAATTTATTCATATTAATGGGAAATTAACTTTAGTAATGATGGCAGTTGGGGCTAAGCCAGTTATTGCCCATAAGCTCTTGGGCTTAAGAGGTATTTGTTTGCATACAATTTGTAATTATTGTCAAATATTCTTCTGCTACACACACTTAGCAGCTAGGGGCATTCCCTCAGATATCTACTATATCTGACAAAACATTTTAAAAATCCCAAGACACATAAGGGTTATTTTTGAAGTAACTGGAATTTCTGACTACATGAACATACAGGTGGTCTATAATATTTATGTACACAAATAGTCCTTTTTTAACTTTTACATACATTGATGTTTTGCCTCTGTGTATGTCTGTGTGAAGGTGTCAGGTATCCAGAAACTGGAGTTACAGGCAGTTGTGAGCTGCCATGTGGGTTCTGGGAATTGAACTCAGGTCCTCTGGAAGAGAAGCCAGTGCTTTTAACTGCTGAGATCTCTTCAGCCATACAGTCCTTCTCTGTGGACTCTGCATTTTTGCTGAGGTGAATAACAAGCCATATACAAATGAAGTATTTTTGCATTTGATCTGATCTTTGCCAAGACCACAATCTGCAGGCCCTGGTTTCTACCATTCATTCCTCTGTGACAAAACAGGCAGATTCCCAATATAATTCAAACCCAGTTTCTCTAAACAACCAAGTCAGTAACATATTACAGACATAGCTCCACCCTCCGCATTTCAGAAAAGCAGTGTGTGGGGGAATAAAGAAATAAAGGAATAAACTATCCATGGGTAACGATTCTGGAAGTTAGTGAATGCTGGTAAACAGGAACGCATCTGATTATTATTGTCAATGCAGATGTTTAAGTTAATGCACACATTCCTCTCTTATCTCTCTTAAGCTCAGCAGGATAACATACATCTTCAAAGGCATGTTATCAATGTAGAAGCAATAAAAAAGTCACCCTCTTGTGAATTACCATTTACAGTATTTCACAAGAATGGCATTCACACCATCCAAATGAACAAGGCTGTCTCGTTAGATCAAACAGTACCATGAACACTTCATGGGTTAGTATTAACCACCGGGAGGGGTGGAGGGAGAGAGGAAACCATTTTTGAACATTTGAACTCTCTCTGACCCCTGTACACTATTCAAGTATGCACTTAAGACAATTCAAATAAATAACACATACACACGCATAGAGAGCAGACATATAGATGGCGAGAGTGGATCCTGATAAAGCGATAGGTTCATGAGCAGAGACTGACTATCCTAAAGTCCATTTCCTGGACAAGCATCAGAAGAAATCCCATTAGAAAAGAACATTCCATGATGCTAATCAATAATTCTGGGAACTAGGGTATGGACTTGCTGTGAACCAGCCATGGTGAGTGAGACAAGAAAGAGAACCACCTGTCCCCACAGTGACCTAGAACTTCTCGTGGCTGCAGTTCCTGGTGGGAGACAGGGGTCATGAAGCCAGGCAAATACCAAACGTACAGAGGGAAACAATGAGCTGCTGCATTGAAATGATACACAATAGTCAAAATCTCCGTTATATAACTATTTCAAAAGCTAAATATCCATGCATGAGATAGCATCTCATACGTACATATGTGTGCCTTTCTATAGGTTCAGATCTGCTCATTTATGCTAAAATATTCTCTCCCGACACAGATTAGCTTTCTTCTAGAAAGTTCCACTACTACAACATTTCAGTAGCACCAAGCCTACATAATTTATTTTATAGTATATGTGTAAGAAAATGTGGCCTAGTGTTCATGTGGGTGTCAGAGAATAACATTCAGAATTGAGGCTCCCCTTCCACCTTGAGATTCATATCGTCAGGCTTATGAGCCTGTAGATGTAACTCCTTAACAATCTCCCTAGCAGGGCTATTGTTCTGACGGGAGCATTGTTAAAACAACTATAAAGACTTCAAGTTGGTTTATCACTTGTTAAAAAAAGAACAAGGAACAAAGGTAGAGTCCAAGCTTGATACCTGAAAAAATAAATTCCTGTGTGAATCATGCACAGATGTATATTTAGGTTGTTTTCTGAAACTACTTGTTCAGAAAACACACACATGTGCAGGCGCGCATGCACACATACACACACACACACACACACACACACACACAGAGAGAGAGATAATGGGAGAAATTGAAAATCTAAAATATGACAGAATTATATGGTATATGTCAGCAGATGGGAGCTAAATTAACGATTTCAGAAAATAAAAACACAGGAAGATATAAAGAGGTGCAATGACCCCCACTGTCAACTTGTTGTGATCTGGAATCTCCCAGGAGACAAATACTGTCAGGGAATTTCTGGACTGGGTTAAGTGAGGGGGGAAATCACCTGTGGCTGAGGGTGGCTTAGTCTATAGGATGGGATCCTGGACAGAACAGAAGTGAGCAGAATGAGGGATTCCTTGTAATCCACATTGTATCCACAGATTCAACACAGCCAGCCACCGTGGCTGCCCTTGTAGTAGACAGGACTCTTGAGAGCTGAGTCAAAATCAAGCAAACTTAAGTTTGTCTTGTTACATCAGTGAGACAAGTAACCAATAGGAGGAGCCTCCAAATATTCAATTCAGCTGGAAACCACGATACAGAGGTTCCTTCAAGCAAAGTGTATTTTCCAGTTCCAGGAGCCTTGAGTGTAGGGCTGTGGAAGTTGACCCTGAACAATCTTCCCCCTGTTCTATGACCTACCAGAATAGACAGCCAGCGCTGCTTCAGGTAGCTAGGGTAGGGAGGATCTACCTGCTGTCATTCTCAGTGGCCAAGAGACTAGGGTTTCAACAGACCCGTGGCAGGCAACCAAGCACGAGGGGTCCCAGACATTATATTTCTTTTGTTCAACAAATTGGTCACACAACCACAGATGGCCACATTCTTAAGGCCTGCAAACACCATGGCAACTTACACCCCCATATTGTCTTGGGGAGGGTTGTAGTTGTTTTTGTTTTGTTTTATATTATTTCTTTTAAGGGTTAAGAGATCCAGCAAGAATAAGATGACCCTTACATCTAAATTTATAATACCCGGGCTATATGTACAGATGTATTGAATTGGGAACCACTAGGATGCAAAGCTAACTAGGATTCTTATCTGGACCAGAAAGTTAAATAATGTTTATTCTCAAAATTATCCCTTCCTTTTAAAACCAATTTGCTCACCGACTTTTCTTAGGATTCCTAGCTTTAAAAATGAGAAAAAATAACAAGGATCTCTTGAGTAGGTTCTCTCTACTAACAGTTTGTTTGTCCTTTAGTAAAATGACTTAAAGAATTCTTTCCCATATCCCTGGCAGCATAGGAGCACCATTTCTAATGGTAACTAATAAAGTACAGAAATGTGAGCCATCATGGAAACCATGAGTTTTTCCCCCACATGTGAGTCACTCAATATCCCCAGAAGTAATAATAAAGCCTCCCAAGAAAACAGAAATCCCAGAGGAAGTGATGGCCTGGTCACTTTTCCTGTGTCTCAGTAAGATTGCCTATGACTAAATAATTTCTCAACTGCTAGACTCACACAAGCCAAAGCAAACAGCTTTGAAATTTTTAAAGTACATTGTGTCGCCCTAATAGTCAGGATGGGCAAACCAACAAAGATGAATTGGAGGCAAAGGGCTATTCTGGAGGTTATTGACTAGCAGAGGAAAAACTACAACACAGTTTCAGTAAGGAAGATGGAGTGTGGGGATCCAGAGAGTTGGTCCAGTGGTTCAGGGTACTGACTGAGCTTTCAGATGATGCGGGTTCAATTCTCAGCTTACAGCTGTGTGTAACTCTAGCTCTGGGGGATCTGACTCCTTGGCTTCTAACAGTACCATGAACACATTTGGTCCTCGCACACAAGCAGGCAAGATATCCATACACATAAGATAAAATAGTGCAACCGTGTCTGTCAACTTAAAAGAGAAAAT
Organism: Phyllotis vaccarum; assembly: GCA_033318265.1. Lineage (NCBI taxonomy): Eukaryota > Metazoa > Chordata > Mammalia > Rodentia > Cricetidae > Phyllotis > Phyllotis vaccarum. Next base: position 73,166,318 of record JARWLC010000011.1, on the reverse strand, counting down.
TTTAAAAAGAACCTTTCTCACTTGTCTGTTAAAAGTACAGGACGCCTCCATTTCATAATGACGGGGCAAGGATCCATCCATGGAGTAAAGCTCAATGTGAAAGGATATGTTTTACTTGGTGTAACATTAGTACAATTATCTCAAAGTTTTTAAATCAATATAAATCCTGTGCAAGGCTTTACTGCATGTAAATATTAATTTCTCATGCTTTGGATTCACCCACATGCCTTTTAACAGCAGAAATTCAATGAAGATAAAGAATTTTTAAAATTTCTCTAAGATGCCACAACTGAACCAAGCCATTACCACTCATGAAGTAGGAAATTTATCAAATATGTCTATTGTGTTCTCTGGAATACTTGCCTCTGTAGAAACTTCATCTGTTAATCTAGAGTGGAATTAAGTACTTTCCACCAGTGCTAAATTGCAGCATATGATAGAAAGAAACTATATGGATTGATTTTAAGATATATTTATTTTTATTGTGTGTATATGAGTGTTTCCGGTAAATTATGCCTATGCACCACATGTATGCAATATCTGTGTAGGCCAGAAGAGGGTGTTAGATTCCCTCAGAACTGAAATTCTAGATGGTTGTGAGCTGCCATGTGGGTGCTGGGAGAAGACCTTGCAACTCTGAAACCATATACACACAAACAGGAAAATAAAGACTCAGCAGGTTGCATTTGTGAGAATGTGTACTTTTTGTGTTACGATAATATTAAAAATAAAAAGGCTATCAACTTGAGGATGAGAGACAAGCAATTAAGGGTTGGAGGTACGGGACCGAAGAGTGACCTGAGGAGAAAAGGTAATGGCATAAGGGATGTAATTCTACTTTAATTAAAAATAAATAATAACAAAACTAAATTATGCCCATGTGCCTGTGCAGGTCAGCCACCTTCACTCTCCAAGTTCAATGTATTCATATTGATTCCCAGCAATATAGAGCACAAGGTATTTGAAATCTCCCAGTGTAATACACATGTCAGACATAATTAGGGATGGGTTTTGAGCAAGATCAAAGAAACAGCCAATTGAAAATTAAGAAGCTTGTAAATATGTCCTCTTCCAAAATTAATTTTTTTAAAAAAAATCAAAATTAAAGTTGAAACTGCCCTTGGGATGTTAGACTGATCCCCTGGAACTTTGACTTTCTGAACTAAAATGTCTCTAACAAACTACACCCAACTAGAAGAACACAAGAGTGAAACTTACAAATTCTGCCAATATTTGTCATACGATTTAAACAAAGTAATTATAGTGCTTTTATGGTATTGTTGGTTACTCATAAAACATACGGATATTTTATGGTCATTGAAAAAGGAAATGGATCAAGGCTTTGTTTGATATATTAAATTTTGCTTGTGCATCATGTCTAAAACGTGTATCTAATGGCCTTTAAGCCCAGTGTGGTCTGTGTTGGTTACCTCAGCCTCATAAGGCACAGGCAGAAGACTGTGAGTTGCCTCTAGCATGGACTACATAACAAGACCTTGTTCTAGAAACAAACAATGACCAAAAACACCCTTTATTTGATATGTTTGAAATCATTTGTTCTTAAGAAATAAAAACTTTGTGTGGAATTCAGGCATTAACCAACATAAAACACTAAGTTCAAGAATATTTCCCCATAGCAGACATCAAAATGCAGTAATATTTTTTAACTAGAAAATCTGGACACCAGAAAACTGTTAGAAAGGGACACACTAGTACATTCCAGTTAGAACTTACTTTAATAGAGCAGTAGTTCATAGTGATTTTAACTATGTATAGGTGGATTTCAAAAAGCAAGCAGAATGTATTAGCACAAACCCTCAGCTAAACCACTCCTGTCTTCCAGGAAGGTACTTGCCTTAGGAACCCCATAGAGAAGTTAGGATGGCCCAGGTGGGTGGCACAGATTACTATCTCTGTCATCTAAGCCCTACAGGTGTGTGAATCCCACAGAATCCACTGGCCACTTGATACATGACTTATGTCCATCTTTGGTTACAGTTTTACTCTTTACAATTTTGGTTAAAATGAAGACATGAAATGATAACTTTCATATAATTGCTTAATAGTGATAAGAGGCAGGAGAATGGAGGTGTTAGTTATAGGCTTGAGAAATGGGGTCTGAGTGCAGGCACAATATTCTGAGATACTTGTGTAAGCCAAGGTGAAGCACCAAAATTCTGTACTTGCTCAGGAAGCATCCAGAAACTGCATGAAGGCTAAGACATCAGTGCTTCCACAAACATGCCAGCCTCTAAAGAAGTCATCAGAAACTAGTAAGCCCTGCCACCCTTAATTTTCAGAATATTTCTGTGACAAAGGAAAACACACAGAGTTGGATGGAGTCCTATAAACTATATAAGGTAGTGATCATTTAAACCACTATTTTGAGCTATAAGCAGCAAATGTCCACTGGTACTGCTTCCTTTATAGAGGGTCCAATCAGAGCGCAGAAGACTTTTGGAACTCTTTCATGCAAACACAGTCTGAAGTGCTTTAACTATGGTTTGAAACATTTAACCAATACCTCCTTTAACCTTTCTTCATTTTCTTTTTATTTTTAAGACAATTTCTCTGTGTAGCCTGGCTGTCCTGGCACAAGCTCCGTAGACCAGGCTGACTTTGAACTCAGAGATCCACCTGTCTCTCCCTCTGGGGTGCTGGGATTAAAGACATGGTCACCACTTCCCAGTCCATTGTTAATTTTTTAATTATTCACATGACATTAAAAAATTGCCAAATACGTTTTTAAACATGATGGAAAGTGCAGTATAGATAATTTGGTACATAAATAGATATGCATAATATTTTTATTATAAATGTAAAGGAATAAATGTTTATATGAGATGCAGGTGCAGACAATACAGATTTTAGGAAGCTATGGTATTATTGCTGGTTTTACTGTACATACATGAATGGTAACATGCTATAAATAATTACTTCTACATGATCCTATCTATAGCATAGTAATAAAATAGTTAAATTGATAAATCATGCAATATTTATGCTCAAGTAAAATCTGTCTTGCATAGTACCTAGTATGTACAGTAGAACTTGACAACAATAATATAATGAACATGCTAGTCTGAGGAAATGTAAAAAAAATTCAGGCTACTAGTCTGACTGGGATATCTTCAGTTTCAATAGATAATATAATTTTAATGTCCTCCATATCCCTTAAAAATGACTTGGCCATTTAAAAAAATGTCAAAGTGCTAGACCATTTCTTCAGCAACAGTATTGCAATTTTTACAGGTTAGCTGTATTTTCTATACACAGTACTTCACTTCAGCTGTTGTCATGATATTTGATATTTAATTTCACTGGCTGTTTTTCCACAGTCAGAATATAAAGAACAGTAAACGGTCCACCAATGTGCATAGTTTTTATTTGCATCTTTAATCCAAATACAATATCCTTCATCTGAGCCACCACAAGATGCCACCAATGTTTGTGAGTCCTCACTACTTGGTAATTTCCTTTCCTATTTCTGTATAGTACATAAAACCTTCCAAAGACACGGTTCTGAAACAGAACTATCCATTGGCTAAAACAGGGCTTGGTGTTTAATACCACCACCACCACCACCTCCTCCTCCTCCTCCTCCTCCTCCTCTTCCTCCTCCTCCTCCTCCTCCTCCTCCTCCTCCTCCTCCTCCTCCTCCTCCTCCTCCTCCTCCAGAGGACATGAGCTCAGTTCCCAGTATCCACAACAGGCAATTCCAGCTGAAGGGAATTGGAAGCTCTCCTCTGGCTTCTATGGGCACAGCACTCAAGTGCTTACGCCAACACACAGGCACACATCCCTACACATCCCATAATGATAAGCTGCCTGGTATTTGTCAACATTTAATTCTTACTGTGAGTGCCAGGAGAGGATGAAGGAATGGACAGCCCAGGGCTGAGACATGTAAAAGTAACTAATATTGTTCCCTTCAGGGTGAATGGATCTCAGGGTTCATGTTGTATGGCGAGCAACCTAACGGGTCCAATTGTCTCTGAAGACTTTCTGGTTCATAAATTTCCTGTCGAAAGGAAGCAATTGTTTTTGTTTAAAGGAAACATTCTGAGTTAAATTAAGCAAAAGCCCCATTTTCTGTCAACAGAAGACAGAGTGAAGAGGTAAGAAGGTCGATAAATACTGGGAGGAAGAGACCAAAGCGTTCATCGGAAAGCTTGTGTGTGTGGGCACAGAAAACATCAGCACAAGACAAGATCTGAATCATTGTCCCTTCTGTATAAATATTTTGTAGTCTGTGCAAGCCTGATATATAAACCTATTGCTGACTCGCACCAACCACTGGGGACATCGGAAAAACAAATATCCTTTTGTCTGAATTAATCTTTTTATTGTAGTATTTTATATTTTGATCAGAAACATGTAGCTAGAGACATGAAAACATAGGTGTCTGTGAAACCAAAGTCTTTGAGAAATATCTATATAATTCCAGCTGAAACCAGAAAGAACTAGAGACTCATTAACCTCAAGCTCCGTCAGGGGTTTGCTCCAGAGTGGCGGTGTCTCCCTAGTTGATGCGGTGTGGCCCACTGCAGGGCATTTGTAGCCAAATGCAGTATTTGAGTCTTAAATGCCCCCTAAAGGCCTGAGTCTTGATGACTTTGTTCCCATTTCACAGTCGTATGGCTTAGATACTGTCTTGTGGGAGAAGATGGATCTTTTGGGATGTTCCTTTACAGTATTTTGAGACCTAGTCTCCTTTCCTGAATTTCCCTGCTTCTCGGCTGCCAAGCCACCCAATGCCTTCTTTCATCAAAGTTCCCATCATGTTGAACTGCTTTGCCACAGGCTCAGAAGCAGGATACAACCTGACCAGGGACTGAAACCTCCAGAAGCAGCAACCAAATGCATCTTCATCTAGAGAACTTCTTTTTGTGCCTCTGTGTCTGTCTGCGTGAGTGTGTGTCCTGTCTGTGAAGCACATGCAAGGATCACAGGAAAGCATGGAGCAATATAAATTGGAATTACAGCCATTGTGAGACACCTAATGTGGGCAAGGGGATGGAATCCAGGTCCTCTAGAAGAGCAGTCATGCTCATAACCACTGAATCATTCCCCAGAGACCAACTCTTCATTTTTTTTAAAGTTGACTATCTCAGGTAGCTGACTACTGTATCTCCCTCTCTCTGCTCCCTTCCTAGTTGTATATTTCCCAAACTAAATGCTCCTTATCTATACCAGTTTGGGTTTTTTTGTGGACATAGAACATCAAAGGATTTATTCACATAAATTAACATTGGGTCCATAGTTACCTATTGAAAGTCAGTTTATTGTTATTGGTCTATACTACTTTATAAAAAGAAAAATAATTTTTAAAATTGTAGATTTTATTCATATAAAACCTAAAATGAATAATTCATCACTTATAATTACTCTCAATTCAACCTTAGAACAAAGTATATTCTTCATCAATTTGGAGTAGTGTGTGTTTACTGAATAGGTTTGGAGTAAATTAAATAATATGTGCTTAACACCTGAAGGAAGGCCTTATGTATAGCAAATATTTAAACAACACATGTAATAATGTTACCACTATGATTATTTATAAAAGTCATCAACTCCCTTAAATAACTCACGATTTGAGTAAAGCTTCATAAATTAGAGGGGGTATGCAAGCCTTTGGTTTATTCATGCTTACAAAGTGTGTTCATTGATTCACAGAGCAATCTACTGAGTGCATCTACACAGTGGGTTCTACCATTGCCAGATGTCAGGTGAAGAGTATAACCCCTCCCACCAGGAGCTTAGGGGATCAGGTAAGTATATTACAATAATCTTGCAGCTAACAGACACAATCAGAACATGTTGGGTGTAACCAGAGTATAGGTATCAGTATGGGATCAAAATATTAGTTTTGTAGTGCAAGAGGGTGAAGGAGGACCCCTAAAGTCTACAACTGAAGGTGTTCTGTTTGAGATCCATTCTGCTGGGAAATCATGCTCTTTTAATGTACATTCACCCATTTTCTGTACAGTATGGGGATCACCATCTTAAACACAGTCTTTAAGACTGTTTCTATCTCCACAAGATACTTCTAAATGTTTGACTCAAATATTACTTAGCATTCTAGCCTGTTAGATTGATAAGCCTTCACTTGGGCTGGGACATGGCTCAGTAGATAAAGCACTTACCACAGATAGAGCTTGGATCCCCAAGACACATGTTAATGCTAGGTAGGCATGGTGGCCCACCAATAATTCTAGCCCTTAAGGTGACGTCAGAAGATCCTCAAAGCAAGCTAAGCAACAATATTTGATATATTAGGGAGCTACGGTTGAAATTTTATTAATTGGTTGCCTGATTGATTCTGTGTAGGTATCTATAGATATGCATCTATAGACACACACATATGTGTCTGTATAAGGTATATGCACATGAATGGAGCTGTTCATAAAGACCAGAAGAATGCAGCAGATTGGAGCTATAGTTATAAATATTTGGAGCAGTTATACATGGGTCCCAGGAATCAAACTCTAAGAAATCAAACTGTGATCCTCCAGAAGAACAGGACACTCACAATTGCTGAGCCATCTTTGCAGACCCTACATAGCTCTGGGTTCGATTGAGAGACTCTGCTTTGATGCATAAGGTGGAAGAACGATCAAGAATGATTCCTGATGCCAACCTCTGACTTCCACGTGTATTTACACCCATGTATATGTGTGCCTGCCCACACATGTGGAAAATTTCATACACTTACATACACTACTCCACCCACCCAAGGAAACTGAAGAAAGGAAAAAAAATAAATAAATAAAAAATAAAAAACAAAAAAACAACCCTTTGCCATCTCTAAGTGTAAATTTATACTTGTCTGCAGTTTTGCTCAAAGAGTTTAGTCTCAAAGTGAATGTAAAATACGTTTTTGAGAACTTCATGCCAGCCACGGCATCATATCGTCTCCCACCATGGTACCCAGTACATAGTAAACACAGAGGAGTGACCACCTGTTGGAAGATGAAATCAATGAACGACTAAGACTCTCTCCATTACCATCAAGAAAGCACAGGTGAAAGTTAAAGGATCATAGCATTGTCAAGCTATTTTTATATTTCTCCTGGGTTTTCTGCTCTTCCAGAAAAGATAATAGATTCCAAAAAAAAAATATTATATGAACAGGGGCTGACATCAAGAATCTAATATGTGGCCTGAGTGACTGTGGTCAGGTACACAGTAAAATCTAGTAATAAAAGGAGTGGTTACTAGATGTACACTTACCCTCTGGTCAGCTGATACCTTGGGTGAACTCCTCACTTACAGTATGAGTATCCCACAGTGCTTCCACAGACTGGTTTCAGGGAGTAAAACCACTTCCAACAGTGCCTGTAGACAGCAGACACTTCCTTGGTGTCTGCTCACAAATGGACTGTCAGCTTCTTCAGCAATGGTTAAAAAAAAAAAAAAAAAGGTTGTTTGCAAATGTGCAGAGCACACATCAGGCAGAACCATCAGGTTTATGAAATCTTCATCCCATCCAGGGGATTCTTTCTCAGGTTGAAGACTTTTTTGTAGGAGTCTCCGGCACTTCAAGCTCGCTGTGTGGATGGCCAGGGAGCTGCACCGGTGCCCTGTATGTTTCGGTTAATTCCATAGCTATTATGTGTCTGCTGTCACAGGGCTGTTTGGGGGTTTCTTGTCAGCGTTGGAGGCAGCCCTGTGGTCGCAAAGATCCCTAGTGTCTGTGTTTCAGGTTGTGTGGTTCGCCTCTGTCTCTCATCATCGGTCCCTTGACAGGAAATGAGAGATTTATTTTATCTGGCTTGAACTACATTGTTCCTCCTGACTGCTGGTGTTTCTTCACTCTAAATAACATGACTTGGTGTACACAGTCTGCCCAAGGTCAAAGCCTGAGGGTAATAGACACATGTAAGGCAAGGCGGGGGAAGGAACTGCCGAGGGGAGGGTCAGGCAATCAGGATAGCAAGAAGAAAAAGCAGTAGTGATGTCAAAGTTAAGTGAGCTGCCTCTGCCTTCTAAAGGCCCGGAAATGAAATTGGATCTGAGAAGCTACAAGAATAACTGTTTGTTTATGTTTGTTTTTCTGCTTCCAGATGTTGTTGACTTAAGATGACAGTGTGAAAGAATGTAGGCCTGAAATTCCAATCTGGCTGTTGAAAAGCAAGTGAGAGTCACCTGGGAGGTGGTAAAGTCTGATTAATTTCCAGGATGCATCAGTCTGGGTTCTTAATATTTAACTTGAGGTAAATAGTGGAACTCAAATATTTCTTTTCAGTTTGACACAAAATATGAAGGAATTACCACAGTGCACAAAACTAGAAAAGTCAACCTAACTCTGTAGAAGTAAAAATAAATGTAACTTTATCTTGAGGCTCAGTCCTGTAGAAAAAGTATATGTTTGAAAAACCTAAAATATAAATCAGAATGTTTCCGGCCACATCTCCAGGCACACATCTTTTCATCCCTTCATTTTTCACCTCTGGAAGTATGAATAAAACTTTTTTAATTTGTAAAATACCTCAGGAGTTTCAATAGGTTGAGCAGATGCCCACCCTAAGATGTAGTGGAAGGGTGGCATCTCACTGGTCACACAGAAGGAGGCAGCATCTCACTGGTCACATGGAAAACACAGCATCATACTGGACACGTTTATGAAATCTTCTCTTCATCCAAGGGCAAAGTTATGCTGCAGTGAAGCTCTCTGGAACAGACTAACAGCCCGGAGAGCAGGGAAGAAATGGTCCTGCCTATCATTTATCCATCTATCTGCTTATCCTACATATCAATGACTCAGTCATCTACCCATCTTCCTATTAAGTGTCCATTTATCTGCCTTTCTATAATCTATTTCTGTCTTTCTATCTATCATCTCTACCTTTCTAGCATCTTTCTGCTATTATTCCATTTACCATTATGTAAAATCTGTTCTTCTATCTACTTATCTTTGTTTTTCTATCTACCTACTGTCATCTATCCTCTCGTTCTATATCTATTCTCTCTTTCTATTAATTTTCACCCATCTTCTCATGATCTAGCTACAAGTACCTATCTCCATGTCTTTCATGAATAGTCTGACATTTATTAAATATCATTTAATATTATTTAATAATATTTCTGCCTCAGGAAAATGTATTCAACACACACACACACACATACACAGTTTGAATAAGCCCAAAGAGTACTCACATCCCCTGTAAGAAGAGAGCATATAAAAAGAGGGACTGAGGGATAGGAAAACAGTAAAATGCTTGCTCATCATGGGCACTGGACTTGACATCTAGCACTAAATAAAACAAAACAACAAAAAAAAAATGAAGTTTATTTTATATACATACTCCACCTTTGGGAAAATGGAAAATTTTAATGTACTGATGATTCTCCAATGTTCCTTACACCAGAATGAGAGGGAATTCCTGAATGGTGTCTAAAGAAGTCACTAGGGCTTACAATACTTCCTTCAGACTCTTTCTTCATCTCCATGCTTCTACCTGGACATCACCAAGCTGAATCACTGTACACTCTTGTGCCTGACAATGATTTGTTTCTTCCTGTAAGCACTTTTCTTATACGTTCTCTACAAGAAATTATTCATTATCTGATTTTATTTCCAAGTCAGTTTCTTTCTTTAAAAAAAAAAACTAATTTTATGTTCATTGGTGTTTTATCTATGTGTATGCCTGTGTGGGGATGTCAGATCCCCTAGAACTGAAGTTATAGACAGTTTTGAGCTACCATGTGGGTACTGGGAATTAAACCCAGGTCTTCTTCAAGAGCAGTCAGTGTTCTTAACCACTGAGCCATCTCTCTAGCCCAGATTCAAGATAATTTCTTATGCAATGCTGTACTCACAATATCAACTCCAAATACTGAAATGTGGTGGCATAATTTTGTAACAACTCAAAGAAGTCTCATATTATCAGTATGACGGTAGGGAAGATCATGGGCAACAGTATCACATAGCTATTTTTTCTCAACAAGGTTTTCTGATTATTAACGATAAAAATATCCCTAAAACGTAAACCTAAGAGAGGGACCATTTTTATTTGATGCCCATTTATTACTCAGGAATGGGAACCATTTGGAGAATGATGTAAGTACAGCATATCTGCAGTGCTCTAGTGCCTCTGATAACATAGACAGAAAAGCCACCCTTTTATTACTCACAATGTTAAAAAGAGAGACATCAGATGACCCCCTAAATGTGGTCTTGGGGTATGCCCAAGAGAAACATACATCTATGTCAACATGTGTGGCAATAAATGGGACAGCTGCCGTGGTAAGCGATCTCCCTGCAGCCTGGGACCTTAAGCTCAGCTGGCATGGGTCTATGGTCTACCTTCCAAAGCTGAACACTTTGCCTGTCTTCTGCTTTTTGATAGTGCTTAAAACAGATGAACCTTCAGCCCCCTTACACCGGTAGGCACAGCCCGGCCCCACGTTGGGTGCCAGATGTGGTAGTAAATTTTACATAAAATATATCAATATAAGATAAATGTTTATTGGAAAACAAATTAACACTCACAATAACAGGTTATAGCTTAGGAACATATGTGAGCGATCAGATGGATTGAGTGATGGACATTGATCCAGTCTCTCAAGAAGGCAGGAACAAACAGGGTCCCTAAGATCCCAGCAGCCCTTGTTCAGTGGGGCTGGCCACCCCCTTTAGGAGCCCGGTACCCTGGATAAGTGTCTTCCAACCTTACCAGCTGACACCTGAATCTCACCACAAACATGAAAACTTGTAGGAAAACTTTATAACCATATTGTTCTTAAGTACCTCAAACAGAAAATGGTGTGCCTATCAGCTGATAAGTGAGTACATCAAACAAACATAACCTAACCACGCAGTGAGTAGGGGTTGGCAGTGGCAAAGTCACAGAGTTGTGACAGGCCAAACCATAGGGATGAAGCTTAAAGGCTTTTGCTATCCATATTTGGTCAGTAACAAAAGACACATAACTTCTCATATTTGAAATTTCGGGGATATAGAAGTCCACAGAGGATAAAACCGGGATCAGCGGTTTCCTAACGTGGCTGTTTGTATTGAAATAAAACTAAGCAGAGACTATTAATGAGATTAATTCTTTGGGCAGATGAGGATGGCCTGCCTCTGATGATAGATGAGGTCTGTGCAGTTCCAAGAATACGCTAAAAAGTCCCTGAAATTAGGCTTTACTTGTGTTTCATATGGTTACATGTAAATGCGTGCTGTGTCTCCATAAATGTCTAGCAAAGCAAAGCGCAGAGGTGGAGCTCCTCGGTATATTGGGCACTTTTCTCCCTTCTGGGACAATATAACTGAAATAGTAATGTCCGGAAGAGACAGTTTCAGGTCACAGGGATAAAGTCAGTCAAGGCCTGGAAGCCACAGTGGGAAGAGTATGAGACAGTTGGTCACATTGTGTTCATAGTACAAAAGTGAAGAGTCCCAGGAAGTTAAGGCTGGGTGACAAAACCTCAAACCTTGTCACCAAGGGACTGGCCACTTGCATCAACAAGGCTCCACTTCCCAAAAGTTCTATCATTTTTCAACATGGCACCTATAGCTGGAGAATAAGTGTCCAAATAGACGAGTCTATAGAGGACATTTCACACTGAAGTAACAGGTAGTAAGTTTGTTGAATGTGGGTAAGGGTGTGAGTTTGAGCTCTAGCCCTGACATAAACAATAAAGGAGGCGGGAAAACTTGGCATCTTTATACCTAGAGGAAAGAGAGAATTCAGAAGCAGGGAAAGAAATAATGAAAAAGAAAAAACAAAAACTGGGTCATGTACAGCAAAGAGGAACTGGGTTTGTCCTAGAATTTTCCCTCAAGATCAGTAAGGCTTTGGCCAGCTGGATCCAGGTGTATTTGAGTGTCATTAAGAGTGAGGGCTTTCAAGGATGCCTTGTCAGCAAAATGTCCAGGGGATGGGGGTGATTACAGCCACAAACAGGCAATCTATTCGCCCAAGCTAAGACCACTGTCAGCTTCCATCTAAACCGACCAGTGATTTGTGTGTCACAGACAGACACTGAGAACTGAAGGAAGGTGTTCCTATAAAATACGTAAGTATCTTCACACTTAGCCGCTAGAATTCCCCAGCACTACCTAGATGTGCCCCTTCATGCTCGGAGGGGATGTCAGCAGCCCAAGGCCAAACTTGTTGGAATAATATTTGTCCTGTGGCTCATTATGACAGACAACAAAATCAGTAGGTAATGATGTCACACTCACCCCAACCCTCTATAACTTCTCCTAGGGAGACTCCTAGATATAAAAAACCAGAGGACCAGGTTTACAGAGGACTGTGCCTCAGGTGACATTGACATGTTACACCCCCATCATCTTGAGATGCTTGTTCATGGAAAGTTCCAAGGCTGAAGCTGCTTGCAAATGGAAGCCCACTGTCCCAGCTTTCTGGTTGTGCATGCCGCGGGGAAGTGGAGCCAGGGAGACTTGTCCGTGTTTTGCTAATAGCCATCTGGCAGGGATGCGGCAGCATGCGGAATCTTCACAGGGCTCTTGTTTTTCCCCCTCTCTGCTGGGTAACTAAGGAGATCACCAGACTGCAGGGCCTCCTGCCAGACGGTAGGCAGGTATGTTTATGAGTTTAAGAGGTTTATTTTCTTTCAATGCTCGCCCATGCTGCGGGTGCAGAGGCCACAAAGAGGAAGAGAGACAGAGAGATGAGGAAGAGAGCTGGACCATTATTATTAATAGCTTTGAAATTGGTTAAAATGTACGTTTTGTCCCAAAGTCCAGGCTGGAAATATTCTCTGTCGAGCACAAACCAGTCACAATTCACAATGGCAGATGAAGACGTTAAAACTGTTGTGTTTCGTGTTTCCCATCTCATAGAAACAGGTTCTGGGCTTTTCAATCTTTTCAAGTAGGTGCCAGGTTCAAAGGCTCCTAGGGCAGCAAGCTCAAGGTAGGTGTGTGCTCTGGACAATGTGACCAGCTGGCCATTTCACCAAGGTAGAGGGAGGCTCTGTACGCTATCCTGTTCAAATTAACCCCAGCTGGCAAAGAATGCCATCAGAGGCCTAGTGAGAACTCCCTAGTAAGCACATCTTCATAGGAACAAATCTGAGAAGTTGTGAGCACCAAAATGCTTTTGGTCAAAAGAGAAAGCCCATTCTGAGACATCCAGACAGATAGTGAGTCTCACAGAAGGGTCAGCACCTCTGAGACCAAAACCCAGTGTTCAGGAGTTGGGGGGGGGGGGTCTGCTCACCGATCTACAATGACATCATCAGAGATTCTCTGCATCCAGGGCCCACTGACGAAAGTGGTGACGGCCATGGCTTTGATTGTTAAGGGGGAGTTCAGATTGCTAAGCAACTGTGAAATTGCTCAGCAAATAAAGCTTTATTGGTATTTGCCATTTTCAACTATATTTCTATAAAGCCCTAAAGAATGTCTTTCAGAGAATAAGTGGGCTAATATTTGCCTCCTTACCCTTAATAGATTTCAGAGTAAATGAAATCACAGTATAAGCAACATCACAAGATGTATAATTTCTTTCATATTAATACCAACACATATAGCACCAGGCTTCTCATTTAATAACATCTTCAGTAGTAAACTTCTACATCCTATGCTGTTCTTGAAAGTTGTCTGAAATATGGTATTGACACCAATAATTAACTTGTTTAAATTGAAAACATGAATTTCTTAATTTTTTATTGATTTTGATTTTTAACTCCTTCACAGCTAATTAATTTTGAGGGCAAGCGTTCTTGTGAGAATTATAAGAATTCACCAGGATGTATTTTAGTTGAAGACTTATCTATCAAATGCATTGCCAGACAATTTTTTAAAAATTCGCTGGTGTGTGTTCATTGTACATAATACTTGGTTTTATGTGGACATTTTGATACAAGTGTATAAAGCACATTGAGCATGCTGTTTACAAGTTTCCTTTGGGACTGGAGCGGTGGCTTGGTGCTTAAGAGTACTTGTGACTTTTACAGAGAACTGGGGTTCAGTCCCCTGAACCATATGACAACTTACAACTGCCTGAAACTTCAGCTCCACAGAACTGAGGAATGTTCCTCAGTCTTCCATGGGCCCTGAGTGAGTGCACACAGTACACACACACACACACATCTGGGCATTCACACATCCATATACAGCTAGAAATAAATAAATATTTGAAAAAATTGAATTTGCTTGCACTAGAACTGAAAGGCTATAAGTTATACGAAATTATTTTCTGTTAAGTTGTGAAATATTGCTATTGCTGATGTTTTTACTGTTGTGTGTGTGTGTGTGTGTGTGTGTGTGTAAGTGTGTGTGTGGTCAGCTATTAATACATGACCTTCAACCAGATGCTATGTGAGTAAAATCCACTGGCTATTTTGACTTTGTAACGATCTTGAGAATGTATAGTTTTGAAACAAAAATATCTTTCTTCCTTAATTTTTGATCAGTAATCAGGAAAATAAAAATATCACAAATTACTCATTACAATTTGTACCATAAAGCTCTTGAGAGAAAGCCCACTACACTTCGACCACCAGGCAATACTGCAGAGTGTGCTCTGTGTCCTCTGTCACTGTTACACCCTTCCTCCTAGAATTTCAGAATCCATCACTGTGTTACTACTTCCTTGGTACTACAGTCTCTCCCAAGAAAATTCCAAACAATAAAACCCAGACAACATAAGATGAAGCATAGTTCACTTGGTTATGAGACCCTCAAAGTTACTAAATAGATAAGCAAGCAAAGTCCTTTAAATGGCCATTTTTTTCTTCCATTGCATTTCAGTTAAAAAAAAAAAAACTATAATTTTAAAAAAGTGTTCCCCAAATTGTATCATTGTACAAAGCAAGTTGCCATTGCTCTCTTGAGAACAACACACCTCCAAAATGCTTCCTTATATGACATGACATTGCACTGATTTACTAGAACACAAACTCTGTTTTGTGTTTAGCAGATTGTGTTAATTTGGGGTTATGGGGTGGCTTCACCCCTGGCACTATGAATATTTTTTCATCTGTAACTCACAATAACATAATCATATGACTATGATCATTGTCTTGTGGTTAAGTGTCCACCTACAACAAAGGAGCAGGGTAATGGGAGCCTAGATACTCCTATCTTAGAAGCCAAGCTTTCTTTGGAGTCACAGATCACAGCCATTGCTCACTGAAAAAAACTGGAAGGGTATAGCCATTTACTGGACCATTTTCAGAGAGAGAGAGAGAAGAGAGAGAGGCACTAAAACACAGGATAAATAAATGAATAAGAACTCCTGTTAACACTTGAATTCATCTAGGACAATGGGTTTCAAACTTTTTAAAACTAAAACCTGTCAAGCTAAATCTTCAACAAAAATCCACAGAGTATATAAAGACAAATATAGTAGATTATATCTGCCCCTCTCACTCATTAGCCACCTCCAAAGATCTCATAGCTTCCTTCAAAGCACTAGAAAAATGACAATAAATTCCTTTCTTCTTTATTTATTGCTAATGAACTAGCTATCTAAATGACAATTTTTGCATAGATGAAGTTGCAACATATCCAGCTGGGAGTTCCTTGGGCAAAACAGGGGACATATCTCTTTGGTTTAGAATGGTACTAAGGGCATGGGTCTCACACACACAAGAAATAGTCAATGATGGTTATAAGAATAGCAATCCTTTAAATAATGAGTGGATAAATCTCCATGACACAGGAATGGCTTCCTCGCCCCGTGCCAATGGTCCTGTCTTTGCCAGCTCTAACACACACACCCCTTCCAGGAATGGCATTCAGCCATCCTGGCAACCAGAATTAGAGCAAAGAAAATATGAGATTTCTCTTCAAAACATAAGTGGAAAGATGAACGCTAAGCCAAGCAGGGAGTACTCAGATTCAGCATGCGCATTGTTAAATGTCACTTCATAGTAAGAAACCCCATGCAAATCAAGCGAGAATGGACAGGCAGAAGTCAGAAAATGAGGACAGACTGTGACATTGTTATAGGGGATCAGTGAACAAAGTCAAGGAGAACCTGTCAGCGACTGGTTAGAACTGTTACTTATGGGGAAGGAAGAGCAGGTCATGAACAAAAAGGAGAGTACAGAGAGAGTGGCTCATATTCTGCACTGTGTACAAGCCCTAGTTCACTTTCACTGACAACCTGACACAGCTTAGAGTCATCTGAGAAATGACTTTCAGACAAGACTGGCTTGTAGATATGTCTAGGAGAGACTGACTTGACGGTTGACTGATGTAGAAAGACCATGCTCATGTTGGGCCACACCATTCACTGGCAAGGGAAGCTAGGGCTGTCTAGATAAGCTAGCTGAGTACATATACCTGTGAGCAAGCCAGCAAGAAGCAGAGTTCCTGCGTGGTTTCTGCCTCAGCTTCCTGCTTGGCTTCCTGGCCTGACTTCCCTCCGTGATGGCCTGTGATCTGAAAGCTGAAATAAACGTTCTCATTCCCTAAGTTAATTTTGATCAGAGTATTTGATCACAGCAACAAAGAAGGGCAAGTCATGTGACTATACTCACACAAGAAATTGCATGCCAGAAGTGTCAAGGGGCTAAAGAGATAGTCTTGTGATGGTCATCTTGACAACGTGCTATTTCAGTTTGCAGATGGCAGAGATCATAGCAGAACAAAGTTCACTCCAAGAATCCCAACTTGGGCCAGGCAGACCGTAGGCCAGGGAGGCTGTTTTATCTCCTTTAGACAGATGTGTCTCCTTAGAGTGAGGTGTCTACCACCGAGAGCCAAGGGCTCATGTCCTGATTATCAAAGAGAGTGAATGTATAGTGAGTGTCCCATGGTCCAGCTCACGGGTCAAGTCTCATTGATCACCAATGCTTAGGACATTGAATGAAGAAACTACTGTCCACCTCAAATTGAAAACTAAAAAGAGAAGTTTTTACCACTCAAACAGCATTCCAGCCTCTTAGCTCACGCAACAAGAATAGAACATTTATTTATTAACAGTCTCACCATGAGAATTCTGTTTCATGCTTTGCCTTTGAGACAGTCTTATGAAGGCCTGGCTGGCCCTGGTCTCACTGTGCAGCTGAGAATGACTTTGAACTCCTGGTCTTCTTACCTCGACATCTTCAGTATCGAAATTAGAGCTATGCCCTACCACACTCAACTTATGTGGAACCCAGAACTTTATGACTCGGGAGGCTCTTGCTCTGACCTAAAAACTCAGCTCCACACACGAAGCACTTTTAATGATCTAACGTCTGACAACAATTAAAAGATGTAAAAATTCTTGCAAAATAAAAAGATGTCTCAATCAAATACTGAGGTTCTCAAACTTTTTTTTTTTTTTTTTGTCATTCTGGATAAGGGCTATTATGGACAGTGAATGCATATCCTCCTGAGAGGAAACATAGTTTACTTCCAGGGTAAAAAGAGTCAGGTCTTGATGAATTTCACAGAGCTGGGAGCTATTTGAAGGTAACTAGTGCTTCATGAAGTCTGCTTTACTTCCCAATTAACTAAGCAGGTCACACTGGCCTCTGGGACCCAAAGCCCCCAGCATTATGATGTGGGAGGAGGGGATGATAGAGTGCTCAGGATCTGCTCACCTGTGCAGTCTCATCTCTGAACAATCTCAGGCTGTACCGTTTTTTGCTTAGAATAGTTAAATATCCAGTTTGACACTTCACCGAGGATCCATCTCTGAAGCCACTGAGTATGCATGTGCACACACTTACACACATGTATGCTGACCCACAAGCAAATATGTGAGCACTACAGCAAAGCCAACTGGACAGGTTCTCACTTTGCCCACCAACAGAGGGAAAAGAGATGAAAAGCATTTTCAAAAGGCAATTTTAGGTCCTGATTAATAGAAACCCAATATGAACTAATTTCATGCCAATTTAGGTCAGTGGCTGGGGCTTGAAGTTATTTAGATTTTTTTTAAAGCAAATACTTTTCAAATACATTAATGTTAAAATTTGCAAAATGAACATAGTATTTTTAAAGGCAAATCAGCATCTATTATTTCTCCTCCATGTCCACCCTTTTATGTTTTCAGATAATATTCAGGATAATTTAACTCAACTCTACAGTCTCCGAAGGGTTCTGCCGCTCCTCATTCTGCATACAGAAACCCTTCTGTGTCTCTCATACACTACAAAGGCAAGTCACATGCTACATTGGAAGGCCATAAATTAAGCAAATAACCCCCCCCCCAATTTTTCAAGGAGTCTTTGGTTAATTCAGATTAATACTTTATTAAGAGGGAGAGGAAATAAAAATGAAATAAAAGAGTTGTGTTTTCTCTGTGTTCCCTAACTTCCAGGAAGATTAAGGAGACAGTAACATGAACCTGAAGACAATTAGGACAATGAAAAGAAGGTTTTCAGAAAGAAGGGGTCACCCATATAGGAGCACCTTAAGTAAGCAGTAGGATTAAAGTATTTAACAAGGGAAGACCATGGTCATTTACATGGTGATTCTGTGAAGAAATGTAACTTCTTCAGGAGAAAATATGCCTTCACTTTCTTGCTTCCTGTGGAAGTTTTCCTTCCTTCTCTGTTTACTTCCAGCAAACAGATCAATAACCTTGTGATTATGTGTGTAATTTTTAAAAGTTACATTTTCAAATCTTTTATAGTTATGCTTTTAATTTCATCAGAGATACTAATGAATTCATATTTTTTAAAAAATATAAATCCATTGATAATTTAAAATAACGGCAATGGGCATTGACTACCCAGCTCTCTGTGTACCATTGAGAAAATTAAATTTATTATCACTGTGGTACATGGGCAAAAAATATTGTATTGATATGCACATCTGTAAATATCAATCTTTCCTCCTAATTTTGTCTATTCAGTCTTTTCAGAATATAGCAGGTATAGTCCAGTTTAATCTGAAGAGGCTAGGAGGATGACAGTAACCTTGACAGGCTAACACAACCATCAGTGGACAGATTCTCCAGGCGAAAGATCTAGAAATTGACATTAGCAACAACTTGTGTTGCCTTCATCTTTTGTTGTGTTTTAAAGAGTATCACATATAGACACCATGCCTTGTGCTTTATCCAGAAAATGATTCTCTCTAGTCTGTTCGGAGTGGACTTGGTTACCCATGACTCCCATCCTTTCTGCACCTCTGCAGAGCAGGAGAAGATAGCTCAGTGCAGCTTTTATCTGCAAGGACTTCCCCAGGCAGGTTTTGTAAAAGGGTTAATGACAGATGTTTCCATTAAATCTGACCTACCTCTTAATTTTGCCATTGCCTGATAATATCCTAGCTCTGTACTGATTTGCATGGGTAAATGGAGTCAGTTCATAACAACGGGCACACCATCCCCAGCGAAACAGAAGGTCAAATCATTTGAAACTGATGTGCACAATAATTTTTATAGTTGCAGCTTTTTATTAAGAAAAAAGAAATAAAGAAAATCTCATTTTGTGCCACACTATTGTTTACAAAGAATTAAAAGCTATGTTTTCAGAAGCTCTGAGTGAGCATGTGTATCTGTGGGCAGAACTGTATTCTTCCAGTAGAAATCAATACATCCCCTTGTAGGTACCTGGTGAGGATAATCATGTCTGTCTCTTGGATGCTCTACTGGCTTTTATACTAAATACAACCTGGGAACAGTGATTTTTTTTTTTTTTTCCTTTGCTGGGAGATTAGTTGAGGTCTATAAAATGCTACCAGCACTTTCTTGTTGATTAAATGTTGTTACTTTGCAGGGGGTGGGATACTATAAAAATAGAGGGAATAGTGTTTGGGGTTGGTTAGAAGATCTTGGCTCTCAGGCCTTGAGGATGCCAGACTAATAGCCACACTTTAGAAGTGATTAAACTATGCTTTAGCTATCTGAAAAGGCATAATCCTGAACATGTGCTAGATTGCTGTGATAAACCTCTTAGAAAGCAAATAATTAATAGCAGTTCACAAGGTTCTGATCTACCTACCTCTGGTGAGAGAGTTAAATAAGAAGGAATTCAAGTCAAGAGGCCTTGTGCAATTGCTATGAGGAAGCATCTCAAATGCACGGCACATGAAATTTCAGCCTAGGGACCAGACTCAAGAAATATTGCATTGATTTTGCTGTCTATTTTCCAGTCACTGTATCATTTAAGGACCTTAAATTATCCTTTGTCACAGAAGTACTATCTGTAATTGTATTGTGTTTTATACATACACACATGCATACTATAATACCTATCACATTTCATGTTTACTATCAGATTCTAAGATATTTAAGTGATGAAATTCTGTCTTTAAATTTCACCTCACTCTGAAAACAATCCCCTCTTCTTTCTGAGAATAAAGCTACACTCACCAAACCACAGCCTCTGTCTGGAAAGGGCATAGGATGGGTCAGTGCTTAAAAATGTCACCTACTCAAAGCCCATCTCCTTATGTTGGGCAAATCCAAGGCATACCTATAACTTGGACATTTCAAAGCATGCTGTTACTTAAAAATATGCTTGCCTATCCCAAAGGAGTCTTGTTTATAATTTATAGATTTTTTTCCCAAGATGGCTGGCCGTCTTGTCACCATGTTGCTCAACTTCTGGAAATGGAGGCAAGTGAAGAAGGAGCAGCTGGAAGCTCACAGCATTCTCCAAAGGAGTCTGCACACAGATAGGGGCTATTCTCTCTCACTAGGAACACTCATCTCTACTCATCAAAGCCAGTTTCAGAGGAACATTTATTTCCAGGTCAGAGACAGTTCACAGGACAGAGGAAGTGAGGCCTTTCTCCAAGGAATAGCGAGAGGAAGTGTCTTCCAGAATCCAACTCACAGTAAAAAAACAATGGGAAAATCATCTATCTCAAAGTGTACTGCCTACACTATCTACATACTGTAAAGTGCAGAAAATAGCCTGTAAAACCACACTCTTTCTTTAGAAAAGGAGTATCATCGTCTTCTCAAACACAGTAAGTGAAATATCAGGCTGCAAAAATAATGTCAAAACCGCAAACAACAATATGGAATTGGTCACATGGGCTGAGTAACTAAGGATTTTTTAATCAGGCCCAGTCAAGACTGTAAACCCAGATTTGTCCCTGTGGTAAATCATCAAATAAAATGGAAAGTCTGAACAGCTGGCAATTAGAGTCAACATTTTTACAGTAAATTCTAGAAACAATTATATAAGAGCCAGAGACTTTGGCCATTTATGAATGAAGAACTTTATAAAGTTCTCTACACATATAGTCCTGAATATTCACAATCACCCTCTAGAGTTGACAGAATTTTCGCCCATTTTAAAGCCAACGAAACTGAGGCTTGAAGGCTTACAGACTTTCTGGAGGTAACAGCTGCCACTGGTGGGGGAAGAAATTCCACTGGCAGTTTTTATTCCAACGCAGTCTTGCAGCCTTGACACACTTCTGTACGGGCACTTGGTTTTGGATGGGCTGAGTCTGGCTTCATTGTGCATTGACCCCTGTGTTTGCTATGTGAGCTTGGGCAAAGTTCCTGCATTTGTCAAAAGAGAAAGGATAGGAGGCCTCATTGTCATGGAGATCAGTTGTTTTGGCCTGGCTTGCATTTCTCCTGTTGGTACAAAGGCCTTCTTTTCCTGTGGGAAACAAATAGCTCCCCCATTCTCCCACAAGAGATGGGCAAGTGACCAGGGTCTGGGGGGGAACTAAACAAGAAAAACAAGAAGAAAGGAAGAAAAAGAAAAAACCCTGTCTATCTATCCAGTCATTTTTATAGAGTCGTGAGGGATAGGACACACCTATCACTTTGTTTGGGGGTTGGAGGAGCTGGTGCAGCAGAGAGCAGCAACGCACGCTCTCCAGAAAGAGAAGCCAACAGAAAAATGGCCAAAAAGTCTGAGAAGTGGAGAGATGTCTCAGTACCAGCTGTCAGGATTCAATCATGCTGGAAGCCAGTCATCTCCTGAAAGAGCCACCGACCAGGGCCAGAGCATCTCTGCCCCTTTAGGATCAAGCAAGCTCAGACACACTGGGCACCTGTCACATGACCATGAGACTTTTAATACCTGTATCACCTCACAGAGGAGACCTACCTGCAGAAGGTAACATGTGATTTCTGTTAGCATGGACTCAAACGCTGCTGGATTCCAAATACTACTATTTTCATGATCGCGGTGTCCAAGTTCTTACACAAAATTTAGAAATCTTGGATTTAAAAAAAAAAAAAAAAAACACAAGGCTAGGAAAAATAAATTACTATGATTTTGATTTCCTGTGTAGGCACTGCCAAAGAATCTAGGGGAGAGTTTTAGCAACTGCCACAGTAAGTATTAAGAAAGATCAGAAAGACCAAAACTTGGCTTTGCATCCTCCTGAGGCAGTTGGACATTCCCAACCAGAATCTCAGAGTCTTCAGAGAGAATGAGACACCAAGCTATCAGTTACTGTCATATATTATTATGTGATCACACATCTAAATGATTATTCATATTCAGGCAGAATAATGTTTTTGCAAAGGCCAAAGTCTACATTTTGGTATCATCAATGTGTTAAGGATAACTTCCACACAATAATCTGAACATAAGGCATTGCAAGATGCTTCTGAGATCTTCCTACCATATCATCCAAAAGCCTAAGGTCACCCTTAGCTCCCCAGTCCCAGAACCAAGCTGCGTAAGCTTCCCAGGATTGCCATCTACCCACACTCGAATAGATGATATGACAGAAAGAAACTTTCTACTCCTGTCTCTAAGCAAGTGCTATAAAGTGAGCAGCAAGATGGCTCCAGAGGGTCTGCCTCTAGCCACGAGTCAACCACAAGAACACTTACACACTGCACGCAAGTCATTACTATAGAAAGTGTTCTCTCGCTCAGTAGCAAATGGCTTCAAATAACTGTAGTGTTGGAACGGGAGCTTTGTTCTATTTTAATGTAGCCATTTGAGAGAAAAAATAGAAAAAAAATAAGTGTAAAATGTAAACTAATATTAAGATAACAGAATCAACTAGTTGTCACCAAATGCCTCTATCAAATTCACAGAAAAATAGTACCGTAAGTTCTGAGATCGAAGAGGCAGACTCTGATCTTAACAGTATGAAAAGCATGTCAGTTCCACCATAATGATGGAAATAGAATGTGAACTGACCCACTCAGTTTGGAAGAATCCCTCTGTGATTTTGTAAACATATATTACTTTCTACCAGGATGCCCTACTGTAGAACTAACAGGTATGGCTAACACCAAAGAGAAAATAACTCCCAGTGCTTTGACCCACTCTTTCTGGCTTACTTTGAACTTTATAAGTTTGTGGCTTATGTGAGAGAATACACTTCCATGAATGAACAAAGCAGACCCTAACCAACGTAAAATCAACTTGACTTTTAGTTGAACATTAACAGTTCATATGTGATAGGAAGAGGCAAAGAGATGCTTACAGCATCTCAAAGTTCAGCTAACACAAACTCCTACTTTAATAGACCAAGCGTTCCTCAGCTCCGCTGCCTCTGTAGGAAAAGGGGACGGCAGAGAGTGTGACCCTCTGGCATCATCCTAAAGACAAGGCTGTAAAGAGCAGTTTGCCAGCTGGCCGCCCACAAGAAATTGATGCCTATAGGAAGCATGAGTTATAAGAAAACAAGTGAACCAAATATTCAGTCAAGTAACTCCTACAAAGAAGTCCATGGATTTAGGAATTCACGGGAAGAGAATAAGGAGAGAAATTCTGCCAGCCTTTTGTGGACTAGCCCTGGGCAAATTGGTTTATATCCCACTTTCTTCAACTACATTCTATGGCTGCTACTGCTATAATTTACAGTAAAAAACACAAAGTATTAAAACAGAATCTCTTAGGAGTGAGATTGGGAGAATACATGTGTGCACTGTGATTTAAGATTGTCGGGGGATGCATGCTATATACAATTACAGCATGCTTTATCAACCGGTGCATTACATAATGCGCTATAATGAACTGTGTGCCCATGGAAACACTGAAATCATTCATAATTCCTAAGTGCTGCCAGATGGGTGGCTAGGACACATTTCAACCCTTCCTGAAGAATTCACCCACACACTCACTTCTCTAACTAGTTTTTCCATTGGTAGCCTTCTGAGTTTAGACATGATAGAGGAGACGCTTATTCACTTTACAGTGGTAATTACATATGTTGCTTGCTTCATATTTGGGGAGGGAACATGTCTTATTCATAGTTATGACTTGCCCTGTTCTAACACATAATGAATGTTCAAGGAAGGACACACAGTTACAGTGGGACAAACTGGTTGAAAAACAGACCTCAGTATGTATTTAATTTCAATATTTGAAGTACTAAGGGGCAATCCCATTCATTTACACTAGGCAGGTATCTTCCCACTGAACTACATCCCAAACAAAGGCTAAACTTTAGTGATTGTGCAAATGCACATTACAAAAAGCATCAAACAAAAGCATTTAGAGTTGGAGGGGAGTGTGAAAGAGTGCCTTCATCCCAGCAGGTCTTCCTTGTTATGCTCCAGTTTTACTCTTCTGTCACTTCCCAGAACTTTCTAGAATATATAAGAGGTCCTGCTACAAGAGACTCTTGACACTCTCAAAGGAGGTGTGTGGCTATGCTTAACAATGCTGAAAGATTCCCTAATTTAGTGGTTGGGACATCGGGCAATATAACCACTACACAGACTCAGTAATTTCTGGGTATTATACCTGTCTTAGGAAATATTCTACATTTTTTTAACTAAAGGCAGGTAAGTCACAAAATGCAATAAAACAGAATGGTGGGTGTAGGTGACCTTAGGGTGTGAAACTAGAAGTTCTGGGCCCACAGCACTTCCTTTCTGTGGGTCTGGGCTATTCATACAAGAAAACCTCAGTGCAGATTCTCAGAATCAGAACCCACAGGAAAAGCTAGATACAGGGTCACTGTGATCCCGGGGATTGGTAGCTGGGGTGGGGGACACTGGGTAGAGACAGGAGGATACCTGGGCATCTCCGGGCAGCTAATCTAACAGAAACAGAAAGTTCTAGAGTCAGTGAGAAATTTTGTTTAAAAAAATAGTATGGATAATGGGAAAGGAAAGAGGCTGATTATAGATGTGATCCCTGGCACGTGAAAGCACATACATAGAAAGTACCAGACAGTATATAGTACAGCTGGATATAAAACAGCCAGGAGAGATGAATGCTAGAAATAATCTTAGGCTCTGAGGCTGCAGTTTTTCTCTATAGTTCCTTCACTTAGCATGGGACCTAAAACAATATCCAAAAGCAATATTAGTATTATCCGTTGAACTGGAGACACAAGCATGATTGATCGTGTGTGTGTGTGTGTGTGTGTGTGTGTGTGTGTGTGTGTGTGTGTGTGTGTGTGTGTGTGTGTATAAAATCCTAAATTGTCTTCCAACATTCTCTTCTAAGACATTCCACTATGGTGCTCTGGAAGATAAGGTCCTCTTCAGCCGGCACCACACTTACATGAACTTTTTCTTAGAAACGCATACTTCCTGGTCTTAATGAAGGAGACTGACATGCACTGTAAAGCCATCATAGGAGGGATGAGGGTGTGAGCCAGCCCACCCACACAGGAGACAATCTCCCGTGATGCTAAAAACCTAAGCAGCATAAGCTTTGTCTTCTTGCTGCTCCCATGAACAAAGCTGTACATCAAGGTCCAGTCCTTGTATCTTCTCCAGGCTCTGTGGCCAACAATGCTGGGCTTCTCTCGGTTGTATTAAAGTTTGTCAATTTGACTTGTCCCGATGAAATTCCTTGATAGTCTTTAGTTTCACCAAAGGACCAAGGGCAGCTATGATGCTGATCAGAGATGGTAGTCACCTTGCAGAAAGTGCTAAGGAGGAAAGAGGGCTAAATGCTAAGTTCTTTAACTCAACTGCCAGATCTCATCAGTGACCACTGTCACCCAGACACTTCTTGCTTCTCACTTTATATACCATGGCTCATAAGGCTGCATCCACACGTGTAAATGAGCACATGTACTGGCACATGCACATAGGCAAAGATGAGGAAAGCAAATTTAATATTTTCATAGCATAGGTACTTAGTAAATGCCTAGTCAAAGTATGAATCCTTCCAAAATTATTTTTAAGAAGTCCCTATGAAGAACTATTAATAAATTCACCAAATACATAAATATTAGAAAATTAGAATTGTAACTGTTTGTGTGTAAATAGAATAAATAAAAAATTCCATAGGGTCAATGTCTAGAGAAACACCTTGAAAACTTTGTCAGAAAAGTCAGAAAAATTGAATGGGTAGCTGGGCATTGTGGTGCATGCCTGGAGTCCTAGCTCTCAGGAGGCAAGGGCCAGAAGACGGCTGTAATTTCAAGGCCAGTCTCATCTATTTGGGCTAGCAATAGATATGTAGTGAGAGCTTGGAGAGAGAGACAGAGACAGAGACAGAGACAATAGAAAAAAACATTGATAATTTCTACAGAAATTCTTTCACACGTTCCTCAAAGGAAGATACATCCAACATAAAATCAACCAGCATTCTTGCAGTCACTCTTAAAATGTTTTAGGAGACCCAAGAAGAGGAACATGGCACCTATTTATAACTCCTCACATGGGGGAAAGGTGATGTATGATACTCAGGGAGACGCAAAGCTGAATGGATGGGCTGAACACAAGAGGTCAGTGATTCTCTTTGCCCTTTCACCTAAAAGCCACCATCATTCTGAGAGAACACCACCAGGGCTGCAGTGTGAGTCAGGAGAAGATGAGTCTGAGTCAACGCATCACCCTGGTTTTTTTGTTTGTTTGTTTGGTTGGTTGGTTGGTTTTTTTTTTAGTCCTCTGTTCCAAACCCTACTGAGTCCCCACCCATCCAAATCTGTCTAAAGGTGCCCCGTCCACCAGAAAACTTAGTACTCCCATAACTGAACTTTGACTGTAACAAGAAGGGACTCACTCTCAGGAGCATGCAAACTGGGGTCATTTGGTCAGTCTGGGGTTTGTTTTTAGAATGAATGCCAGTTGAGCAGTTGAGAAGCCTGGGTGTGATTTTGTTTCATGCCTCAAATAAAACTAAAGAGCTAAAGGGCTGGGTATTAATAATCAAAATGGTAGGCACCTCCCTGGATACTTCTAAACCTTCCAAAAGCCTTGTTGAGGCTCACCAAAGAGTAATACAGTCAAAATAGTTACAAATGTCACTACCTCCAAAGGTAAACAAAACAAAATCACCAACAAGAACAGAAATATAATGATTTTATAGAATATGTCCCAGATCCAGTACCTTCCAATATTATATTATGTTAAAGCAGACATAATGGAGACTGGTAAACATTGTAAAAATATTCCGAGAAGTTAGAAGTCTCCCAGACAGGAAGACAATGTTATTATTTTGTATAATTCTCAATATGGCATAGGGCCTTCCAAATCACCATATATGATTTGTTACCATGTACTCCACAGCAGTGTGTGGCTAGTTCTTTTTCAAGAGTATTGCCAGCTGGTTATCTGTTTACTGATTCTAAATATACCCACCTTTCTTCAAAGTTTGGTTTTTCTTTAGATAGCTCACAATATTTATACCATGGGGGGGGGGGGAAGCAGAAGGGGGAGGGGGACGAGGACAGAGGACAAAGAGGGGGGGCTGCTGAAGTTAAGGAGTTAAGACTCAGCATCGAAACCATTTCCAGAGCGACTGGGGAAAGGAAATGTGCTAAATGAGACTTTTAACTGATAATCTGGACTTTACTCATCACTAAATCCTAGAAAGAGGCTTAAAAAAGAGATGGCTGGTAGATAAAGGCGCTTGCGGCCAAGCCTGGTGATGACCTGAGTTCCATCCCTGGTACCCATACAGTGAATGGATGGAACTGACTCTCGGAGATTGTTCTCTGACCTCAACACGTGCACCTTAACACCATGCACAGAGAGACACTCACACACACTAAATAAAGAAATGCCAAAAATTTTTAAAGGAGATGAAACTATAGACAGGAATTGGTGAAATTGTTAAAAAAGAAACTTGGGAGTGTGATAAAAGAAATGTGAACTTTTGATCTCAATGAAGCGCAACAGCAGGAAGAGACTGTAGCAGGAGATGCTTAGACATCATGAGCCCTGGAGGACAGATTTCAATGATACACAACAGGAATGTTTCTGGGAATCCATGATCTTACAGGTGTCGTCTCACTGGGAACTGACCAAAGCTGAATGTGCACTGCTCACCCTCTGGTGGAAAGACGTCCCTTTCCGAAATCCACTGTTACCTATCTGCTCTGGTTTTCACTCAAAACTCAAAGGATCTGCACTCTTAGAGAGATGGAAGCCATTAACGTGCATCGGCCACCATTCTGTCCCCAAGACAGTGTTACTCAGGGTAGACATGTTCAGACAGATTTGGAAAAACTGGTGTTAAAGGATCCAGCAAAGGACCCTGTCAGGGTCATAAGCCACACACACCCCCTCCCCCCGGAAGAACTGGAACCACCAAGCAGGACCTTGTTTTGATATAAACGACACAGTACTCAAAGCCTAAGGTTGTAGGAACTGGAGAGGTCAGACAAAGGAGTTTGTGGCCTGTGCACACCAAAAGAAAGCTTTCCCATTAGCCACACCCTGCCCAGAGAGAGAAAGAGCAAGATGTTAATGTTAAGGGTTATTGACTGCTGACCATAAATATGATGAGAACAGATTTTTACGAAAGCTGGGAAGCCACTGTATTCTGAAAGTTGTGGAGAGCGGGACAGAAGCTAGCAATCCAAGCAGTGTCTTTGGAATGTCTGGAATTGAGATATTGATGACTGCAGAGTGACAGATCTCTGCCTCTGCACCAGGAAAATCCCTTCCCTTGATGTCACAGCGGGATCCCACCTACCACATGCTAGTTCAGCACACTAAGACTCTTGAAGGATTTTTGGCAGCAGAGAGAACATACAGCCTCCTAATGCTTTTACAAGCTTGGGATTTTTTTTTTTCTTTTCTCCCCAATGTGCCTCAAGATTTCATAACAGGAGAAGCATGGGGGCAAGGTTAAAATGCTTTAATGGTCCCCACAGGCTATTTAAATAAACACTGTGATTGCAATTTAGACAATCTGGAGCCCATTCAATATGAGATCCTCACCTTGAGCCTCAGCTACTACACAGATAGGAAATTCACCGTATACTCCCCATGACCACTCACTACTGTTGCTTCCTGACAGTCTCTGAGAGTGGTTAGCCAGGCCTGACATTGCACCATCTAAATCTGTCAACAGGTGGAGAAGGAGCACCCTTGAGCAAACATCCTGACCCCTCTCACACAGTTTGGCTTTGTCCTGGCCCTCAGGCACCAACACTAATCTCATACTATCCTTAGCAGTGCAGGCAGAGATTTCTCCAGCAGCTGTAACAGAGACCCTGTTCTTTACATTCACTCACTGTGTGTATGTTTATGCTGTCCCTTCCTGGCCCTCCCTGACCATTTCCACACACCCTCCACCCCGCCTAAGGCCACAATTCTGAATAAAGCTGGATTAGGCAAAATCATCAATTCATCTCATATAAACATGTGAACAAAGGGGAAATGTGGCTGATGGAGCCCTTTGACCAGATCCTAGTAAATCTATTTTATAATCTATAGTTTTGTCTGCAATAAATATCCTAAAATACCATGTGAGAAATTGAGACAGTGGGGTGGTGAAATATATTGTGCTGTGGAGTGCTCCTTAGCCACTTTAATACATCAGCAAGTTTGTGGAGTTAGGGTGTCCCATTTCATTTTTATATACTGTTGAAAAAATCATAAATTTTAAATCATAGAGGTAGAAAATACATTACTAAGATTTTTTTTCTCATAACATGCAAAGTCCTTATGTGTACGGAAAACATTTTTAGATAAACTTTGTGTTTGAACAAAAAATCTTAGGTCTACAGCTCAAAGAAATCTCAGCTACATCTTTATCAAAGCACACACAGTCAAGTTTGGATGTATCATGGCAGGACTGGGTCAATGCTCAGTATGTAAAGTGCTTGCCCTGAAAGCATGAAGACCCAAGTTTAGATCATCATACCAACACAAACAGCCAGGCAGAGCCTTGCATGCCTGTGTCTCCAGCTCTGGGGAAGCAGATTGCTGGACAGAGTCTTACTGAATTGGTGATTTTCAGGTTCAGTGAGAAACCCTCTCTCAAACAAAAAGTAAGATGCACACACACAAAATCAATCAATGGGTGAATAAATAAGTAAATGTCACACAGCAATTGAAAAAGACACTTAAAACTGAGATCTGGCCTCCACACACATGCACACATACATGTCCACACATATATGTTCATACATACATGAAAACATGAATCACAACATACAACAAATCATACATGCCTCTCATACACATGCACACATAGACCACACACATACCAACTCATGCTCACACACAATCCACATACACAAAGGAAACAGAAGACAGAGCATCCTCCTACCACACCACATAGTTTCTTTGGGGGCATTCTTCACAGATTTATTCTGCATAGAAGGAATGAATACTCATTGTTTGGGTTTTCTAGATTCAAACATGTTTGAACCTTGCCTGGTAAACATTATGCTATACATGCTCTCTATTCTGAAATCATTCGACTGCGGGGATATGTTGTATATTCACTAAAACCAGTCTGAAATATCAGAGAAGAGATCTACCCATAGTCAATCCAGAAGGATTGGAGAGTGGTAACTCACACCTTTAATTCCAGTATGGGGAAAGATGAGGAGTGGTGACCTACACCTTTAATCCAAGTAGATCTGAGTTTGAGGCCAGTTTGGTTTACAGAGGGAGTTCCAGGCTCCCCTCAGGCAGTGGTGGTGCCAGGCCTTAAATCCCTAACTCCAGAGACAGATCTTTCTGTGTTTCTGTGAATTCAAGGCTAACTACCAAATAGTTACTCTTAACCTGGATGTGAAACAACTGGGTGAAGAAGGTATTTGAGGCAGACGTAGGAAGACAGATGGGGCAGTAGAAGCCATGGGGAGCGAGGCTGAGGAAGCTGGAAGACAGCTGGGTGAGATTTGACTGGGTGTTTCCTCTGATATTTCAGCCTTTTCCTTAAAACTGGCTCTGAGTTTCTATTATTTCAACCAGAATTCATGCAACATTTGACCCCAAGTACAAAACAGTCTAGACAGATACTTTCATTCAAGCCTAAGTAACTTTCTGGTAACAAAATTGCATCTACATTGCTGAATCTATTGTACTTAAAATACTGTCAGGCTAATACACTGTAAGGACAGCTAAGCAGGACTCTAATCAATAGCTTCACACAATAGTGGTGCTAATCACAGCCACCTCTTTCCAGTTTGGAAGACCCTCTGCTAAACCTCCCCTGCATTGCCTGGAGCTATTGATGTCTCCATTAAAAAAAAAAAAAAAAAAAGAGGGGGGTCATGAAAGCCAAAAGATACACATTTAAATGGCAAGTGGACCAAACCTGGGACTTTTGTGACTCACACCCTCTATCTACTTCAATACCAGTGCTCTGTAAATATGTGGTGAACAACTGAATTGGAGGGAAAAAAATCAAGCTTAAAGAAAGGAGAGCTCCTTCTGATAGCCTTCAGTGAGGCTGTTACCCACATCCTGGCTAGCTTTTCCAGAAATGAAGTGACAGGCACGGAAAATCTGATGAAACCCTAGACAGGACAGGGTTCTCCCCTCCCCCATGCCCACAGCTTCCATCCCTGCATCATGTGAACCATGAATTGACAGCACAAGGCAGCCTGTGGAAGGACCGACGGCCAGAAGATGCTGAAATGCAGACGGCACTTTGGGTTCCCAGTTCTCGTTCAAGAGCACGCGGTGCTCCCTGCATCTTCTCTCCTCTTAATCAAATGACGGGAGTTCTAAGTAAGTTTGCGATGGAATTTGATAAGTTTACCAACACGTCAAACAGCTGTGACAGCTATTCTCAGAGGTGTTGAGATACGGAAGGGAAAAGAAGAGGCACAGAACAGAGCCCCCTCCTGTAGAGGCCAGGGTGCTGCTTGGAAAGAGGAGGTTAAACCCCCCGTGACAGTGGCTACTACTGAAATGTGTACTCCTGCACAGAGAGGGAGTGGCAGTTTGCTACATCAAGATCACATGACAAAGTACACGTCATTAACTAGAGTCAGCCACCACAATCTGTGGATCAGATGATCCCCACGGTGAAAGTCAAAGGTTGCCGAGGTCAATGCTGGCAGCTGTATCAAGAACTCAGAGATGAAGGCGGGGTGGGCCCGAGAGGAGAGAAACTGTCCCATGCAAACTGCTCATTTGACACATTGTCAGGAGTGACACAGTGAAAGAAAACATTCTTTACTCAGATCCTCAAACTCTTTGGTAGAGGCAATGTGGCCATAGCCACTCAGGTCCACCCCAGGGTTCTGTCTGTTAGTACCATATTACCATATTTTCTGTGAAGCATGGACAAGCAAACTTCGCTACCACCTCAAAAGAGTCAAATAAATTATAGCATAATAAACTGTCTCATATATGTTAGAAAATGTATCTAAAGTATTATCTATACCCACAGCAACTCAGCTGCTTCTATTTTGAATTAATCATCACACCAGACTCTCTCTCTCTCTCTCTCTCTCTCTCTCTCTCTCTCTCTCTCTCTCTCTCTCTCCTACTCTGTGTGTGTTTGTGTATGTGTGTGTGTGTGTGTGTGTGTGTGTGTGTGTGTGTGTGTGTGTGTGTGTGTCCAGTGGCTGGGAAGGCAGGAAGATGGTGTCAGATCCGATAGCTGGAGATACGTGGAGCCATCTCTCTACCTTATACCCCTACAGTGACATCTTACACTCTCACCTCACATGAAGAACATGTAGAAACATGAAGAAATTACAGTAAATGTGGGGGCAGAATAAAGGTACCCTCGCCTGCTCACTAACCTAAGCGTGTAACTACCGTTTAAAGGGGGTAGAGCAGAAAGTGTGTGTCAGGAGACTACTGTTCTGACATCTTGTGCTCTCCTCTGTTTAACGCTTTCAGTGAACACAAGCAAATCCCCCATTCGAGCCCCAGAGGAACGCCACTACCCACAGGTGAAGAAGAGATAATAGATGTATTTGGAGGCTACTAGTCCACCCAGTTCTGACAGCATGGAAACTCAAGTTTAATTTGTCTGTCAACAAACACCTTGTAAAAAGAACAACTAAAGAAAGGAAGAGAGAGGGGGGGGAGGGAGGGAGGAAACAGAAAGAGAAAAGCATGAAGATTGAGGCTGTAGAGGCCAGGGAGGACTGAGATGCCAACCCCTGTGGTCCAGGGCCCTCCACCTGCATTCTTGCTATAACTGCTAGGTCACTCTGCAGACACGTGGTTTTATGCTAAGTTATAAAAACAGCCTGTCTCCTTGCATGGATGGTAACTGTCAATGCTGTGAAGATGACAAGAGAATGTATTTGTAGCTTCCTTCCCTTGATTTACAGGCACCTTCAATAAAACTAGCAGCCAGAAGTGAGAGTCCCTGGGAACCCATCAAAACGCATCAAGGTTCCCCAAGGACCTTCGATCATTTGCTAGTAATCATCTGTATTAAGAACCAGAGTTTTCCAGTAGGAATTGAAATCCAAGCCTTTTCCCTGGCACAAGCCCTCATCCTGCTGATGGTGTCTGTGAGGAAAAAGAAGAAACAGAGCATTGAACCTAGAATTGGCAACACTATAAACAGCATAAAATGGCAGAAGACTTCTCAAAGCTTCCCAATCAACCCCTGATACAACCCTACTGGTCTAACAGTAGGTCTAACAGTAGCATCCTTGGGGGGATAATCTATGGCTAGTTTCTCTTTATTCTTAATTTTTTCACAGCTCAGCTCATGTCAGTATGACTTTTCACAGTGAACCAACCATGATATTTTCATAGAAAATTAGACATTCTCCTTCAAAACAACAGAATTTTTAAGGATTTGGCTGTCCTAGAACTCACTCTGTAGACCAGGCTGGCTTTGAACTCACAGGGATCTGCCTGCTTCTGCCTCCTGAGAACTTTCGGTTTTAAAACTGAAATTTGGAAAAAAAAAAAAAAAAAAAAAAAAGTTGATTCACTGGAAGTTCACTCAGCAGTGAAGAGCACTGACCTTCAGAAGACACCAGCGTGTTACACAGCAGCCACATGACAGCTTATAATCAGCTATAACTCCCAGGAGATCTAACACTCTCTTCTGGCTTTTGCAGGCACCAGGTACACACATGGTACATAGAAATACATGTTGGCAAATACCCCTATACATAACATAATAAAAATTTTAAAGAAGGATTCTCTGGAGATTAAACGTTACAGGGAAGATACTGAATTTTCTGCCTAGTGAGGACGGACTTACCCTCTCTTCCACCCGAGTTCAGTACATAAGGCATAACAATGAAATGACTCTACCTTCCTGTTTTAAAACATTCACTGTTTACTTAAGAATTTGTAAACATTTCCAGGCAGGAAAGTCAATGCCCCTCAGCTTTTGTGAGCTCATGTGACAGAACACACATAGCTCATTGCTCTCTTCTATCCCCAATACTCCAGTCCGTCCAGGAGTTTTGGGTTGCACATTGTCAGCATACCACAAATTGTACCAGACCCGGTAGATCATATCAAATATGTACACTCAGATTGCAATGTTTTAGAAAGTGAAGGATGACATCGGAATCTGAAATTGGAAGGAAAACACGGCTACCACCTGCACCTGGATAATTCCCAGTGATGATTATAAAACTAACTGCGTTAAACAGAGTTAAACGTTGCTGTACATCTGGGTACCTATTTGATTAATGACATGGGTACTGACAGACAGTTGCAATATGGAATCAAATGTTTACACCCAAACAGCACATCAGTCATTTAGCCCAAATTTACCTTACACCCACACAAACCTGGTGTCAGGCTCAATGTTTATTTCTGTAAATTATATTTTTAAAAAGAGAGCTCAACGTTCAATTTAAGGAGTCTTTACTGTTTGTTACCCTGCGAACAAAACTTGATTGCATATGCCATGCTATAGAAACTGAAGGTCCCACAAGGTCTGTATGTTAACAGCTCCATTCCCAGAATGGTGAAACCCTTCTGAGGCAGACCCTGGTGGGAGGATTTTACGTCACTGGGGTTTATGTTGAAGGAGAGACTAGGGAGCTCTGGCCTCTTCCTCTTTCTCTCTTCCTCCCAGTTTTAATAACCATGTGCTACTTCCTACCACGATCTGTTCTTTGCCACAGCCCTGGAACCAAGGAGTCATTAGACCATGGACTGGAGTCTCCCAAACTGTGAGCCAAAGGCAATCGTTTTCCCTTCTGAGTTCACTGTCACAGCTATTCCATTATAGCAGCCAAGAACTCATAGACTCAGCACTAAGATGATTTCATGTTCATCTAATTCTCAAATTGCTTTCAGTGTTTATCTGAGCCATTTTCTACACCTCTCATGTCAATCGTAACTAATTTTGACCTGGGAAAGTCCACTTTTACTCTTCAGGTTTCATTCCTTGTTTTTCTCTCTGGAAACATAAATTTGCCAGCTCCCCACTGATAGACATTTTATTTTTATTAATAGTCTCTGCCAGTTAGAAACGGGGCTTGCAGATTTTCCTCATTTTAAAAAAAAACACACACACACACACAAAATTTGAAAATCAAGATATTTTTCAGTAATTTCTTCTGAAAAATGACTGAATAGACGAAAATTTTTTTTGATCATGTCAGAAGGCTGTTGTCCGAGGGACTTCAGGAGAACGCAACAAAAATATTTAGTTGCAAAGTTGGTCACTATAAAGCTATAGATTAATTATAAACTTACAATAGGAATCAAAGAAACACATTTTTAACCAAGTTGTACTTTTCAAAATATGGTAGAACTACATTTTCTTTCTCAAACAGGCATTGTTGAAAGGAGCCAATCCAGAGTCACGATGTCCCTCTGCTGAAATCGAACTGAAAAGAATCATGAACCGGCATGACTTGAGCTTTGTGGGTTTCTTGGGTTTTGCTAAAACTCTTTAAATCTTCACAGGTTGTCACAAGTGCCGACAGAGGCCCAAGTAAAACTACAGGGATGGAAAACAATGCCCAGGTGGCAATCCCAACACAAACGTCTGCACACAGAGGTAAGATACATAACATAAACCATTGAGACGATTTGTTTTCATCTTTCAAATCCTTCTGTTGGATATTCCTTTCATTAAAATGGCAACTATTACCTGAAAGAAGTTGCTATCTTTTCTTCCTTCTTTTGTTTTGTTTGTTTGTTTTGTACTTTGGAGAAGAGTCGACCTTATAAAGCCTCAGAAGTTTGGGTTTGTTGAATGAGGGAGGAGCAGTTTTAAATGAGAATTAAAGACCTGGCCTGGTGTCTCTGTACCCACTTTCATATTCTCTATTATCTAGCCACTCAATAATTCCAGAAACTTCAATCAGACTCTGACCAGACAGCAAGCACACAGTTCTTGGGACAGAATGATAATACCATCTGTTTCCATTCTTCTGTGGGCTCTTTCCAGCAGCGCAGGCCAGCGTTCCCACTGCTTCCTCTGTAATGATCCTGACACTGTAGGCAATTTAAAGGAGGCCCTTCCTGTCACCTGTTTCTCCAAAGCAAGTACGATCTTTTCAATTTGAAAGATCCTGAAAATTTTTCATATTCGGTCAATTGCATGTGAATTCTACAAAAAATAATAATAATAATAATCCAGGTCTCTGTCCTGCCTTTTCGTGACCCCTAGGAAGCCATCAAACGCTTCCTATGGGCTGGGATTGGCAGGGTTTCTTGTTCTTTCTCTTCAAGTGTAGATGCCATTTGCTTTTAAAGTAAATCTAAATAATCCCTAGAAATAGAAGCAACTGACTTGCTGAGATTCCTCTGCACAATGGCTTATCTAACGGGATGGACTCTCCACATCACCCCTTGTGAATTGCATCTCTGAAAAGTTGTTGGGTCTAATGACAAAGCAGTCACATCACTTCATTTCCTTCCAGTCATATTAAGCACGGAGAATTGAGAAGGAAGGTCAAATATTTTAAAACTCTTCGACACAAGGAAAATTAGCCAATGGGATGGAAAAGAAATACACACGCCAAATAATTCATTTCTGCAGATTTTAACAATCAATATGGAACGCCATATGAGAGCTATGGCTCCGGCAGTCTGAATCAATCAGGAAGATTGGCAGTGGCAAACGACACAGACCAATTTTTGTCAAGCAACCACAGTCGGCTTTGCACTCTATGTGTAACCAAGGCTCACTGTGGTGATTTCCCGACACGCCACCCAGTCCCTTCCAAGCTTCGCTTCCAACACATCCAAGGGCTTTTCTGAAGCAAACCTGACTGAAAACCTTTGTAGACTGGCACACAGTCCTTAAGACGCTCCTTGTTTTCCTTCCCAAGGCTGCATCTTTAATACATTATATTGGGTTTTTCCCATCACACATGGAATGTGTGAAATTTCTAAACTCCTCTTCACTTATCTAAATGGAACGTTGGCAGCCAACAGTTAGCTGTTGGAGACTTGCTTAAAAAACGATCAAGCCCTTTCTAGATATGATTGCAAGAAGTATTGGTGCCAAGATAGAAATTTCAGTCCTCATCATACGCAAAATCAATATGTATGCTTCACCCTGGAAAGAAAGCTACCTTGGAAATAATTAATAAAACATCAAAGGTGCAAGCAACTTCAAAAATCCACATGAGGCCAAAATGTTGGAGGCAATTAAAAGAAATTATTAATTTATATAAAGCGATAGTTCCCTTTGAAAGGTATTTTTTCAGATGTAAATAAATACATACACTGATAGACGTAGCAATGTGAAGATTGAAGTGAAGCTTCAAAACAATGATTTAAAGTCTACATTCTCAACAGCAATTCGGAATGCTACATTAAACACATAAACTTTGAAAATCTTTAAGAATAGCTTAGAAATATTTAAATGATATCAAAAATATAGAATAGAGAAAATAATATTCTTACTGAGTAGCAACGCAGAGACATATTATTAGAATTCAGAAAAGATTGTCCATCAAGGAAATGATGACAGCAGGCTATGGGGCCAACAGAGAGATTCATCTGTCAGTTACACGACACTCTCGCTGGTGTCAGCATATAGTCTGTTTAGTGGTGTATTTTGAAAACACAGATTTAAAAGGGGTATCTCGGAAGTGACTAGGTAGGGATTGGGGGCAGGAGTCACAATTCTAGGTAGAAGGTTTGTAATGCTGTATGTGGGGAGAAGAGGCATGCGTAGGGAAGGACCACTTCACAGAGGAGGCAAGGTTCATTTATCTTCGAGTACGAGCCATAGGTATTGAGCTGAGGCTGTGCAAGGCTGTTATTGGCTGCACGGCATGCAGGAGGATGCTCTGTAAGGATGAGATGGATAAGTCTAGTTTGTCTGGCTTCAGGTGTTCAGATACCTAACTATTGCTTCATGCTAGAGTATACACACACACACACACAGAGAGAGAGAGAGAGAGAGAGAGAGAGAGAGAGAGAGAGAGAGAGAGAGAGAGAGAGAGAGAGACAGACAGACACACAGGTCAATTAAAAGAAATCACTAATTTATATAAAGGGATACTTTTCTCTGAAAGGTATTTATGCGCACAGGCATGAATGTATGTATACATGCTTATGTATGTGTGTGTACGCACATGCATAAGAGAGAGGACATGTGTGAGGAAGGCAGAGCTTAGATGTGGTTCCTCAAGCACCATCTACCTTCTTTTTGACACAAGGATTCTCCATGACCTAGACTGTCAAGTAGCCTAGGTTGGTTTGCGAGTGAGGCCTAAGTATCCTTTTGTCTCTGGCATTATAAGCTTGGCCACCACATTAGCTCATTACGCTAGGTTCAGGAAATTGAATTCAGATCTTATGCTTGCAAAGCAAGCACTTTAGCCACTGAGCCATATCTCCAGCCATACAGATTTACATTTTTTTAAGATAACTAGTATTATTAATGAGATAAGTAGGTCTGTAACAGGAGACAGGGGGAGATGGGCTCTCTACTCCCAAGAGCCTTGGGTAAAGTTGTTAGAGAAAGTGAGAACTCAGATGAGCAGAGGCATTCACATTTGGAAAGCTCTTTTCAAGGCCCTCAGCTGACATGTCCAGCCTACCAACTTCAAGGACCAAGGATATATGTATATATGTATATATGTATATATACATATATATACACACACAATTTTATTTTGTCATCTAGCATATACATTGGCATTATATATTGATATAGTTGAATAGTTGATTAGGTTTTTGTAAACATAATCTCAGCCTCCCTAGGGATAAGGAGATAGCAAGCTTTATTCTCAGAAGAGTTTCTGAAGCAGAGATGTTATTGTTGAGAAACTCAGCTTTCCGACTTCTCTTTTTAGTGTTTATCTTTCACATCTGGGGTTCAGCAGCATCTACAGTGACTCCCAGGGGTGGCAGTGCCTCCCTTCCACATCTGATGGTTGTATTAAATGTTACAACACGAAGTTAGCCAACCAAGAAAGAAGCTGAGGATATGCTCAAAGTGACAAGGTGCTTTGATCATGGAACTTAAGTCCAAATGTTGTTTTAGAGAAGATTCAGCAGGTACTTCCCATTTAAAGGTCAAGTAATACCTTGACTTACGCCGGGTAAAGTGGCCTTCACCCGCTGAAAGGGTTGTCCGCCATGGCCACCAAGGACTGAGCTAAGTGTTAACCCAAAATTCTACAACTCTCAATTTTAAAAATTAAATCAAGTTGTCAAGTTAAGACAATTTAAAGCTATTTTTCAAAGTTCTATTAGATATATCGCGTAACAAAAATATTAATGTTTTTTAACTTATTTTTATATGAAGTGGACATGTCATCCAGAAGGATGCATCAATAATCCTTACTATAACACTTTAATGATAAACGAGTAGTTTTTCTTTCTAGTCTGAAATCATTAAAGCCATCATTCCTTTGGATAGCATGTGTGTGTGCATGCATGTGTATGTGTGTGTGTGTGTGTGTGTGTGTGTGTGTGTGTGTGTGTGTGTGTTGTGTGCGCGTGTGTGCTTATGTGTATGTATGTATGTGGGTATCTGACTGTCCATCTCCTACCTACCAACTGTCTAGTGAGGAATATGGACTCCTCTTGTTATTAATAATTTAGATAGTAAAGTATGACTGAACCAGCTAACACTTTGGAAGTATCTACTTTTAAAACTTACCTTCTCTATATAACACCTATAATTGGTCTATTGTTTACTAATTTATTAAGCAACATAGCATCCTTTAAGCATCATTATTTGGTGACAGAATTAAAAGCAACTGACAGATAAACATTCTGCATTTTATGCATTTTTCTAGAATGTTATCTATGTTAAGTGAGTGGAGCAAGTTTCAAAATTACGATAAATTCTTTTAACTTTAGGAATAAATATGTATTACTTCTTATGTCTCTTTTTTCTAAAAAAAATTTTATTGTAATTTTGATGAAGTTACTGAGAAAGTAAATTAATGTGTTCTCAAAACCTATTTTTTTCTGAAAGGATATTGAATGTGTAAAATGGAAGTGGTATTAGAGTAACTGAAAGCAGCCAAGCTCTAATGCATTTTAGTCAGAAATAGCATTAAGACTACACAATACCAAAGTACGAAGCTATCTGGGAACATATTTAGTCTAGATTAATCATCCTATGACTGTCACATTAAGCTTCATAAACAAATGTTTAACTTCTAATCCAAACTATTTGATGTTAGCTAAGTATATCAGTTTTATCTCCCATAATATATAGGACAGTGTTTGTTCAACTTCCAACATTCTTAGAAAGAAACACCATCTTCTTAAACAAATGCAGTTTGTGCTACGTTGTCGTTAGTGTGGATTCTTGTGCGGGATGTTTGTTGCCAGTTTCTATTGTCATCTGGAAACTTCACCTAGTACTTTGGACTTTGTTGAATTTCCCAATGTTTGAGGATCTGCTGGTTTGCCCTTTGATCTGTCAGTCACTTCTCTTGTAAAACAGTATCTGCTGTGTGGGGATGGGCCCGTGGGTTGTGTGTGTCCCACATTTCCTCAGCTCTTTCACATATGCCAAGAACAGATATTTGCTAGGCAAATCAGAAGGTTCAAAGTGTTTACCTGGAGCAAATTGCACTGCAGCCTATCGTCCATCCATCCATCCATCCATTCATCTGTCATCTATCTCTCTAAAAACAAGTCAAGTTTTCCAGAGAAATCTTAAAACCCTTTAAAGGAGAATTTCACATACTTGCCTACACACAGGTTTGTATCACATCGCTGGCCTATGGAATTATTAATAGTAACATGCCTATGACTTGTGAGTTTAATATTTAGGGCATCAAAGTAAAATTCAATGATGAAATATAGAGAAATTGCAAAATGATCATTTTCTCTTTCTACCCTGGTCGACGGAGGAACCTTTGGAAGCAGAGTAGAACTCCTTGGCGTCTGCAGCCTCCCTGGAGCTCACAGTGCCACAGAACTGGAAATCAGAGAGGTGAGTTCTTTTCATCCAAAAAAAAAAACTTAACGTCTGTGAAAAACTGACTTCATTTGATTTACTCTCCAAGACTGTTTTTTATTAAATATGTTTGACTGCTATCTCTAATTAAATGTAGAATTAATTTTGGCAAACTAACCACAGATGCAGTTTATGTTCAGTTTTATCAGACAGATTTATTTATAAGCTGTCAACTTCTTGAAAGACTTCATTTTGGAGCAGTTTTAAATTGCTCACAGTAGCTGTAAATGGGGCTACTGTTCTCTGGAACACTAAAGGAAAAGCATGCTATAAATGTCCACTCCATCTGTGAGGAATCATAAAACAATCACATTCCTTTATTTTTTTTTTCCTCCGTAGGACCTTTATTAAATTAGTTCAACTCAATTAAAAATAACTTCAAAAACATTTCGGGTCTTTTGTTTCATGGAATAGTTGGAACTCTGGGCACGGAACGCCACCCTTTTAACTAATCCCTTTTACTAAATGGAGGAGAATGGCAGTATTGTGACTTCAGAC
The DNA here is from genome assembly GCA_033318265.1 of Phyllotis vaccarum. NCBI lineage: Eukaryota > Metazoa > Chordata > Mammalia > Rodentia > Cricetidae > Phyllotis > Phyllotis vaccarum. The sequence continues at coordinate 73,124,519 of JARWLC010000011.1, read as the reverse complement.
AGTGCCTTCAAGGGTCTCTACTGTACCGAATTGAGGTCACTGCAAGACAATGCCCAACACCCAGTCGCCATTCAAACATTCTTCACAACTCTATCAAACGTGTCTTTCTTCCCCTTGGCCCGCTTTCTCCCATGGCAGACTCAGAGGACAATGGCAAGGCCCCCAGCACCATTTATGGTCACCATATTTGCACATGACAAAGTCCATTCTTCTCTGTTTGCTCCCCCCTCTGCTTCAACACCCCCCACCCCTTCAACCCCTTACAAAGAACGAGACTGCGGGGGGGGGGGGGGGGGGGGGACTTTCCCACCATTACTATTACTCAGACGTCTCTGGTATTTAATGTGTTGTTCCAGGGCTGGTACCTGACGTTTAAGAAGCTTATTTGTTGTTTTGGGGGATTGAGTAACCAAGCACAGAATTAAATACGATCCCACTGTAGCCAGACTAGGCACAACGGAGCATGCGACTTTGCCCAAAGCAGAGACAAATGGTACAATCGGAACCATTACACCTTGCACTGGAGTTCGAATCATCAGGACCATAAAGTGAACGGTGTGCCCATGCACCACCATGCCCCTGCCTCGGGAGTACTGTTTGCTTTTGCTTGAGAGTTTTTATAGCCACAGCTACAAAGAAAACAAAATCAATTTTCCTCACCAGAGCTACTCCTCCAAAGGAGAGAGAAGTTATGCCCATATCATCTGCCTCTAAAGAACAAGAAACAACACACATTCGCGAGCAGCATCGCCGGTCGTTAGGATGAAAATTTTAATTTTAATTAAGAAGGGGATTTGCAGGACAATTAGTGCGATGTGATATTCTCTGCAAGAAACAGTGCCCTTATTGAAACATGCCATCTGAGTCAGAATGGGGTACTTGGTGAATTGTTTCTGTGGGTTTCTAGAGTTAATGAGAAGAAGAATAGTCAGAAAATGGAAATATCTCACCTGAAAGGCAGAAACAGAAGTTCTTAGCTTTTGTGTGGTCTTGGTTTTCCTGTCACTCACACTTTCCCATCCAGGTTATACAAATCTGTGCCACCAAGCACAGATTCCAAGCAGGTGATTTTGTTCAGTTGCTTTTCATTGTTCTTTCCTCGGGCATGTTAAGACATTAATTGTTAGGGCCATGCCCAGTCTTCCATTTTTATCGGAGCCAGATGGGCCAAAACCTTCAAGCTACATTTTATCAACATGTAATCATAAGATTAATGATTCAGCACTAAACCTGAAGCTCTGTGAGATATGCTCACATATTCACGCAAATAAGCACACACACACACACACACACACACACACACACACACACACACACACACACACTGAGCACTTAGTTTGTAATGGGTGTCTTTCAACCATATGCTATAGAACACAACGTGGACCTCCCAATACAGAAAGATGTTCTGGAAAGATGCACAATCAAAGGACTGCAGCTTCACAATGTGAAGGGCTGTAGATACCACAACACTATAACACCCTGTCTGAGCTTATATCCATCTCACAAAAGCCCAATACTGTTGGGGGCGTTGTGAAGACATCTTTTGCTGACTATTCACTCTCAACCCAGGAACATCAAAAGAAGTTTGCAGGGATAAGGGAAGAACCAGTAACCCTTGGACCAAGGGCTGGGGATGTCTCTACCTACAAGTACAGTATTCAAAAATCAAATGTGAATGGATGAAAAGTTACAACAAAGAAGAATTATGACCTTCCTTGTTTCTAATGAGGCAATTTATCTGGTCTCCAATCACGGGGAGGTTGAAAGATCTAGCCTATGGTTATGTGCGCTTGGCTGGTCTTTATGTACCATTTTTAAGTGCAATTGGTTGGCAGGAAGAGCTAGGAACCAAAACAACAAAAAAAAACAAGCCTGCTTCAGGATGTCAGAGATGGGATAGAAACACATTATTTTTTCATGGAAAGAAAGGGGGAAAGCGTTAAAGAGGAATATAGCTGTGTGGTTGAGAAGGGGGCGGATCAGAAGAGGACAAGAGCCTGTGTGATCTCAAGGTGTCACACCTAACTGTACTGGTATCCTTTAGCCATGTGCAACTACCAACAGAAGACAGCTATGAGACACTTGAAGATACCTGGTGGGGATACCGAGGGATGAGGGGCGAGCTTGGCTTATTTGCGCATTCAGGAAGCAGATAGAACAGTAGAACCAATAAAAGGCTCACTCAAAGCTCTCCCAAGATTTATTCTGGACATGTAATACAATATTCTGGATGTTAACCTCCAAATGCCTGCAGCAGTGAGATCACCAGGGCAATGGAGTGACCAAACAGGCCTTCAGGGGGTTTCTAAGTCATGACACCAGAACCCCTGCAGATGAGACTCAGGTTCTTACAAAGAACTTGCGCCATGTGAAGAGGCAGCATGTCCTCAAGCAAGATAGCATCATTGAAGTGGAGCCGCCCACTCACCACTCACACACCTGGTACTCACCCAGGCTGCACCCTTATCTTGGAATTTAGGTCTTAGATTAGTCACATATTTTTTCATTGCTGTGGTAAAATATCCAATAAAAACAGCATAAACATGGAAGTTTATAGTGCCTCCTCACTGTTGACACAGCCCATTCTGGGGGTGAAGTTGACTATAGGAAGCCTTGCTGAAGAAAGTGGCCTCCATCATCAGAAACCCAACTGGATGTGCAACCCGATAATAATCAAGCCCTGCCCTAAACAGTCACTTCCTTCTACAAGACTCCACTTCCTAAGGTCTCATAGCTCCCCAAACAGCACCATCAACTGGTAACCAAATGTTCAAACACATGAGGCTGTGGGGAACATTCCAGACTACCTAACAGTAAAAACCACGTTTCTATAATTTATGAATTGCCTCATTTCTGATATCCTAGCAACATAAATAGGCTAATACAAGATATAAAATTACTTATCTTGCTCTTTTATTGTCTCTTAATAAAAGCCTTTATTTATTACATTCTATTTAAAAAATACTTTGTTATTTACTTATGTGCATGTATGTGAGTATGTGCAGACATATGCAAGTGTCTGCTGAGGTTAGCAGAGGGCACGGGATCCCTTGAACTGGTATTACAGGCAGCTGTGACAGACAGATGTTGCTGCTTGGAATCAAACTCTAGTCCTCTGCAAGAGCTCCAGAAACCTTTAATCACTGAGTCATGTCTCCAGCCCCTACTTACGCAGTTCTTCAGAGGGGATTTTTACTTAAAACAACTGCTGGATACATTTTATTTGAGAATATATTGTGTATGAAAAGATTAGGAATAAAATATGAAGATTGTAAATTTTCCTTCAAATTTCTCTGGATTCCACCTGTCCATGGTAACGCTGTTATTCAGTTACTATGACTTCAGACACGTTCCTCTTCACATCGTCTCTACCTACGGCTCCAGTACAAACTCAGAAAGATCAATTGTGTCTTCCTTGTCTGCTTGTTGTTCTTCGTTTGATTTGGTTCTGAGGATCTCATGTAGCCTGGACTGGATTGGATTCTCTTGTCATTATCTCCAAAGTGCTACATCTTTTGGTTTGTAGTTCAGTTATTGTTAGAACTACCATATCAATGTTTATTCCCCATTGGTTACTGCCAATGCAAAATCTTACCTATCAGCATCCTTGGGCCCACAGATAAGCTTTACATGAGGTTGCTACATCCCTGTTATCATATGGATATCAGCCTCACTTGCTCTCCCACAATCCCTGGGGGAAGGGCCACCATCACACCCTCAGAAGTGCTCTGAGAAGCTTAGTCTCTCTTCAAATCTACAAAGATCATCTAAAAACCAATGACATGCTCCAAACTTATGATAATAAAAGCAGCTGACTTGGAAAATCAGACTATTTTGCCTAGTGTGAGGTTTTACATAAGAACCCCTCTTCCACAGGCTCATATATTTGAGTGCCTAGTCATCAGGGAGAACCCTTTGATAGGATTAAAAGAATTAGGAGGTGTGGCTTTGCTAAGGTAGTGTCCCTGGGGCTGGGCTTTGCGATTTCAAAACCACATGGCAGGGCAGCTAGTTCTCTGTCTCTCTGTCTCTGTCTCTGCCTCTCTCTCTCTCTCTCTCTCTCTCTCTCTCTCTCTCTCTCTCTCTCTCTCCCTCCCTATAGATTGTGGAGCCCAGGGCAGCTTGGCCACACATGCTGCCATGACATGCTTGACAGGAACAGCTAAAATATAAGCCAGAGCCTCAGTTTACTGGCAGATACTACCTGGTCCTCAGGAAAAGTCATAAACTGGTACTTCCCAAGAACAGGCCAATCAGCATCCCAGAAGAAAATACCTAATGATTCAGAGGAAATGCCTAACATTCCAACCATTACAGATATCACCAAGTATCCTTTAACCCAGCACATACCTATTTTGCTTTATTAAAGAAACCCCTAGACAATAGTTACCCCCAATGTACCTCTACTACAATAAAATAAATAAATAAAATAAAACCCACTCTTCTTGGGTTGGGCACTCTCTGCTCTAACTGCTGCGATGGACAGGCAGAGAGTCCTTGCTGGAGCTTGAATAAAGGCTCTTGGCTTTTACATATGGCCTTGGATTCCTTGCTTGTCTTTTGGGGGGACCCTGTGATCCGGGCATAACACAGATCAGATGTGGTTCTCTGCTACTTCTCTAGCACCGCACCTGACTGCTCTCATCTTCATTGCTGCATGCTCTCTACCATGATGACAATGCACTAAGGCCCTAAAACTGAAAGCCAACCCCCAATTAAGTCTTTTCCTATAATGAGTTACCTTGGTCATGCTGTCTCTTCACAATAGAACAGTAACAAAAACACACAATAACTGTGTGTAAAGGAAAAGGGTGGCTGGTTCCGCTGATCCACAAAACTTTTGGGGACCACAGTTGATCCATTTAGCAAGTTCCTTCTGGCCACGAAAAGCATGTAAGTGGGAGAGTGTAAGGTTGCTGCTCAAAACATTTCATGTGGTCTGGACATGTTCCTTCACTTAGTGGCCACAGGACCCAGCAGGTTTCACAAAATCATTGTTTCTGTTTCACAGACAGGACCAAGCAGGTAACCCCTACTCTCCACCCCAGTGAGCTCCCACAAACACTGAGCATTCTCTTATGATTTACTCTAACCTGGCCATATTTACATTTTGTTAATTATTTGGCAATAAAAAGCATGCGTGCTAAAGGCTATACACGACCTAGGGTAACTCTCTCATTTCTCCATGAAGGTACTGCGTACTGTATGGACTAGGGACTTATAGGGAAGTAATAGCAATGGTCTCGATGTTCATAGTTGGAAGAGAAAAAGATTTTTTTATTTTGAAAAACAGACTCATGGCCATCAGCTCAAGCAAAAACTGTTTGCTTGAAAATGGGCAAAGGAATCAGCTCTCAAAAGTTTCTTTCTCCTCCGCCCTTCTCTCATCAGATAAAAACTTAGTAAGCACCTTAAATTAGCTACGTAAGTCCCTCAGGGAACACAAACATCATAAGTAGTCCGCACAGACAGGCATGAATCTACTGCAAAGCATCACACTTGGTAGTAAAACACCCCTTAAAACACTTCTGCAGCTCGTTTCTCCAAACCAAGTTTTCTTTCGAGCACTAAAGAAAGCCAAGAGTATTCAAAATGTTTTGTCAAACATTCTACCTGTTTCTATGTGTCCTGTGGCAGCCTTACTAAAACATTCCACTGTAAAGAGAGGGAATGTGCTTTCCATGATTTTCATTGTCAAAAAAACTCTCGGGGTTTGAGACACTCGGTGTTGGAAATAACTGAAAAGCCTGCATTGGGAATAATCAGTGCAGATTACTAGCTATGTGAACCCTTGGATCTTTTTTCCTATAAGAAATGATTACAGAAACAACTTGGGGTACAAGTGCCTGGTGCTGGGATGCACAGAAGACTGCTGTCAGCATGGGAGCCCATTTACTTGTCTGAACAACAGAATCTGGATGATAGAACTTTGTAAGCACTGAAAGGGGAAGAGAGTGAGAGAGGGGAAGATGAGGGGAAGGAAGAGTAGGAGGAAGAAGAGGAGACGAAGAAAGAAGAAGAACAGAGAGAAGGGGGCGTTCCAAGACAGACCCAGCTTTCAACAAGAAAACATAACACATTTCACCCTGAAAATTATCACCATGTCCAAATATAGACAGGTAAGGCAGATCTGTACACTCAATGGACACAGACAACCATCTTCACCTCTGTCCCATGGCTTAAAAATATTTCCAAGAGTGTCCATCAGAGTATCAAGATCACTTACCAAAATGGCTTACAATTGTATGGTTTTACCAAAAAAAGGTCATCTTTTTGTTAATGTTTTCAACATACATTTAAATAAGTCAGAGCTAAGAACTTCTGCACATGTCTTCACATGTTGGCCACTGCTCAGACAACAGCTACATACAAAGCATGAATGTAAAGACCATCGGATGAGTAGCCTCTTTCTACATTTATATAGTATATATCTTATACATAAGATAATATTCATGTCATTTTAGAATTACTTTTTAATGATACAACTAATTGTAATGATTATTGTTTCACAAATTTCTGAGATTTTAATTATTGTGGAGTGAAATGTGTGAACACACAAGGTCACATTAACAAATTGTCAAGGAAAGATGTTGCACTTTCATTACAGACCCCACTGGCAGCCTGCATTTCAAAGTGTCATATGGAACAGAGACACCTTCTGCTTCCTGCTCACCTCTCCTTCTGATGTCCCCTTGACTGCTTTGCTTATTCACAGAGTGGATCCAAGAGGCAGAGATGTCCACTAGTGGGTTACCTGACTATGAAGGCTTGACTGTCCACTCAGGGGAGATAAGTGGACAGATCTCCAACATAACTGAACCATAGAGGGTTTGCATCTTAAATTTTGGCTGAGAGCAAACACAGGCAAAGCATTTGTGACTGCTACACAAAGTATAGTAAGACAATCCCTATTCCCTTATTATGTTGTCTGAGCATTGAGATTACTAAAGAGATGCTACCTACCACTTGTGCATTGTTTCCCCTGGGAACAGAATCCTATTGTTTTTTTATTGGAAATATTCTTTTTCTAAGATGCTGAAAGGGGTCAGTATTTAAACATAGATTTCTATAAATATTCATAATTCATACCTTCATTCCCTGTGAATTAGAGACAACAATAAAAACAGCTTTTATGATCTTCCTTTCCCAATCAAACTCACAAGGTCTCCAGCAAAGCCAAGAAGGCTCTGCTGTATCATTCTGAAGGCTGAGTTTCTGTTGAAACAATCTGCTGGAACAGGTTGGGAGGCCTCTCCTACTTCCTCCGCAAGCCCTGGGTCAGGACTTGTGCCTCCTTTAGAGTTTAGACAGACTAAATGTACAGATATGCCTTTTCATAATTCCCCAGTATAAACTTAGGAATACTGTCAACACCACCCTCCTAAATCCAAATCACATTGTTCTTACATATCTTTGCAAATCAACCAAGAAATCAGAGCTGAATGTAGTGGCTCATGCCTTTAATTCCAACACTTGAAAGATTGAGCAAGATGAAGGTTGTGAGTTCAAGGACAGTCTGGGCAACATAGTGAGACTTTGCCTAAAAGAAGAAAAGAGAGAGAGAACAGAGGTTTCAGAGAAATTACTAATTTGCAACACTGACTTTACTCTTATGTTTTCTTGTAATTAAGGGCTTTTTAGTAAGCTGTCTTAACAACTGTCTGTGTGGTTATTTATGCATATATATCATGGTCAGTTTTTTATTTATATAAGAGAAGTTTGCTATTAACGGTTACCCTTTGGAAAGGTGATACATTATAGTTATGCAGATATGGGCTAACAAACCTTCCCAAACTCAAGAAAAGATAATTAATTACAAGTTGATGAATAAGAGGAGCAGGTAGAAGAAATCCCCAGTATTTGGTGAAGAGAAATCTACATAGATAATCTGAAGGTCTACTACTACTGAAGACGCAGGCAGTATACACAGCTTTTTATGTTCATGGGGAAGAACCTGGCACAGTCCAATCTTCCCACCCACTACTATTTCCCATCCTTTGGTATCCACACGAATATAGCTAAACGTTCTTACACAAACACTCCATTTTACTATCGGAGTCTGACATCCTTGGGCTGGAGCATGTGTGTTGTAGTCAGTGAATTGGCTCCCAAGCAAGCATAAGAAACCAAGTTCAGATGCCCATAACTATGCAAAATGCCATGCATGTTGTGCATTCCTGTAACTCCAGTGCTGGGGAGACAGAGATGGGATGATCCTCCCAAATCACTGGCAAGTCAACATAGCAAAATTGGTGAGCTTCTGTCTCAGTGAGAGACCATGTCTCAAAACTGAGATGGGGAGTAAGTAATGATGATATTGACATCAACCTCTGGCCTCCACATTCATGCACACACATGTGTGTACATACACTCTGTGTGCACATACACTCTGCATGCATATACACAAACAAAATAATAAGTGTATCAGAAGTCCTCAAACCCCTTAATGTACTTGAGAAGCAATAACACCACCCTGTTGTTAATACTGTCCAGACCAGCCATCTATTTTAATTAAGTATATGTTTTGAAAGGAAAAATAACTTTTTTCATTGTCCTTTGGATGACATGAATGTGAGAATGTCTTTCTGTATGCTGTGCATATCAATCTTTAAATAAAGGACTGTTTTGGCCATGGCAGGCACTGTAGAAGAAGTAGGTGGGGAATCATAATAGTTAGGAGAAAGAGGGCAAAGTCAGAGACAGATCGAGCTAGATGCCCAAGAAGAGACATGTAAGGGACACAGGTGAGCCACAGGCAGACAGATTAATGGAGTTAAGATGAAAGAGCTAGCTAGCGATGTGCCTAAGCCATAGGCCAGACAGCATGAATTTAATATAAGTGTCTGAGTCATTTTGGAGCCTAAACAGCAGTGGGCAGCTAAAGGGTCTGGTGCAGAATGTCTGTGGGTCTGGACCTCTGGCCGCCCAGGGGTCAAGAAACCTTATTGTAACAGATGGTGTCCCAACATGGGTCAAATATCCACATAAAGCCTGAGAAAGCTTAAAAAGGGTTCTAGAGCAGAAACAGAGTCAGTAGCAGATTTCAAATTGTGCATCTGAAGCGGGTCATTGTACAAAGATAGTGTGGTATTCAGACCACATTCAAAACGGTGCTGGTAGACTGGCAGCAGGGAACATAAGCTGCTACCAGGCCAGTTTCTGAAGTCTCACAGAAGACTCAGTAGCATGTGATTGATTTAAGGTTTATGTTTATATTGAACAAAAAGGAAATGGAGTTGAAGACAGTTTCTTAGAAGCAGCATTTCTTGGGTCTGTTCTGTTTGCTGGCTATGAACAGAAACATGGTCCCTTTAAGAGAACTTACTGATTCAGCTTTATCTGCAAAAACTATGTGGCTCTTTAAGAGAGTGGTAGCATTTTAAAAGCTCTTCTGGTTGGAATATGATTAAGGGTTCACAATAAAATAGATTCAGATGGGAAAAAAATCTGTAAATGGGTTACAATGTGTGTAAAGGTACATAGACTTCAGAGGGAAAAGAAGGTAGAGAAAGTCTTTTAAAAAGAGAAATAGAGTAATAAAAATATAATAAGCCACATAAAGATGGAAAATAGACACAAAATCTGGATTATGGTTATTATTGTGTTTTTCTTTTAATTTTTTAACTGTTAAAAAATTAAAAGAATTTTAATTTTTGAGCTAACTGCAGGAAGACAATGGATTGCAAAGGCTGCTACGTTAAAAGAGAATATACATTTTAAAGGTATCTTGACTTTGAAACTTGTGTCTAAGGATTTATTGCTTTGGAAGAGTTCTGCTTTTGTTTCCACAGATGATGAGAACCTGTGGATTGTTTCAAGGCTCTTATGGTTCCATCAACCAAAACCACCTGAAAATTCTCTGATGGGAAGAGATGGTCACATCAGCTTCAGGACTGCAGACTAGGATCCAGTCTCAAGAGCCATGAGATTGCCAACGGCCCTAAATCAGAAGAAATTAGTAATGGAAAGCTATGCCCAAATTCCCAAAAATATTGTTTATAAATGTTTGTTCTCGTTATAAATGGCTAATGGTCATAGTTAATCTCTTTTTAGGAAGAAAAGGGGATATGGTATATGAGTAATTTTTAAAAATTAGATTATTGAATTTACTTAGATCAGAAAATCAGCTGTTAATTTCAAAGTATTTTACAGTGGTATGAACTGGTTTATTGATACAAATTTAAGGTCAATTTTATTATGCTGTATGTATTTTTCTACTCCTGTTTAAGGTATGATGTTCATGTAACTAATTTAAAATTGTAATGTATAATTAAGAAATGCAGATTAATAATCACCTATGATAACCAAACCTATAGCAATGTTAGTTAGGATTTTTTAGGTATACAAAGATATATTTCAACTAGATAGGTAATCTTCAATCACTTCTAAGACCTACAGATTATGGCATTTAAAATTATTTTAATAACTTACAGAATATGTCATTTAAAACTATTTTAATAACTTAGACTTTTCTGGACAGTGAAACAGATCTGCTCCTGGCAGCAGCAATCTACTTTAAGAGAAAAATGAGCATCAAAAAAACTCCATATAGAGTTTACTTTCTTTGTGGCAAGTTCTTGTATTGACTGCTTGACAGTATGCTGTTTAAACTGGACATGGAGGTTCCCTAGGAAAGTGACCTCTGAACTTTGACAGAACAAGCTGAGATGGTCATTCAGGTTCCTGCTTTGCAGAGAAAACTGTCAGACATTCTTCAGGACTCAAGGAGAAGCGAATGATGAATTATACCAGAATGGGCAGAGCATATTTCCTTCTTCACTGAAATGAAAAGAGACTCTGGGCCTATAGGCTGAAGATGGATGCCCCAACTTTATAAAGGAACTTTGGGTGACTGTCCAGGCAGATAGGTGTCATCTCTGTCATTTCTAGATTTTGGAAGTTGCTCGCACTTCCTGTTTACTTGGGTAAATATTATATCCTTCTGTGGTCTTTGATGTAGTTGAACATTAGATAGTTATAGATATTTTTCTTAGTTATATTAAAAGGTATAATGAATATAAAACTTCAGATTCACAAAGATAAGGTAGATGATAGAGTATTTAATTTTGCTAAATACAAATAGACTAGATATTGTAACTGTAATTCTTGCTTGATAGCTATTTTGTTATAGGTAATTTTTCTATGTTAAAATTGAAGTCTTCCTTTTTGATTAGACAGAAATGGGGAGATGATGTGGGAATGTCTTTCTGTATGCTGTGCATATCAATCTTTAAATATAGGGCTGTTTTGGCTATGGCAGACACTGTAGAAGAAATAACTGAGGCATCAGAAAAGTTAGGAGGAGGGCAGAGTCAGAGACAGATCGAGCTAGCCACCCAAAGGAGCAACATGTAAGGAACACAGGTGAGCCACAGGCCACGTGGCAGACAGATTAATGGAAATGGGTTGAGTTTAGGTAAAAGAGCAAGCTAGCAATGTGCCTAAGCCATAGGCCAAACAGCATGAAGTTAATATTAAGTATCTGAGTCATTTTGGAACCTAAGCAGCAGTGGGCAGCTAAGAGGTCTGGGGCAGCAGGTTTGTGGGTCTGGACCTCTGACCAGACGGGGTGAGACAACCTTATTGTAACACGACACCTCATAAGAAGGTTGTCTCCCAATCCTGAGAACCATCTCCAGACTACTTAAGAAGGCAACAGTGTATTTTACGCCTGTGATACCTATAATAAAACTACAGATGACTCGTTAAAGTGCAAGCATATAGATAACACAAGTCATCTACTCCTGACTGAAGATGAAAATACTTCTCTTCTACCTCCAAAAAATAAAGTCAGTAATAGCACCATGTAAAAATATCACTACATTTTTCGGAGGATAAAAATATTAGAAAGTTGGATGGTAAGAGAAATGCAGTGTCTAGCCCTTATTTCAGTCTTTGCCTCACACAAAACTCCCTGCCCCCCTTCAGAGGAGAGAGCAGATTTTTCTGTTCAATCCTAAAAAACAAAGAAGGGCTGTGACTCCCCTCCCCCCACTTCTCTATACAGTCACTAGGGCCCATCTGCATCACCGTCAGCTTTACCAATGGCAGCTTTGCCAACTCTCCCACAAATTGATAGATTGGAAAGCCTGGCATGAAAATGTTCATGCCCTGCCATTCTGAAGAATAAGCTTTAAGTTTGAGATTTGTACAGGAATATTAGAACCTTCTATATGGCTGTACATATGTGCAACTCCATATATTTTGTTCAAAGAAGTCATTGAACCAAACGAAAAAAAATCAACTTGTGTAAAATTATTTTTTTTTGTAATAGGATACAGAGGGATATTGTCATCTTTGATAAATGTGGGAAATTGAGGCACAGAAGTACCCACTAGGTGATAAGCAAACAGCATATGACAAAGAGTGAATGACTGGGACAATGCCCAAACCTTATGTGCTTCTTCACTGCTCTAAACACCAGATTGCCAGAGACATTCCTCATAGGAACCCTACAAGAAGAGACCTGAGATGCCAGGGGGAGTGAAAGGCGCACTCGGAGGATGGGACCCCTGTGCCTTTAATGCTTTCTTTCTTAGGGCTTGTTATACATTTGGAGTGAAAGCATTACTGTGACTTTCTAATGCCTGTCATTTCTTCAGTTATTGTGCAACTTCTATTGCATGAGAATTATAAAGCAGCATATAGATGCTGTTTCCTCAGCTAAAGGGACAGATATATGAAAACAGATCAGACAAATTTCCCCAAATCAATGGCTCACTAGCAAATATTTTATATGAGTAATGGAATTATAACATTTGATTAAAAATGCCTTGATTCTGGCAGGGAGATGAGGCTCGTGGTTATAATCCCAGCAGTGGAGGGGAGGACACAAGAAGATAAGGACATTAACGTCACTCTTAGATACATACTGCATTGAAGCCAGCTTGGGCCACATGAGACCCTGTCTTAAAAGCAAAAAGTTTTGAAAACTCCAGAAAAGGATGCTGCTCCACTTTTAGAACGTGTGTTCTATTTGGACTAGGGTGTGGCTTAGTGGTAAAGTCTATTACATTTAGGCCCTTGAATCCCATCTCTAGCAATGGAGAATAAAGGTATAAAATACTCAAAACCTTATGGAAAGAGTTTCCCTTTCTTTTCCTTTGGTTAGGTCTTGCTTTTACAAACAGTAAATCTGTGGTTGACAAATGCCCTTTGTAGACTACTAACTTCAGAAGCGGTGGAGGCAAGGAGTTGCCTCACTTTGGAACTGTCATCAAGGGAATTGAGGCCAGAAGTTTATATTCACTTTCACATCTACACAATCATGAAGGATCTCCTGCAACTGGAAAGTGTTCTCTCCCCATGTGTGGTTAAAGATCCATAACAGTTAAATTTTCCCAAGAAGATACGTAGATAGGTAGGTGGGTGATAGATAGGTTGATAGACTGATTGGTGATTGACTGACAAATATAATTAGCTTATAGGACAACAATAAAATGACATCAGCACATTTGTTGACAAATTTTTGATAAATTACCCTGTGAAAACTACTCTATAGTTAAGGAATCCCCCAATGACTGTAAATATACAGAAATATTAGACTAGACAAATTCTATTGTATGAATTAAATGTGTTAAAATTCTTGGGTTAAATTATAAAACTTTGGGCATTATCCATTCCGATGAGAGGCTCACTGCATGTGTTGGCTAATAGTTAGCAGAGATGCATCTGTCACATCCAATCTTATTATGGATAGTGTGGAAGGGACATCCAGAAACATAAACTATATGACAATGAAATCCCTGAGCTAGAACTCAGAGAATTTGAGGAGAGGGAAACAAGTAGACCAACATAATCCCTGAAAAAAAGGACCACTTTTGGGTTCTCAAGTTGGTAGAGAGGTTCTGACATCCTATGGAAAACATGAGACACTCTGAGTGAGCACTTGGCTACCCTCTTCCTTACGTTCCCTTTCATTAAAATTCCAGAGCAACATTTGAACAGAGCTCAAGTGAATTCTTACGTTTGGTTCTTGCTGACATGCATAGCTTTACAAGAAATTATAATTCCTCAAAAGCAGGGATATCTTGGGGGAATATAGGTGGGTTTGGATGGTTTCGGACATCACAGGTCATGCATTTAATGAGACACATATAATAAAGACAATACAGTATAAGTGAAGCCCAATTTTATGCATTAATAAAATGATAGTGTATTTTCTTTACATACGGCATCAACGTATTGTGGTTAAAACGGAAAGGGACAATTTAAAGACTAAAAAGTGTCTACATGTAGAAGGGAAAACAAATTAAAACTACAAAGATGGAATATCATTATGTAAAGTATTTTCATAGAACAGATTCAAAACCAGATGAAAGAAAGACATATTGCCAAATCCATTTACAAAATCCATGTTCAGGTCAAGGATGAATGCACCTTTTCCTTCAGAAGGGTCCAATCACTCAGTATTTGATACCTGAGAAGCAGACTTGTCACAGAGACTTAACTATGTCTGTCAGCCTGCCTGCCCCTTCATCCGTTCCTACTAAATCCATCTGTTCAATGCGAGCTCCTTAGGAAGCCTACTTGTCCTCTGAAGTCAGTCTATTAACTGTACCCGACTTTTTATCAGGTCAGCCTTGGCTTGACAGAGTGTGGCAGAAACAAGCTATCATGATGGGAAATTCCTCTTCACAATGAGCCCAATAAGACTCCCTACAATTTTAATATGCCTCCCATAAACATTTAGAGAGCAGCTTCTCTACAAAGTTCAGGCAGGAATGAGTTGCGTATAGACAGCAGATAGAGTGTGGTCTGGATTTGAATCCTGCTTCTTGGAAGGATTTTACGTATTCTAGTCATCTCCTGATGAAAAAAAGGGTGGTGATTGGTACCCCAATACCAACTATTGGAGACTTTTGGAATCTTGTTCCAGTTGATCTCTCTCTCTCTCTCTCTCTCTCTCTCTCTCTCTCTCTCTCTCTCTCTCTCTCTGCCTGACCCTCTCTAGAATATACCTCATACTTTCATATCTTTTGTCAACCTTGGAAACCACACAACTGGTCACTGCTAAATATAGTCACACGGTTGTGGCCAGGACCACGAGTGAGCACAAGCAAAGGTAATGGAAGACGCCTGACTTCCTGAAGTAGATTAGCAAGCTATTCCTCTACTGGGAAAAATCCCTAGTTCACAGAAAGTGAATGTGAAGACCTGTCTACCTTCACTCTCAGCTGTTGAAGAGAAAATTAGCACCCCACCCCTCAGAAATTTCATGATTTCAGCAAAACATGGAGAATGCTACTAATGTTTTTAACTTTGTTCTTCCTGTGCAGACTTTACAAAGACCTACATGGAATCTCCATCTTCTTGGGAAGCAGCAGATTTTACTGCTAATCCAATCTTGAAAGTGAGGCTACCATGTGGCAAGAGGCCCAGCAGTACACAGGTGCTCAGTCATCTGGTGCATCCAGAAAACCATGACATCAACAAAGCGTTAACTATTTTAAGGCACATAGTTTGGAATGGCTCATCAAGCAACAAAAATGTAGAAACAGCAAGGTGACTCACCATGTGAAAAAAATTGTTGTCAGTCTAATGACCTGAATTCAACTGGATAACATGGTAGAAGGAAAGAATTAACTCCTGGTAACTCTGCTCTTGTCTCTACAAGGTACTTCGGTGAGTGTATGTGTGTGCATAGGAGAAAGCACATACATGTACACATGCATGGGCACACACGCATACAAGCACACATAAAATTGCTCACTACAGAGATAAGCCATGTTCAAAGAATGTGTAGACTAAGTGGCTGGCAACATCCATCCCAGAATCACTATATGGCCAACTCTATTAGGTCTATTGTATAACACACAGTCATCTTCCAGGCATAAGAAGAATGTAATTCAAAGGAGCAGAGTCTAAGGTTTGTACAGAACACACTGTAAAGTTATACCCAGAGAGGGGCTGCAGTACAACATGGTATTTGAATTAAAAATTATAGTTGCTTTGAACATTTAGCTGCAGACGCAGCTATAGTCGCTATTCCTACAAATAGTACAATAGTCAAAGATTTTTCTTTGCAAATTATTTTTGTCTTTTTGCAATTTGTGACAATGATTAATGTTATCTTCATTTTAGGATTTTTTAAAATGCTCACTGATAACAGTCATTTCTTATCCGGTAAATTTAATCAGTTTATCAGCTGGTCTCTCTTTGGATGGTTAACACTGTTACTATAACCTTTCCCATTCCATCTGAAAAGACCTTATCATATCAAAAGAATTTAATATGTCTATGCTGGATATAGTTTTCAAGGTTTGTGCTGGTTCCCAGCACTAGAATTTCTTCATCTGTCTTCTGAATAAACCTTGTACTCAGTTTTTCATCTCTCAAACTTTTTTCAAATGCTCATTGGCTTTTGAAAAATGAATGTGATAAGAAGTGTCTCTCCTGGAGGAATCATGAAGTGGAGAGGCTACTTCTGTCACACATGGATTTTAATGTCGAGTCATTAACAAATTGCTCTCCAAAGCAGCCACACCACTCACGCTTTCATGCCATGAGAAAGTGTACAAGGGTTCACGTTACTCTTGGCCACTACCCACACCCATTTCATGAGGCACACATGTGAGGGAGCTCCATGCATCTACAAGAAGTGTCATGTGAATTCATACGAGTGCATTCGCTAGGGGAGTCACATATCACTTTACTGAATGTTTGGGTCCACCCTTCTTCTCTTCCTCCTGAAGAATGTCTGTTTATTTGCTTTGACCATTTTACTACTGTCTTTCAAAAACAGAAGACTCAAGGAGTTGGGGTGGTTTGCTTTGCTCTTGGATTTGAAACAGTGTCTTACTGTGTCACCTAGACTGACCAGGAACTCACCACATAGCCTGGGCTTGCCTGGAACTGGCATATGTTTTTCTTCCTCTGTCTCCCAAGCACCCAGGACTACACCCACCACATGCTATGAAGAGTAAGTTCTAAGAACTTAACCTTTGGTAATTGTCCCCAATCCCATCTCTACTCCTGGGTTGTTTTGCTGTTTCTTCCACGGCATCTTTGGGGTGTTTATTGACTACAAATCGTCTAACCTTTTCCTTTACAAAAATCTTTCCTTCCACCGGGGTCATGAAAATCTGCTTTTTGACAGGCTTTTCAAATGTTTCCTTTTCACATTGAGGGTTCTGAGCCACCTGGAATTTATCCTGTCACCAGAGTCTATTTTTACTTTATGTCCATATGGGTAACCAATTGTCCAACACCATGTCCTGAAGAGACCAAACTTTCCCAGCTGCTGTTGATGCCAACTCTGTTAAGGATCATGCAGTATTTGAATTTAACTGTTTCTGGAATGGCACTCCTCCACCCAGGGGCTCCACGAATGGCACTCCCCAACCTGGGGGCTCCAGGAATGGCACCCCCAACCCAGGGGCTCCAGGAATGTCACTCCGTGACCCAGGGGCTCCAGGAACGGTACTCCCCGACCCAGGGGCTCCAGAAATGGCACTCCCTGACCCAGAGGCTCCAGGAATGGCACTCCCTGACCCAGGGGCTCCATGATACAATCACTGCTGGATTCATTCTCTCTAAAATGTTTGCTGACACTAAGTTATGATATTTTAGAGAAAGTCAATTCAGATTTCTCCTCCTCTTCAAAATTGCCACGGCCACTTCCTAAGTGCCTTTTTCTTTCCTGAAGAGATACAGTTGGGGCCTCCCTTCTGGAGAAGACCGTTGACTGTCTTCAAGGTGAAGGCTCCATATCACAAACCTTATTATTCCTATCAGTACCAGCCAGATGTGGGGGAGGTGGGGCTAACTTTTACTGGGTATCAAAAAAAGGAAAAGGAAAATAAATCAATACAATTTTAATACTCTTTTCTTAAAAAAATTGTTAACTGTTAAAAATTATATTTTATCTAATAGTGACTCCATGCTCCTTTTCTTGGCCCCTAAAACATCTGGAGATTTCCTTGTTTCTCCTTCTGAACTCTTTAATTAATTTTTCTTTATTCCTGAATCTTAACACAGACTGCACTGTCCTGGCAGGACACGCTCTATGTGCTCCATACCTCCTCTGTCAATGCATTGCGGCCAGTAGGACATCTCTGAAGATCCAGGTTTACAAAAAGCCACCCATCCCCCAACAGAGCAGGCATTCCTAGGTCAGAGAATCTGAGCTGTCCTGAGCTATCAGTAACCAGGAAAGACCAAACCACCATTCCTTATTGAATACAAAGGCCAATGCTGCTCATTAATACTATTACCTTATTACTCTGTTGTGATAAACTAATTCTTTCTGGTTTTATGTATTTGAGCACAATCATTCAAAATTCATCCTTCCATACTTGACTTCCCTCACTTAGCCCGCCACACCAAGGCTCATTCGCACTTTAGGCTGTACCAGAATCCCTGTCATTTTATGGCTCAATAATCTTATACTCTGTACATAATGGTAAATATCATCAACTTGAATGAAACTAGAGTCTCCTAGGAGACAAACCTCTAGGCATGTGTAAAGGACTTCCTAGATTGGGTGAACTGGTGCAGGAAGATCCACCTAACTGGGTGGGTTGGTAGTACCATCCTGGGTTAAATTCCAGTCTGACTAAAAAGAAGAAAGGGAGCTGGGTACAAGTCTCTTTCCTCCCGTGCCTTCTGACTGTGACTGTCATGTGATCAGTTGCCTCATGTTCCCAGTGGAAGCAGAGCTGGATCTTATACTAGTCCCAATTTGCATTTTCCTAATGAGTGGCGACAATGAGCATGTTTTCATGATAACAATTACTGATTTTCTTTGGGGGAAGTCATTATATAGGCTGAGGAGGGCGTACTTATTATTTAGGAATATTCACGTATATATTTATATGTGTAAAAAAAGAAAAAAGGAGGTCATGGATTTAAAAGATAGTCGGAGAAAGATTGGTACATGGGGAGGTTTGGAAGAAAGAAAAAGGAGAGAGGACAATAATGCAGTTACGTTATAACCTCAAAACTGGCACACAGTTTTTAAAATGCATTTGGATGTGCCCACTACCTTGACACACGCTCCTCCTGTACTTCAGACCTAGAGCTGAGTGACCACGTGACGTGGTTCTGTGCACAGGAACTCTTCATCCCAGAAACGTCTGCCTTTTAATATCAGCTCCCCTCTTCTCAGGACCCTCTTATAGTCTCCAAGGACAGTCGCCTGGGGCCCTGACATCTTTCCGCAAAGCTGGTGTCATGGACACCGGCTGTTTGTCCTTCTCTGAAACATGCAAACTTTTATCCTTTTCTTCCCTATCAGGCCCTCACCAAACAGCTGAACTCATCTCTAGCTGGTGCCCGATGCTCAGGAGCCTGTTCTAATCATGCTCCCTGCAGCAAGAAGTCCAGCCTCACTTGTCTCTGTAGGGGTATTGTGTTGTTTCATGGTAAATAACTGTCCCACCCACTGGTTTAATAAAAAGCGCTGATTGGCCAAAGGCAGGCAGGAAGTGTAGGTGGAGCTACCAGACTAAAAACTCTGAGAACAGAAAGCACAGAGCAGAATGCCAGAGAGAAGCCAGAGGAAGCCGAGGACAACCATGCTGCTCTAAAGAAAGGTACCGAGCCGCATGGCTGAACGGGAAGAATAATGGGTTAGATGAAGGGTAGAGAGCTAGCAAGTGATATGCCTGAGCTTTAGGTCAATCAGCCTAAAACTATTGAAAGAATCTGTGTGTCTCTGTGTGACTGCGGGTCTGCGGGCCTAAACCTTGAGGCAAGGCCCAAAAGTCTGGGCCAGAAACTTCTTACTACATGTCTCCTTGGTTAGAATCAGGTACCGTGCACCTGAGAGTTTTTCAAATGTCCAAATCACACCCCGTGAATTGTGGTTGAGATCCCCAAGGAAGCAGAGTCTGAGGAGACCTTCACTAGATGGATCAGCAGGTAAAATACTTTCTTCCGAGCCTGGTTGTAAACCCCTTACTACACCTGGTGACTTGAATTTGGTCCCTGGGATCCACACTGTGGAAGAAGAGACTTATGTGACACTTGAAAGTTTTTCTCTGACTTCCACCGGTGCTGTGATTTGTACATGCACACACAGACGCAGCTCTCTCTCTCTCTCTCTCTCTCTCTCTCTCTCTCTCTCTCTCTCTCTCTCTGTGTGTGTGTGTGTGTGTGTGTGTGTGTGTGTATGAGAGAGAGAGAGAGAGAGAAAGAGAGAGAGAGAGAGAGAGAGAGAGAGAGAGAGAGAGAGAGAGAGAGAGAGAGAGAGAATTAGGTATACCATTAGATCCATAGCCTGGGAAGCAAAAGACTCTTCACACAGGAGCTGAATGGTCAGGACATCCAACAATCTGTATTGAAGAACTCAGCCTTGAGAGCCAAGCAGCTTCCCGAGAGTCCCAATCCCCATATCTGTCGCTCTGAGAAGAAAACGCAGCTTTGAACCACTGTCTAAGAAGCCCTCCTTGACCTTGGCCCTGCTCAAACTTCCATTTTATCTTCTGATTGCTCTACATCTGTAGCAAGAGCACAGCAGCTTCCCCTTGGCCCCTGCATCCAGCTCTAGAGATTCCACCTGCTTCTCCTTGCTTAGGCACACCTTACCATGTATCGTCAACATGTAATCTTTCCTCACCTTCACCCTCCAGCACAAAGGACACCTTTACACATTCTCGTTAACTGTTGAATGCTTTCTTTATAACATCCAGCCCATATACAGTTACTGTTTAAGCACAGTGATTGGCTATTGTTCCAGGTGAACCCAGTCACTGTGCAGTACTAACTGTTTGGCATAACCCCTGAAGTAATTCCTAACACAGAATGGGTGCTCAGAAGCTACAGAAGCAAAGAACTACTGAGGTGCTGCAGATCAGCACAGCTGTAGGAAAAATACAGGAATCCTATCCCATTCAACATACTGACTTCCTGATCAATGGCATATTGTTATTTAGGGCTGTATTGTGGGGGGAAATGTGTGTGGGGGTGTTGAGGGCACAAGAGTGTCTCTCACTATCCTTTAACATCAGTTAGTAGGGTCTTTTGGGCAATTAATATTAATCTACAAGGAATATGATATGGAAAAAGGCCTTGTGGCAAGATGACCTTGTGGTTCTTTCAAAAAGTCTTCCTTGCTTAGGATATACGCATATGGAACCAAGTTACCCAGCGTTCTAAACCACTTGCATAGATTTCTGAATTGGAGGTGATGTTCTGAGTTGAATGTCCGTCTCATCTGTCACATGATTCTATTGTCATGTCTAACCCTGACATGACAGGCTACCAGGATCCCAATCTCCACTAAATGATCTGTTCTTTTCTTTACTGAATACAGAATTGTTGTTTTGGCGAGAATTAGCCGAGCACAGCTAGTACAATAACACTCAGTGCCTTCCTGCGTGGCACCTGCTGTATGCTATTTATTTCTTGTTAGCAGCATAGTACAACAAATTGTGTCTTTTAACAGCTCATTGAGTAGAGGAGGAGAAAGCCACGGCAATGGAATTGTTGATAATGCTCAACGATGTTGATATAGTTATTTCTAAATAATCCAGCTTATAAATTCACATGCATCCCACTTGTTTCTTTGGAAAATCTCTCCGCCGCATAATTTCCAATGACCTTGAGTGGATAGCAGCTTGAATAGAATAAATAAATAAATATAAATAAATAAATAACAGCAGTGACTCATGGTTTTTAACTATTAGTAAAGGTGATTTTAAGTGAGTTGATGTGCGAGGTGGAAATGAACTGGCATTTCTCTTGTAAATGTTCTTAAAATGTGAAGACAGCCTGTTGTTAAATTCTTAGACATCACCCAGGGATCTTCAGATTTGACAGTATGGTTAAATCATACCTTTCAGGAGAAAACAATTTATAGCAGGAACATCCCAGGGCACTGTTCGCGTCCTCAGAACATCCCGTTCATCACAAACATCTTATGTATATCTAGGTGTACATATGATTGACAGTTTGCTATCTTATCCATGAATTCAGTTTTACTCGTGGGCAAGATTCAACAAATGGTTCTTGGAGAAGAAAACACAAAGAAATTACCTACTGCTATTTTTCATCTATACGTTTGTTTCGTTACGTTGGACATGCTAACTGAACTTTGTTTCAAGCTATTCCAATATGGCAGAAGCCTGTGGAGATCAGATCTCACTGACATACAGGCTACTGAGAAGGAACGGCTGTGAAAATTACCACAGTATCAGGGTGGGAAAATAAAATAATCCCCGACTAACAGGTCTGGCTAGCACAGGAGGTGAGGTTTGAAAAGGAGGCTGCTCTCAGGTTGAAGGCACCGAAATGCTCTCTGAGAACCCATAACAGATACACACATACAAAGTCCATCCTGCAAACAAATTAAAGTATTCCATTAGTTGCCATAAGCTGAAAACAAGGTTCAGAAATAAGACACAAATAAGAGAAATTACAAGGAAATTGTTGATGTCACCTGAGAAATCATTTTGTTTGAGAAAAACCTAAAACCTTCGGCTGTATACTTTATAGGTTATTCAGTCTACTCAGCTTTGAGGAACTCAGCTGTCTTCCGTGATAATTTTTCTCAGTATTATTATCATAGTTATCACATGAGCTAAAAAGAACAATACTCACAAAGGCATTGTGATGGCATCTAGCTTATTCACACAGTGGTACATGGAACTATCATAACAAACCACAGGAGTAAGGCGATCGTCTGGACCAAGGCCATAATGGGACCGAGGATTTGGCCAATATTTCTGGAAAGCAAGGTAAAGAGATGTGGGAATATGCAGTGAGGTAAAGGCTGAGTGGAGTGTGCATAGTCTTCTTCCTGCCAAGGCTTCCTGGGTCACCGTCATGCAGTGACTTCTGAAGGTAGAGTATCATCAAGGAGGGGCTGGAGAGATAGCTCAGTCACAAAGGGCCTCAAAACCTAAAATCAGACCCAGAATGCACATGACAAGTCAGGCATTGTGGCATGTGCCCGTAGCCCAGAACTGGAGACAGTCTAGACAGAACTTTGAAGTTGGCATCAGTCAAAGACCTGCCCTCCAAAAGTAACATACAGGAGAATAGAGTGAGTGGGGATGACATATGACAAAAGTCTATGGCACATGCTACCAAGTACATACTGCACAAATGGACCACAGACACACACACACACACACACACACACACACACATACACACACACACACACACGCACATGCACAGTACAGGATGCACAAATACTTGAAAAACTCATTAGACAAAGCATCGGAGGTATGGAGGTGGAAATAATGAAATTCCTCAATTATTAGTATCCAGAACAAGCTATGAGAGGAGAAAGTTCTGAGTCTCTTCTGGAGCTTTATTTGAAAGGATTCATAACTCCTCATGTATCTTGTTATTAAGCATTATAACCAGTTGCCTCTGTTAATGATTACCACCTGGTGGTACACACACTGAAAGGGCCATTAGACAGATGTTAACACTGGAGGCAAAAACCCTTCGTGTTGAAAATCACTGATAGAGAAGATTTCTACAAAATCAGTGTGCCACAATGACTTCTGTGCAATTCAAATGCCTACATATTTTAAGACAAAGAAACATCATCTGCATGTTTTATTGATATAAGAAACAAAAATGCCATTTTTTCATTGAAGAGGAGACTTTGAAAACCTAGCGATAACTTTGGGGGAAACTAGATGGATTCCTGGGATAGACTACTCAAGCCTGGGATAGATCAGATGAGGCTAGTTTAGACCATGTGGGCCTGAGGTGGATCATCTGAGCCTGGGTAGATCATGGGAGAGTGAGGTAGATCAGACAGACTTTACATTATTTGTATTTAGTTTAATAAACTTCTAGAATCCCAATACAATGATTTTTGAAGAAAAGGGAAATAACTTACAGACGTTCAGAGTAACTGGAAGCATTATTGACACCATTTTTGACTTACTGCAAACCATTCACCATTCATAGTGGATTATATGTACCCCCAAGAGAAACCAGAAAGAAGTCTTGTGAGCTACTCTGGAAATCTCAGAGAAGCAGAACCCTGAAAATATCTACCCTGAGGTTTACCCAGGGAAGCCAGAGTGTTGCTCTATCTCAAAGACAGTAATGTGACCCAACCTATCAGTTAAGTCTGAAACTCCCCTGTCCTGTTCTGAGGCAATTCTATAATCAGGGCACTGGTCACCTGCAAATAAATCCACAGATGGGTCTGCTTTCCCTCCAGCGTTCCTTTTGGACTGTGAATATCCTCAGATCATCACAGCACAAGTGTCTATAACCTCCAGACAGCAACTAACACAAAGAAACAATATATCACCCTCTGAAGGAGGAGAATGTTATCCCCACCTCCCTACAGCATCAACTATGTTGTAGGTAGCTGAGAAGTGCATACCAGTGTCTGATGGAGATGAACTTGCCTCCAAAGTGCATCTGCTTAGGGATGGATTAGTCACCAGAACTCTATCCAAACTCTTTTTGAATAAAAAACAAGCAAATGATTTAAATCTATTTCATTTTTCAGAACATTTATGGGGAACCCTGCCAAATTTGTAAATCAATAATGAAAGCATTTGTTAAATAGAACACAGCTGCTCTTTGCTGTACATGTATGTGTGCGTTGGACATTGATTTACAAATAAAGAATCTTAAGTCTAAGACCATGCTTCAAGCCAGTGACCTAGTCATCAATGCTCCCATATTTGTAGCGTCAGAATTCAAGGCGATTTTTCTGAAGAGAAAGGCATTCAGACTTTTTCAGACAAATGTACAGAAAGAATTCTTAGTGTCATCATGAACAATTCAAGAATTACTCCCCTCCCACTCCCCTTTACAATTAGGAATTCTGTTTCATTTGTTTGCCCTCGTCCTTGAGAATGCCTTCACTTATGGCAGGAAAGATGGGGCCGCATCTTGAAATGTGTTGTATAAAAACACAGTGGCACACCTCCGTCCTTGGGATAGTGGAGACATTGTTCAAACAGGACATACATAAAATGTATACACTACAATGGATAAGTTGGGTTTTGTAAATCTATAACTATTATATTTTAAAAAGCAAATGTTAAAAATTAAAAAGGCAAGTCAAAGACACAGCATGTCTTTGAAGACTGCGCATCTTGAAAACACCACCAAGTTCACAGGGCTCAACAATTAACTGACAACCTAAGAGAAATGTGTAGTTTCTCATTAAATTAAGCCCAAGTCGATCATACCATTACATGTTCTATACCTCCACAATTGTCCAAGGAAAAACAAAATGAAACAAAAAAATCATATGTCTAGAGTCTTGCCTATGAAGGTTCACAGGTCTTTATTTAGAATTTTAAAAACTAGATGCAAAACCAGTACTCATTAGCAAATATACCAGAAAAAGAGATATATCACCCAATGAAATTCACCATACAGTAAAAATGAATAAATGGATATGTATAATAGTGAGATGAACCTCCCAAAATTATACTGAGTAAAAGGTACCATATAGCAGAAACCCTAGGATAGAGAATTCTAAAAAGGCAAAGCAAACTTGGGGCCAGAGGGAGTATGAGACAGACCAGGAAGGGGCATGAGAGTGCTCTCAAAAGACATAAACTTTAAAGACAGGAAGGAGCATTGCGGTGGTCACAGCTACTTATCAAAACATGTAAAACTATGTACTGCCAATAAGCACAACTAATCATTAGAAATGAATTTCCAATAGAATTGATTTTAAAACAAGGAAACTTACTGAGTGTGACCGATCATGCTTATAATGTCAGCAATTAGGAGGCAGAGGCAGAGGATTGCAATAAGTTAGGGACCAGGCAGGTCCAGTTTCAGAAACAAACAAGAGAATTACTTGATCAATTAAATAAATTAGATCCTGGATAATTCAGGCTACTTACTACACTGCTGAGAAAATAAAAGTGTATGGAAAGTCAACAGGACTAGGCCGACACCATGTGAGACTTGATACAGGTGACATGGATATACTAAAAATAATAACCAAAGAGAAAAAGAGTATTTAAGATATAAGAAAAACACTTGAGAATCCAAAGATAAGAACACAGTTAAAATGGCTAAAAATCATAATATATTAGAATCTTTTTATGGGTCATGTATAAAACAAACTTAAAATAGCAAAGTTTACTGACACATGTACTAATGTCATAATGAATACACAGTTTGTAAGCCACGCAAAATGTTAATAAAAATTGCTCGCATAATAAGTATGAGATAATCTCCAAAATTAGTGGAAACTGATACAAAACCAGATGTCCCCCAAATTCTACACAGTTTAGATTAGCTAAGAATATCCAAAGGATTGAATTAAAATTAACCATCCTGTGCCAGAAAGATTGCCTGGGGGTAAAGGCGCCTGATGCCAAGACTGAAGACTTAAGTTCCATCCCCAGACATGCGTGATGGTAAGAAAGAACTGATTCCTAAGTTGTCTGTGACCTCATTGCAATGCTGTGGCACACACACACATACTTACACATGCACATACACACATATACACATGCACATACATACACACATATACACAACCACTTATACCCACACATCCATACACACATCCACACACATATCCATACACATATACACACACATATATATACACACATATACACACACACATATACACAAACATACACACAAATATACACACATATACACACACATACACACACACATCTACATCCCCTGCCACATATTCACCCACAGCATGAGCATCTTTGAAGCACCAACTTTCTTCTCTTTATTTCCTATAGAATCATTGTTTATACTTAGATCATTTTAGAAAATATATATGCCAAGCAAGAAGTATCACACACCCTCTCAATACTTTATCAATAAATACCCATTGGATAAAGCATCTCTCAAGCATCATCAGAGAATTTCTCCCTGTAATTAACAGAGACTACCAGCTGGTCAGCATATGGGAAATGAGACTAGAGTCCCCTGCTCAAAATGGGATATACACACAACGTTTTGCCCTGTGGGGCTCAGGGATCTTCCAAAGAGGGGCTGGAAAGATCCTGAGACCCAAAGGTGGTCTCCAAGTAGGCTGTATTGCCCAGACACAGAAGAGAGATGTAAACTCCTATCAACCTATAACAATTGCCAGCACACGCAAGAACTGAGCAAGTTCAAGCCAGATAGCACCCCAGCATGGGAAGGAGAAGGTGGGCATGAAACCTAACACTAGCTAAAGATCGACTGGCGTCTGATAGCTGCTGGGACAGGCAGTCAGTTTTGTTTGATTTTGTGATCACAGGTAAGTCAACCACACTCCAGGCAAACTCTGTTCCCATCCTGCTGGTCCAGGATTTGTTGGGATGCTTGAACTGTACTCTGTGAGCAGGTGGGGGCCTGAAGTTAGGTGGGTAAAGATGTAAAAGGTAAAGGGTGAGAATGGAAGAGTTGGTGGAAAAAATATGATCCAAATATATTCTATGAAAATTTCAAAGAATTAATAAAGAATATTATTTTTTTAAAGTGTAATATTTGCCTCTAAACTCTACAGATTTGAACAAAGTGCCACTGACACCACACCAAATTTTAACTTTTAGTGGAGGAAGTGTGTGTCTAGATTAAGAAAAGTCATTTTTAATTGATATTTAGTTAAACGGGACAAAGCTTGTGGAGGAAGGAGTTAAAGGCATTCTGCATCTTTAACCTGACAGGATGAAGGCCTTGATCAAAGACAGGACAAAGATTACAGAGGAGAGAAAGAACCGTGAACAATCGCCGTGTTCATCCCGGCTTAGAGAGAGGGTCACTGGGAGAGCATATTCACCTGCCTCTATACCTTAATTAAAAAGAGAAAGAAGACAGTGTCCACTACCCATCACTATGGTAACATTTAAACATCAGGCAGTTTTGACCTGCAGAGCACTCAAAAGCAAAAGCATGTGAATGTGGAAAGAAGGTGGCACGGAACACAGGCCAAGGCAACCAGAAGCCTGTGGGGCTCCATGCAAAGTTTGCAAATCAAGTGTTTAT
Source organism: Phyllotis vaccarum (assembly GCA_033318265.1). Taxonomy (NCBI): domain Eukaryota; kingdom Metazoa; phylum Chordata; class Mammalia; order Rodentia; family Cricetidae; genus Phyllotis; species Phyllotis vaccarum. The sequence goes on along the minus strand of JARWLC010000011.1, from coordinate 73,096,625 downwards.
CTTCCTTGGGGCTTTCTACCAGTTCTACCAGTTAAAAATATCAGCACCGACATGGCAATGAAAGGGCAGTAGAGAGTCTGACCCTGAGGGGAGAGTGTGTGAAAAGAGGGGTTTAAACAATTGAATTCTTTCTCCACACACAGCATTGTGTCTGCCCACACCATCTGAGATCCTCACTCCAGCCACCCTAATTGTCTGCAATTCCCATTGTTCCGTTCCGTCCATTTTTATTCCACAGAAATATACTTCACTTACACTAATTACTGTTTGTGTACATTTTTGGTAATTATAGATGTAGGAGCCTTTGTTTTTCTTCCAGTTTCTTATCTCCTTATCCAATCCACACATCACCCATTCTGTCACCAAGGAAAGTTATTCAATGCCAGAAAAAAACCAAACACAAACAAACAAACAAAAACCGGGAATGTGGCTTTCTTTGGATAAAACAAGCTAAGTTTATGAAACTGCTCATAACCCAGAGACATGGATAGCATTGTCTGGAGATGCCACATACACTGCACCATGGACATCTGTCACAGTTTAGCTTACAGTCACTGGTCCTCCAGCCAGCTTTCCAGGATACATGGAGGAAGAAAATGTTTAAAATTTTCCAAAACTTATTTATTAGTGAATCAAGAAATAAAAACGGTGGATATTTTACCAGTTTCTCCTAGCATCTCAAAGCAGTTGCATGTGGTTCTCACATGCTACAGCTGTAAAAGGCATGTGGCTTGAAGAGGTTCTGTTCACAAATGTGAGCTAAAGGAAGAAACTGCCTTCCTTTTTAGGTTATTCCTTTATTAAGACAGTAGCAGCTTCATGAACTGGGAAAGTATTGTTTAAGGAAGGGAAACGCAGGCTTACTGTTCATTTAGGGAGTGTGACATTCTGTTGATACCGGATATGTTACATGCTCATTATTAACTTTTAAAAACTTGATTATAGTTTCTAGCTTATTCTAACTAGTGATATGTTTAAGGCATTTTCCACCCATTGAATGTAACCGCTCTTAAGCCCATTGTCCTTAACAGCATCACCTTGGAATCTCCAGGTCCGATATTACAGTAACATTTTATACAACCCAAAATCAACCTTTATTTTGGAAGTTTTATTGCATAGTTATTATACACTGTTGTCTAAAATGTTAAATTTTGAGAACATGCTTTTATATCGCCAATTCCCTTCATTTGCTAGTCTTGATTTTAAGACGTCTTTCTATTCAAAAATAATGCACCGGCACTGGAATGCATTCTGCCTGTGTTGAAACAATGTATTTAAATGAAAGAAGAAAGTGAAATTGACAACATCCAGTTGACTCTTCATTTGACAACTATAAAAGTATCAAGCTGACTTTTTATTTAATATATATGTCTCATCCTAAACGTGAAGAGTGATGTCCTACTGAGGTTTGTTTCGTTGTTGGTGTTGCTTTGGCTTTCACAGAATAAACATTTACTCACAGGAACCTTCTCTGTGGAAAATAGTCAAGGTGGCCTTAGCCCTAGAGAATGCCTCTGAAAGTTTGAGCCGGTCACCAGTGTCCCCTCCATCTATCACCAGCGTCTGCATGCAAGTCTCAGGCTAGTTGCATCTCAGATCCACTAGGGGGACCATGACACAGTAGAAGCAGGCTGCTCTCCTCACAGGTATTTCTTTACTTTCTCACTTAATAATGCAACAAAGAAAAACATTTTTTTAATAACAGCAACAAAAGCCATCTCAACCAAATTACTGGTGATTTATTTTTAAAAGACTGAGTATTAAGAAGTACTTTTTCATTTAAAAGCTATTAATTTAAAGTCTACATTTAAAAACTCACTCCATGGTCCATGTTCTAATGTAAATAAATGAATACAGGGATAGATTTATTACAGAATATAGATTTAAAAAAATGTGTTATAGTCACAAGTTGACTTTATGGGTAATGTCACTGATATTTTCTCCTGATGATACAACATTTGAATAACTAAGTGACAACATGAATTTAGGAAAGGCATTCAGGATATTAAATTCACCTTTTTAAAAACATCCATCTTTTATTTTATGTATAAGAAGAATGTCTTCCCTGCATACATTATGGGCACCAACCACATGCAGTGCTTCAAGATGCCAGAAGAGGGCAGCATATCTCCTGGGCCTGGTGTTACAGGTAGTTACCAGCACTGTGTGTGCGCTGGGAACTGAGCAAGGACAGGTAGTACTGCTAACTGCTAAGCCATCTCTCCTGCCCCAATGTTTCCATGCTGTTAAAGAAACTTGTGAGACCACGCCTTGTTGTCTGTCAGGAACTGTGTCCCTAGGTAGTGGTCCTGCTCTCTTGACTACTTCAGGGTTTCTGAACTTCCCATTCTGCTCTACATATTGTACTGTACTATCACTGATCTGACACCTCTGTCACTTCTATTTCTAGGAAAACAGAACCAAAAATCTTTTAAAAAATCAACTTCCATGGTTATCTTCTTGTCACTGGAAAAATGTTTAAATCTTGAAGGAGGCTTAGTCTCCCATTTAATGCCGTCAAGGAATTGTCGTCACATGGCAAAGCATTCAGAAGTAAAGAAGAACAGCACATGAGGCAGGGGAAAGATGCTTACAGTCCAGAAACCGTCTAGACTGACAGCATCTTAGTCAGCCTTGTGTATTCTAGCAGGGACCCCTCATAGGTCCCATATCAATGCTCATTCTGAGGAACAGGGCAAGCCAGATGGCTCAGTGGATAAAGGTGCCTGTCTCATGAGCCTGGTGACCCGAGTTAGATTGGAACACATGATGGACAGAGAAAACCAATTCAAAAAGTTGTTCCCTGTGATCTCCAGACACACACACACACACACACACACACACACACACACACACACACACCACACCACACACACATGCACATGCTCACGCGTGCATGCACTCACACACACACACACACACACACACACTATACATAAGTGAGCATGTGCACACATACACACAGACAACATACACCTGTCAGCTGTGCCTATACAATAATAATAATGTCTGAAGAACTATCTGGGTAGGAGCCTTGACAACCAGCTACCTTGCTCTGACCTCGTGTATGAGAACACTGCTGCACTGTCAAGTATCTCTATCGTAAAAGCATTACAAGTTATCCATCTGCTCGCCACGCCTCCCTGATCAGGAGGGTTCAGATATACAGAAGTAGAAAGGCTGGTTCCTGAAACTCAGTACTGCAGGAATAAGTAGCAGCAGTTTGGATCTGATATGTCTTTTCTTCAGGAGCCTGACATGCCCCATAGCAAGTATGTCAGCATCTGAAGCCGGCATTTATGAGATGACAGTAGCTGGGAGACACAGAGTACGTCTCAGATGTTGTGCCATGTCCTCTGTGCGATCACAATTGCCCACAGGGGAAAATGCCACACTAAGAGGAAGCTCACATTTCTAAATTGTACTCACAGAGAGAAATCTGGAAAAGGCTTCTTGAAATAGTTTAAACATTAGATAACATATGTCAAAAGCCAAGTGAACAGCCATTAAGTGTCCTGCTGCAGAGAGTGAGGCACGCACAATGGAGGCTCTGAGTGACAGCATAATTCTCCACACAGCACCATCTTTACCTTGCCAAATGTGACTAAAACACTTGCTCAGGGTTAAAGCCATGCTCCAGCACCATTGACGGCAGCGTCAGAAACCACTAGAACCTTGGTAATTTCAGCACCAAGGAAATCTACATCCGTTGTTGGAGAACAAATCTGTTTCTCTCTTAGCTCAAAACAAGAGTTTATCAGAACCCCATTTTCCACACGAAGCCACTGTTGGGCAGGTTACTGGGCTCCTCTGTGATCTCTGCTAATGTTGAAAACTTTAGTTTTTCTGGTGTGCAAGACAATAGTCAAAGGTTAGCTATTAAAGGACTTCTCTTGCTATACTTTTAAATGTTTTGTCTTATTGGATTTTAGAGACATTGTCTCACCGTGTAGCCCTGGCTGTCCTGAATCTCCCTCTGTAGACCAGGCTAGGCTTGAACTCACAGAGATTGACCTGCCTCTGCCTCCTGAGTGTTGGGATTAAAGGTGTGTGCGGCCACCCCTTGCCTAGCAAAGGTCTTATTTTTGTTGTTGTTTTGCTTTGTTCTTTTCCTTTTCTTGTCTTTCTTATTTCACTTTGTGGTTTGTAGTATGACATCCCTGGCCTGACCTAGGCCTGAGGTCCAGACCAGCAGTCCCAAATAATCACACAAAGACATACTAATTACAAGCCGTTTGGCCTGTGGCTCAGGATTATCACTTTTAACTCTGATCTTAAACTAACCCATGATTCTTGTTTAGCCACGTGTCTTGGTACCTTTCCTCAGAGCATGTCTCCTCATCTTCTTTCCTCTGTGTCTTGCTGGAGTCTCCCCTTTTCCTCTTCCCAGAGTTTTCTTAGTCTGCTAGCCCCGCCCACACTTCCTGTCTGTCTTCTGGTCAATCAGCATTTTATTAAAGCCATAGGAGGGACAAATATTTGCAGTGTATGTACAAAAGCGTAATCCCACAACAGCGATTCTTAAAAACTATTCAGACACATGATGAATCACAGTCCCTTTGAAAAATATTTCCTTTTCTTTACCAATAATAATTCATAAATCTGTAATTTAAAATTATTTTACATTCGCCAACTGTAGCTACCTTTTTCCTCTATCTAAATTACCTTCTGTTCTCTTTTGGAGACCTGCTGTCATGTACCACAAGCTAGTCTTGAACTCACTATGGAACTGAGGATAATCTTGAACTCTTGATCGACCTGCCTCCACCTCCCGCGTGCCACTATCCCTACTCAGTGAGGATTCAGCATTTGGTTCAGGATCGGTAAACAGCCTTTCCCTTTCCAAAGGTGAGAAGAAAGCTATAGATTCCTGCTTTTCTGTCTACATAATGCAGTGAAAGTTATTAATCATCACTATCAATAGCCAAGGATGAGGATGCACAAGCAAAAATATCAAAATTAACAGAACTCTGTTTATCAAAACCCATCTACCTAATATAAGCAGAATTGTCAAGATATTTAAGTTTCTTTTTATTTTCCTTCCTTTATTGGCACTGGTCGGTATCGAACCCCGGTCCTTGTGCCTATGAGGTAAGGCTACAGAGCTACACAATGAACTCTGCACTTTTGTTGAAATAGTTTTACCATTGGTATTGAGAGAATGTCCCTGAGGAAAGCAAGCTGCCCAGAAACACTAGAAACTCAACACTGTGTCATCACAAATGCCCAGATCTGGCAAAGTACAGCCAGCATGTCTGGTCCGGTTTGTCCTTTGTTTTATCCAATGAAGATGCATTGCAATCTAGCACTAAGTTATTCATGTACAAGGATGGATGACTCTGTGCTGCCATAGCAGAGGTGGAGAGTCTCCTCTCTGGGCATTCCCAGAAAAGGTTTCCTGAGTCTTGTTGGAAGATTTCCAAGAAAGTGTCATGCAAAAGACATAAAGAGAGAATGTTATAGACTTCACACTCACACATAGGGACATCAAGTACCCGGGTGCTTATTTCTGAATCACTGCTGTTAAAAACACCCAAATGATATAATTACATTATAATCTCAAAACAAGAAAGAATAAGAAAGAGTTCTATTTTTTAAGGCAGGAACTTTGTTTAGGATTTATTCCCTCTACCTGAATATTTGGAAGTTTACTTTCATGTTTCTTGTAAATACTAAAGACCATGAAAAAACTTACATGATTTCCACAACTGATTTCCCATCTTATCAAAATAAATAACCCATTTTTAAGAAAAGTTGTTATTGTCCCTTAACTATTCTGATAAAAAGTCATAAATAATGTAAGATATCCAAGTCTCGGCCTACAAAAAAAGTAACATTTTTATCTGATATATAAAAAAGTGAAAAGGGAGGTATTAGTGATTTATAATTGGAATGACATGTGCTTGAAGATTTAAGAACTCAACATGTGTAGTCTTGGAAAATAATCAAAACGTACACAAACACACACAGATACACATACAGACAGACACACATGCACACACACAGAGAAACTCACAAAGACACATACAGATACACACACGAACACACATGAACACACATATAGAAAATCCAAACTTCAGGGCTGACCTGGCAGATTGATATAACTGGATTGCACTGCTGTTTGGTCACTGAGAGAGTAATATGTGAAAACAGAATAATTCTGTAGAGTTCAGAACACAATGAAATGTGGTCTTTACATTTTATAATTTATGCTGCTTTTCTGAATAAACTACTATACATTAAAGCTTATAAAAATATTTCTGATATGTAAGACACGTCAGAAATTTTGTACAAATAACAAACTAGATTCTCAATAGATTCTCAGAAGACTGTGACTATTCTCCAATATCTCGGAGGTTTCATCGCTACAATTACGAAATAAGAAAAAGAAATTAGAGAAGGGGGCAAAACAATGAAGAATATTGTTGCCTTGATTTCTGTATGTCTTTTCCATGGAATAGATAGAGGAGTGAACCTAAAAAAAAAAAGAGAGAGCAAAATTGCTGCACTCCAAAGACTCACGGGGGAAAAAATGCAGCTAAAAATGTAACTGGGGACTTTCATCTGACAAGCTTCCAGAAGTTTCTGGAATTCAAACAGAAGCCAGGAGGGAAACATAAAGAGAGAAAACCTTGACATTACGGACTCAAGTTCCCACCTATCTACTTCATCGCTATAGGAATACTGCCTGGAATTCATCCTGATAGCAAATAGTAACACACTCACCAAGAGAAGGCTGTGATAATGATACTGATGATCCTCAGGAAGAAGTCTGTTCTGAATGGCTGTCTCTTAAGACTTTAGATCCACTGCCTTCTCCTGCCCCCCAACAACTTGTATCCATTGACATAGATATCAGAATCTCTATCAGATCATGTAGAAAATTAAGATAAACCATGTATCGTAATTTATAACATTTATAACATGAAAATGAGTAACCAGATGTTTGTTTTGATCTGGAAGAAATAATGGGAAAAAAATAGAAGTTTTAGAAATAAATCTCAAGTTAAAATCTTCATAGAGATTTCGAGGGATAAATGAATTTATAAAATAAGATTTTTAGAGGATGAATCATCAAAAAATAACATATTTTAAACTACTGTTTAAAACTAAAATCAGAGAGGATTGAAATATTGGTTATTTTCAAATTAAGCTTTGATGTGAAGATGGATGGAATGTGTAGAATGCAAGCGATAGAATAGTTATGTTGAAGGTTGTACGGCTAAAAGGAAACTGAGTTACCAAGATAAAGACTACATGAGGGAATTTATGTGAAAACATAACAATGTGATAAAAGCAAGGGTTGCCAAAATAAGTAAAATTAGAAAAGAGGGCATTAGAAACCTCACCTAAAGAAAAGATAAATCGACTCCAAAAGATCCATAATTATAAGTTGCTATGTAGTTATTTAATAAAATCTTACAAAGCCAAAACAATGTAAATGCTACTAATTGCAAACTTTTTAGATGAATACAAATAAGGTTTTTCGAGATTTCATTTCAGCTACAAAGATATGCTTCTTAGAAAATAACACAAATATCCTTCTATCTGACACTGTCAATAAGAAGAGTTGCACAGGTGCCTGTGTTTGTGTGTGTGTGTGTGTATGTGTGTGTGTGTGTGTGTGTGTGTGTATGAGAGAGAGACTGGGAGGTTGGAGAGCAGAAAGGAACAAAAGAGATAAAGAGGAGACATCCCATCTTCCTCAAGGGCCACAGTTAAGATGGACATAAGTAGATGCCAACAAGGTTAAGTTGCTAGCAAGAAAAGTGAGCAAAGTAACACAATCATAAGAAGAAGAGAGGATGTCTCAATAGAGATTGGATCATTTATGCTGCAGCCACGGAGCCTCAAAATGCCTAAATTTGATATATCAAAGACCTGGGCTATACACATAGTATTCACAGCAGATATTTTCCACATAAGGTTGGCATGAACTTGACTGGCAGTCTGGTAAAATCTCTGGATCTGTCCCCACTATAATATTGTAAATGTATAAAGCAAACAGCATCGAATGATGAAGGAAAATGATTATATCAAAAAAATTAAGCCGATGTACTAATGATGTACTAATAAATAGTTCTTAATAATGTATTAAATGAAATCTGACATGGGCATAGGATGAGAGTTAAGAGTAACTTATAGATTTTTGGCAATGGGTAATACTACATGAAAATATTTCTGAACTCATAAATGTTCATAAAACTGAAAGGGTAGAGATAAGATTGAGACTAGCTGCCTATGCTCCATTTCTATATAAAAATTAAGATAATCAGGTGTGGGATTTCACACATCTAAACTCATATTTCTTCACCAATAAAACTATACTCCATATGAGGCATTTATGATGTGAAAATGCCAAAAAGAAACAATCAAAGAAATATAAATATTCAGGAAGTACTTTAGGGTTCAAGGAGTGGTAAAGATACTTGTCATGTCCTACGGGATGCTCGTTCTGTACACTGTGAACATGTGTTGCTACCATTGGTTAATAAAGAAGGTGCTATGGCCTATAGCAAGGCGGGGCAGAGTGGGGCAGAAAATAAAAGCAGAGATACAGGCAAAGAAAGGCAGAGTCAGGGGAGATGCTGCAAGCCACTGACTTGAGCAAGAAGTAATAATACACAGGTAAAGCCACAAGACAAGGCTGTTGCAGGACCCAGGACCAGGCAAGTCTGAGAAACTTCAGTGAAGCACGGTTTACTGTTTTTTTTTAATTATTATTATTTTGGAAATATTTTGAATGTTTTATTTAAAACTTAAAAATGTACCTATCTTGTAATATATGAATATAAACATCTCTCTACATAAATATCCGTGTGTGTACTTATGTACGTAAAATATAATGATATAAAACTCTGGGTGACATACTTTTTAAACTAGATTCAGTTGTCTAAAACGGAAAAATATTTTTCATAGCAAAGGAAACAATGGAATGAAGATCTAGAAGATCCAATACTTGAGAATACACGAGCCATATGAAAACATGCCAATATCCCAAATATTTAAGGCTTGAAACAATTAGAGAGTGACAACACAAGCCACTTTGAAAATGAATGTTGATAAGCTACTTCCTCTGGATAGAAACATCCCCTCACAGAAGTATAGGAAGGCTGTCAAACTCAGAAGAAAGTCACAAGCCCCCTCATAACTCACAAGAAACTGGAGACTTCGAAGTCAAGAACACACCTGCATGAGGTTATTAGACCTCTTGTGGAGAGGCAGCTCTTCAGGGAAGCTGCTTGAAAGTTGCACAGTTAACACCAAGAATGAATATTGTGTGACTTGCTGCCAGTACTGGGATGAGTCTTTCAATGAGGTACCTGCCTTGGAGTTATGATGTTGCTGTAAATGACCCCTCACCCATGCCCCTGAAATGAATCCCAGTATATTCCCTGTTTTTCTAAGTTAGGTCTAGATGGAATAATTTCTTTGGTCTATTTGTGGTGTTCTATCCAGGGTAAATGATTGTTTGATCATGCCTCCCTTCAAACACACACACGCAAAACCATGAGCAATAATAATCTAAACTTGTAATTCCTAAACAAAATATATACATGGCCAATATATGCATGATACAATGCTCAAAATCTCCAATTTCTAGGGAACTAGAAGTCAAAATCTCAACAAGATTAACACCTCACACATGATGGAATGACTAACATTAAAGACAAATGTGGCCCCTTGACCAAGGTTCAGTCTCTTTGTGCATCATTAGTAGAAGTTTAAATAAGTTTAGCTATTTATAAAAAGTTTCTATCCATAAACTCAAAAAAACCCTGAAGCTAGGACAGCCATTTGATCTAGTAAGAGTGCTTTTGTTATAAACCGAAAGGAATTGAAAGCATCACGTCCAAGGGACTCTGGGCTCCCCATGCATTCCAATGTGATTCACTGTAGCCAAGAAACAGAGGAGTTCATCAGAGGATGAATGGATAAAGAAAGGGTAGTTTATGTACACAATGCATAAGACTGTTCTCTCTAAAAAGAATAAAATCCTGCCAATCCTGACACCATGGAGGTGACATGAGCCTAAATAATTCAGCCACAGAACGGCAAATATTACATTCCATCCACTTATATGTGAAATCTCTGATGTTCTAACTCAGAGGAAAGAGGTTATCAGAGATTGAGAGTGCAGGCAGTTATGAGAACTAGAATGTGGCTTTCTAGGAATATAAAATTGTGGACGGATCACAAGACTATGTTTTAGTGATATACTGTTTTACATAGTGGCCACAGTTAATAATAATATTTATTTCAACGTTGCTAAAGTATTTTAATAAGGGTATCACAAAAATAAATAAGTGGATGAATTGATGGGTGACAACCAGCTCCACAATTCATTTCCTGATGCATTAAGATCAAAATATCACTCGGCACTCTACAAATACATGCACTTATTTGTCAGAACTGAAATGCTTTCGAATGCAGAATTTTGAGACCTTTGTTCACCTCCCTTGCAATGACTGGCATGGTGGTTCTTAATGCCTTAGTCACAGGCAAGGAGATATTAAAACACATTCAGCATTTGATAACAGCAGAGCTCTGAGAGACAGTCACACAATCACAAGTAATATTGACAGAGCCTAGGAAAGCTCTATCCATCAGTGATTATCAATTCTCAACAGTGAGCAGGGGAGCTGCCTGACAATGAAAGCAGACCCCTGGGCTCAGGTTGAAGGCCCCAAACAGCTTCAGGTAAAAGAATACAGCTGGTGGGGGCTAATCTATCAAGGAATTTACTGGGCCAAAGCATGACTCTGCCTTTTCTCTCTCTCTCTCTCTCTCTCTCTCTCTCTCTCTCTCTCTCTCTCTCTCTCTCTCTCTCTCTCTCTCTCTCTCTCTCTCCCCCCCTCCTTCCGTATGTATGTATGTATGATGTATGTATGTATGTATGTATGTATGTATGTATGTATGTATGTATGTGAGTCAGAGGGCAACCTGGGAGAGCTAGTCCTCTACTCTGACTTCCTATGTCCTGAGCTTTCAACCCTGGTCCTAGAGCTTGCTGACAAATGCTTTTTACATGATATCATCTTGCCTGCCCTACCTGGTTACTCTAAACAGACATTCGGAATATAAGAACAACTTTATTATATTGGTAAGTTAATGACAGCAATAACTAGTACTGTGTGTATGTGAGTGTTCCCTATAGAGTTAAAAATTGACTTTGGGAAATACTAGACAGTTTTATTCTCAGTTATAAACATGACAATGACCCTGGCAAGCATCTCTCTTGACCTCTGGATCCATTTTCTCATGTCAAGAATTTGGGTTTTTTTCATGATATTTGGTCCTAAATACCTTTAAACAATTCAGATTTACAATTTAATTTTAAACTGGTATCTTGCTATTAACCACTAAACACTAAAACAGTGGTCCTCAACCTTCCCAATCATCTGACCTTTTAATGCGGTTCTTCATGTTGTGGTGACACCCAACCATAATATTATTTTTGTTGCTACTTAATAACTGTAACTTTTCTACTGTTGTGAACCTTAATGTAAATATCTGTGTTTTCTGATTGTCTTGGGCCAGCAAGAAGGCTCAGGAGGTAAAAGAGCTTATTGTCAAGCCTTGTAATCTGAGGGCCATTTCCAGACTCACACAACCAAAGTAGAGAACCAGCTTTGGGAACCTGACTTCTGACCTCCACATGTGCTGTGACACACATGATGTGCACACATGCACATGCACACATACACACACACACACACACACACACACACACAAAACCTCTACAGAAAATATACCATCTCAAAAGCACTTTTAATCTGTTTGCTCTGTAAGTGAACAAAAATATTCTCATTTCATATAGAAATTTGCAATATTCAATCTATTTACTATCAAATGCCATAGAAATAACTCAAACGGGCATACCAAAAATACCTGATTGAGGGGACAAGCTAGCCACAGGCCAGCAGGGGTTTGGCCCCATTATGATAAGTAAATATGTGATAGAGAAATTAAAAAGAAAGAGAAGCAGAGTGATTCACACACTGTAGAAAAAGGTAGAAAGAAAGAGGTAAGGACAGTGAGGAGCAGGCTGATGTTGGAGGCCTGTTTACCACCTGGGGCCATGGTCAGGCTTCTGCCAAGGGCCCTGGCTGGGTCCCTGATCCTACAGAAGCTAGGGTCTGTGTTGATGTCCATCGCTCCTGTTGCCATTGACAGCCATGCTGATTTCAGTGGTCTGGGACACCGCCACCTGGTGTGGGGTCCATGGACCTTGCTGTCACTTGAGGCTGTGCCCACTTGGGTGGTCTTTACCGCCACCTGGGGACATGATGACAATAAGACCCAGGCTGCTGCAGAGGACCTTGTCTGGGTCCGTGGTCCTACTGCAGTCAAGTCCGTGTTGATGTCTGTGCCCCATGTTACTACCAAAAGACACACATGAAGCTTGAGGTCTGGGCAGCAACCTGTGGCCCTGTTGGTGTCAGGGGCCTATGCAGCTGTTAGAGCCATCCTGATCTGAGTGGCCAGGGTTACCCCAGAGCTAGGATATTGATCAAGTGGAGCTGCTGCCTGGGCCATGTCTGGGTCCTTGGTATAGCTGTAGCTGGGGTCTTGTTTGAAGTTTGTGACTCGGGTTGCCACTAGGGTCACACTGAGGTCAGGGTTATAGATCTCAGTATGCAAACTATGATACAGCCGGGACTCTACAGATCTGGGTGGGCTGCACTGCCACCCAAAGCCATGGTGTCATTTATGTTCAGGCTAATGCCCTGGGTCTGTGGTAGTATAGCAGCCAGGGTCTGGATTGACATATGTGGTTCCTGTTGTCACCAAGCGCCATGTGGATTCCCAGGGTCAGTTCAGCAAGACTGATGTCTAAGAGCCAAGATGCATGCACATCTGAGCAGCCTGTGCTGCTACCCACTGCCATGGTGACATCCAAGTCAGAGCTGCAGCTGAGGGCCATGTCTGGGTCATGGCCCTACTGTATCCAGAGTCTGTGCTAATGTCCGAGGATCCTGTTATCATCAAGGCCATGGAGATATCCAAGGTCTGGGGCCATGTTGGTATCTGAGAGCCACACTGTCACTAGGGCCCATGCCAATCTGAGTGGCCCACATTGACATCTGGGACAATGGCAACATCCAGATTCAGCTGCTGCCAAAGATCATGTCTGGTTTCATGGTCTTACCATGGCTTAGGTTTTCGCTGATAAGTTCTTTATTGCCACCAAAGGTCATACAGAACCTCAGGGTTGGGGCTGCAGCCTAAGACCTTGGTGGTATCTGGTACCATGCTGCTTCCAGAACCATCCCGGCCTGAGTAGCCAGTGCTTCCACTCAAAGTCAGGATGTCATCCGGGGCCCAAGCTGCCGCTGAGGGCCATGTCTGGGTCTGTGGTTCAATTGCAGGTAGGCTCTGTGTTGATGTCTGTAGCCCAGAGGGCCTTAGAAACCATGCAAGAGGAAATGAGAGGGCCGTGCTGAGTCAGCCTGCACTTCTCTGACTTAAGGAGAGCTGGCTTTGCCCCTCTCTGGCATGGGCACAGGGGACCTGACTCCATCCTTTTGCTTGAAGGTGGTGGCCACAATGGCCCAGAATGGCCAGCTCAGCTACCACCCAGGTACATAGCTGGGCCTTGAGTTGGCCCACCGTAACATCTACCCAATCTAGGACCCGCTGGAACTCATAAGGGGATTGGTCCTACGGAAAAATATCCACAGGATGGCCATGACTCTAGGAAGCCACTCTGAATGCAGATTCTTAAAACATTCTCAGAAGTTGGCAGAAACCAACTTTAATACAATTAAATACAGCTACAGGTCACAAAGTGCCTCTAAAAGTTTATGCTGCTCACTGCATCCCGGTCTCCTGTTTCAATTGATATCTACCAGGGATTATTAAAAAAATAAGTTTAACTCCCATCATTCATGAACAGTTATTTCATTAAGTCTTTAGAATGTAGTACTTTTCTCTCTAATTAAAATGTATTTATATTTTATATGTATGAGTACTTTGCCTGCATGTACATTTGTGCATTATGTGAGTGCCTGATGCCCTTAGAGGTCAAAGAGGGTAACAGACTCCCGGTAACTGGAGTTATAGATGGTTGCAGACTTCAAGCATCCTCTCTTTTGTTTTTTCCCAGGATAATGACTCTCTCTACTATATAAATATCCCATATCATCTTTGGCAATCACTTAGATAAAAAGGAAACCATATAGTGTGCCATGATTCCCATAACCTAGGGTCTCTGCTCTAAAACCTCATCAGATGGTCCACTGGAGAGTTATGAGTCCTGTGTCCTCTGTCCATTTTCCTCACAGATAGCTCAGAGAAAAACCTCAGTTAGGCACAATAAGAAGTTGCGTCTACCAATAAAAAATTTTAAATGTAATATGCAGTGGCAGCACTAACAGTAACTCTCTCAGAACCACGTGCTGTCTCCGTTCACTCAATTGTTGAGCACACAACTGAAGCCTCACAGAGTGAACTGAGAAGTCAGAAAGAAACAACAGTATATGTTCCCCACTGTCTCGTGCTTTTGGGATGCATAAACTGTTGTGTTCAGTTGCAGACCATGCATTTTTACTGCTGTATACTTTTCCATTTTAAGAATGAGCTGCAATTTATTTATGCATTCTGTATTTTCTGGGCATTTGGGGAGTTTCTTGTTTTGGGCTACCATGCACAGAGATTCTCCACTGCATATCATTCAGTGAACATATGTATGTATTTCTGTTGGATCTACACTCAGAAGTGGGACTGGAGTCACAGACACGCATTCATATGTTCAGCTGCAGTATATTTGCTAAACAATCTCCTAAGTGGCCATGCAGTTTATACCGTGAGCAGCTGTGGGCCTGAGTTCCAGTACCTCCACAGCCATTCATGCTATATTCCTGCTGGAGGCCCATCTCATTTAAGCCCACGAATGCACACAGGAATCTACCAAACTGAACTCACTTTCTAATGGTTAGCTTTAAAAAAACAAAAAACAAAAAACAAAAGCATAAGTGATAAAAGTATGTAAAGCAAAAATTATTTTATTAACCAAAACATGGGGTTAATTCACTCAAAACTACCAGACTGTCCATTGCCTTAACAACATGGTTTTACTTGAATAAGACATCAGTATAGCCTTAAAGATATCAATTTACAATACCATCCTAGAATAACACATTTATTTCTGTGCATATAAGTGGGTGCCCTCAGAAGCCAGAAGAAGGTATCATATCCCCAAGGGCTGGAGTTGTAGTGCTTGTGAACTTCATGATGTGGGTTCTGAGAAGCAAACTATGGTTATCTGTAAGAGCAGCATGTGCTCCTAAGCAGGGAGTCATCTCTCCATCCCTCAGCATTCTTAACTGCACAGTGATGCTGTGACTACAGCCAACATGTTTGATGAAAAGCAATAAATTGTGTCGCATTCATGAATTTGGTTATGGCCAAGAACTTATGTGGCTATCCAAGGACCAGAACTGAATCACAGCTGCATTTTACTTAGCACTGACTAGGTCTTCCCTCTTTATTTTTTTTGGATAAACAGTGTGTTTTTAATTAAAGTTTGTAATTGTGTGTCTAGGGGTGGGTATATGCATACAAGTTCAAAGGGAGGTATCTGAGGTATCCAGGTTCTATGCAGTTGTAAGCAGTTCAACATGGTTGCTGAGAATCAAACTCAGGTTCTTCACAAGACTAGCATTTACCCTTGGACCATGGAGACATTTCTCTAGTACATAGATAAACATTTTTATAAATGGGTACATTAAAAAAGTGGACTTTTGACTTTTCTTGGAAAAAAATACTATTTAACAGAATAACCATGAACCTAACTCACAACCAATACCAAGCATTCTCTCTCTCTCTTTCTCCCTCTTATGTCTCTCTCTCTCTCTCTCTCTCTCTCTCTCTCTCTCTCTCTCTCTCTCTCTCTCTCTGTGTGTGTGTGTGTGTGTGTGTGTGTGTGTGTGTGTGTGATACACAGCTGCTGGATCCCTTGTTTCCCGATGGAGTGAACTTAGGAACAGTTGAATTCTTACGTTAAAATCAACTCACTCACTGCATTAACTTCCACATTTTGGAGTTTAATTAAGCCCACACTTGATTTGGGGACATCAACACTTTATAACAAGCCATTAAAGATTTTAAGAATTGAAGAAAATGGCCCCAGGTAGTAGAGACTGTTAGTGTGGCCGACAGATGTACCCTCCCGTGGGGATGGACCAGGCCAGCAGAGGTCTCCCTAAGTTCTTCTGACACTTTTAAAAGTTACAGTGTGGCCAGATGGATGGTACTTGGGAAGGAGTGGAGACAAGGATGAGGAACTGAAGGACAGAGGTGGCTATGTTGCAAACTCAAGGACAGCTTGATCTAGGTAAGAGTTTACCACAAAACCTTACAGGAGACAGGAGTTCTCCACAGTGGTATCAGAGGATGACCCGAGGTCAGGACTGGCTCATTATGAAGAGGAGGGTTATGGCTGAAGACAAACTGCCTCCATGGAGCAAAGCATGGCATCCCCTCAAGTGTGGTGCAACTTAGGAAGGCAGTAACACTGCCTTCTGTCTGTGCTCCTTAAGGACAAACGTGAGCTAGAAAGATAGAACGTTTAGAAAATAATCTACCAGATAAATACGCCTGAGAAGCACAAATAAGATATCACATCACTTAATACATCTGGTTCCATTGCATATTTGTATATTGTAAAGGCCTTAATATCCTGAGGGATTATTTCACTGAGGGAATTAATCATGCTTGCATTTTTCTTTCATTTCCTTTTCAAAAAAAAAAAAACAGTTTAAAAGAGAGACCATTTCTTTAGAATGAGAAGAACAGAACGACATTGAACAGACATAGCTTATGCATATGATGTGGCCTTACCCAGGAGGAGAGGCACAAGTGTAACACTCAGCCTCCTCACAACAACTTTGGGGGATTTACTGCTTCCTAGACACTAGCCTCCTAATGGAACTTTCATTGCTTTGGAACTGAAGGAAGTCTTTCTACTAATACCATGTTTCTAAAGGAAAGAAATGAAGAAGGGGCAAGGAAATGGTTCAGACAGTTAAGAGTTTGCCTTGCAGGCATGAGGTCCTACATTCAATTTCCTGAACCCATGTAAAAGAGCTGTGAATGGTGCCCATCACAGGGGAAGCAGCAGCAGGTGGATCTCATATAGTCTGGTGTTATCCACCAACTTCAAGTCCCAGTGATAGACTCCATCTCACAAGACAAGATGTACATCCCCAAGGGACAACACTAGAGGCTGACCTCCAACCTCTACATATGTACTCATACATAGGTGCACCTACACACACTCTAATATGCACACATAGGCAGAGAGAGAGAGCTAATTCATAATTAGTATCCTAATTTATAGAAAACTTTCCTCATGAAACTCACTTTCCCCTTTACTAAAACTTATGAGCTGTCCCTGTAAGTCACCCACCCTGGGGTTGAAGCCTGAAAAACCATGTTTATGTGGGCATATCAAAATAAGTTCCATTAGTGATAGAAATCCACGGGGCATCTTTCAAAAGCAGCATGAGTGGGCTGGAGAGATGGCTCAGGCTTTAACAGCACTGGCTACTCTTCCAGAGGCCACAGGCTCAGTTCCCAGCCACAAACATGGCAGCTCACAAATGCCTCCAACGCTGATGCCAGGGCATCTGATGCTGCAGGTGTACAAACTCACACCTCTATACATAAGCTAAGATAAAAATAAATGTTTTTTAAAGTTTCCAGTTATGTTTATTTTAAAATGCAAAATGGCTGGTAGAATACTTATATGGGGTTCATTTTGGACAACAGAATGTCAATAGGTTCACGTCAAATACAGTGTTTTCTATTTCTTTTAATTAAAAATTGCCCTGCCATGCTTACTCACATTGTATTTCTGCTTTCCCCACACAGAAATCTTCCATGATGTGCCTGCTCAGCAGTATGTGATCCTCATTGGCTAAAGCAGATTTTAAAGTAGGCGGAAGTATTATGCATTTTGCCTCCTTTACAAATGTTACTGGGAGTCCAGGATCATACAATGCGTGTTACAAAACATAGCAAACACTGAGCATGTGCAGTGGAACTTTCCGTGACAAAATTGACACTGATGAATACCTAGAACAGGCCGAAGAAGCAAGAATCCTGGATGTTTAAATAATATCTAGTGGCAAGAAGAACAATTTCAAAAGCCAAGTGTAATGACATAATCCATAAACCTGAGCAGAAGGTCAGAAGTTCAAGGGCATCCTCAACTATACAGTGAGTTCCAGGTCATCCTGGATTGAGTCCCTATGTGATAGAATGGAAAGCATCCCCTATCATCTCACATATTTTAATTCCTGGTCTTCAGCTAGTGGTGCTGTGTGGAAACCTTGTAGAACCTTCACGAGACGAAGCCTCGTTAGAGGAAGTGGATCACTAAACCCTGGCCTAGTGAACCTCAAGCCCTACTTGAGGTTCACTCTGCCTGTGTGTGGATGCAATGTCTCTATTCAGCCTCTTGCTCCGGCCATGTTTCCCTGTTCCATATTTTCCCACTAAGACAGACTCTCTCCCTCTTGAGCTATTAAGTCTAAATAAACCCTTTCTCCTTAAAGTTGTTTATATCGGGATGTTATCATAGCAACAAGACATAAACTGAGACACTCTCCACAAAACAACCAACCAGACTGCAGGTCTCTTGGAAGATAGCAGGGGTTAACACCATCCTCCATGATCATCATTGTGGCTGCTCTTAATGTCCTTTATCAACAATTTGGGGGATAGAAAAATGAAGGGGCAGAGAAAAGGAGAGAGGGAGGGGGGCTGTATTTCTCTGGGACTTCAGCACAATTCCAGTTCCACCCCCAACTGTCTATTGAGGAAGCGGGGTGAAGGCAGCTGTTTCCATCACAGGTCATCATGGGGATCTCATGAATTAATCGGAATAAAACATTTCCCAAAGATAGTTCCTATCTCCCTGAGTCTCAAAAGGGTTATTCAGCTTTATTAGAATTTAGCCATTCAGTGTATATGAAGGAACGGTGGTGACATCCATGAGGGTTGTGTCTGCGACATACATTCAGATATGCTCCCCTGTGAAGTAGGGTTTTGTTTCTCTGAAGATTCCATTCTGAATAATCGAGTGACATCACGGATGTCCTCAAGCTCCAGGCACAAAGAGAACTTCTGTCGTTGGAAGATCAGAGACATTTTCTGATGATTATAAATATAACTAAGTTTTCTAACCCAGAGAATCATGAATCACATTAAAATTAGCCTATGAATTGGGGTCAAAACTACGCAATTCAATTCTCCCGTTAAAAATCATCTGTGAGGGGATTTATTCAAATCCCAAAGTTTCTCTAAAGGAGGAACCTCAGAGCAACTCACAAAAGACATTAAGACCCTGAGAGTAAGACTCTAATTCTCCATGCACCCACTTCCCAGATCCTTCATTGGTGGTTAAGCTAACTAGTGTCTGCTCAACCTAAGAAAACAGCTCCACTCTGGGTTTCTTACTACTATCTTACTTTTAATTCCCTTTTCCTTCCCTCTTTCTTCAACCCCCACAAAACACACATGTAGAAGAGCTGAGTACCTGCAGCATCCATACAATGTGAACCTGCTCCAAACAGCTGCTGCTTCAAATCCCCGTTACATGCTGCAGCTACCCTGCTGTGTTACCAACTCATTAGACCACCTTTCTCAAAACAATTAAAAATAGGGTTTTTAAAAAATTTGGGGGTTTCATAGGCATGTTGAGGTTAAAGCCACACCTACTTTTCAATGTATGTTTCTCTCTTTCTTGCCTCCAGTGTTAGGCAACTTGGTGTCTCCCTCATCCTCAAAACAAGATGAAATAATAATGTGAACATTTACATAGTACCCTTTTATCTCCACAAATAAATAAGCCTAACGCTTTCTTTTCTTGATGTATCCCTCACTTTTTATCTACTCCTAATATTGTGGGTTTTATGGGATAGTTTTTCTGATCAGTTCGTGTTGGAGGTTTAATAACCAACAATTCATTGTGTTCTCTCCTTCCATTGTACCAGAGTTTGGATGTGTTCCCCCAATTCAGATGATAGAACATTAATCTGTATTGGAAAGCAAGCATTACCAATTTGACCTAGAGGCATGGCCTTTGGGCCTTGAGGCCCCCGTTTATGGGGTGTGGCCAGTAGGTCAGTCTAAAAGCAAGTGTACACCAACTCTCCTCTGTTTGCTTGCTTGTGCTCTTGGAGGAAGGATCTTACCTGCTTCAGTCATGTGAACACTGGCACCTAACATGAGGCTTCATTTATAACTACAAGTTTTCTGACCCATTCAGGCCTGTGGTCTGAACAAACCTTTCCCACTTGTGGTCCAACAGCTGCTTATAAAATAATTACTCCGATACTAATATTAATTACAAACTGCTTGTTCCATGGCCCAAGTCTCATTACCAATGTGCTCTTACAACTTAACCCATTCTTATTGATCTATGTATTGTCACATGGCTCTACAGCTTACCTCCACTTTCACATCTTGCTCTTTGGGCAGCCACCTGCAGTATCTCCATCTGACTCCATTATTCTTTGTCTTTTCCCTGCTTGGATTTCCCATCTGCCTCCAAGCTGCCTTGCCATATGCCCAAACATGATGTGGATAGATAAGACCTTTGGGGCACTAGGCTGTGAGAGCTATTCTGGGAGCAGGGCTCTCATAAAGCCTAGGCTTGTGACCCTTATCCTTACTGTTCCTTGCTTGAGGAACAGACTACTCCTATTCCATTTGTTTTTTCACCTTCAATCAGAGGTTTAAAGGGCTGGAAGTGCTATTAAAAACCAAATGTTAGACTCTCAGTCTTGACCTTCCAGGTCTCCAGAACTGTATAAAGTAAATCTTTATAAATTTATCAGATTCTAGGAGTCTGTGAGAAGAATATCAGACACAGACACAATCTTTCCTTAGCTTTCAGGAGATCCCACTATATCTAAGATTTTCCTTCCTAGAAGAAGCTATCAGAATCTTCTTTCTTTCAATCCTTCAATTTCTTCTCTTCACTTATTCCTACTTGCAACATTGACCTTCCTTGAGGTCCCCCCCCTCCCAGTTCTCCTTTAATTGCTTATCCGATCACATCCAGTCCTACAAGGCAGTGACTTCCAAGTTTATAACTCATTCCTAAGCCTTCAGAACAAGACTCAGAGTCACTTCATCCATTGGTCTATTCATCATCTCTACAGGAAGCCTTTTAGAAAATCTCAGTGTGATAGCTTGGGAGCCTCATACTGGTGCCACGACCGTTATAGGTTATTTCAGTCAAGTTGCCACAGAGGCACAAAGCAAAAGCCCATCTTCATTCCTTCTGGACATATTCTGTCCTTGACCCAACTACCTTACTGTGTCTCCTGGATTGACAGCTGTGATCTGACAGCTGTAGAACTCCAAGGCCACCTTGCTATTTAGCTGATAAACACCAGTGTCAACCACACAGTGGCATTCCCTTGGGGAAAACATTCTTTTAGCCTCTTTCAACTAACTCCTGTCCTGGGGACACAGGCTCCATCCTCATCTAGCCTAGGGTCTGTGAGTTGTCATTCAATCCCCTGACACCCTTAGTCTCTGGACACCAGCATATCACTCTTCCTGCATTCCATCCACTCCATGAGTGAGCTTTCTATCACCAACCTTCAATTCACACCAACTGCTCCCCATGGATTCTCCCTGCCACACTATCACCACTAATTCACTACCATACAAAACAGTGGATTATCTTATGACGTTTTCATACATAGTTTTTTAGTTTGGTTTTTTTTTTTTTTTTTTGCTTGACTACCTCATTTCTTTCGATTCTACCCTATTTCAATCTTCATCATAAAAGGATTTTTAGCAATGCCCACCTTGATGTGAGCTCAATAATCCAGCTCCACGGTTGTATTCTTAACTATTATATAGTTGGTATAATTAAAGATGTATTTAACAGACAATTTATATATTTTAAATGAAGTCTAAACATAAATAAATAAAATTAGTTACTTAGTATAGCTCACTACCTACTTAATACGAGGTGGTTGATGCCACAGTGCCTCTAACATTGCTATGGTTCTCAGTATGTGTGTCCACAGCTTAAGGGCAAAGGTTGAAACAGCTCCTATACCCACAGGGTCAGAATCAAAGGGAAGCAGTGTGTTTGTGCCATGGCCAAGCCTTGTAGCTGTCTTGATTCTTCTCTCCAACAACATAGTACATTTCCACTCTTTAGGATATGCACCCCGTACCCTTCAGTGCCACCAGCTTCCACCGTGAAAGCTGAAACGTAGAGAACATAAGATGGTGAATGGATTACAGGCAGCACTGCCTACACCAGCCTCATTTTGACTTTCTTCACATCCTGTAAGCTTCCCAGCTGCTCAGAGTTTCCAAACCAAACTAGCATTTCCTTAGGAAAACTAAGCAACTCTGACATCCAACTAGCACAATCTCCTAGTCTGGGTGAAAGATGCCTCCGATCAAATCAGCTCTGTCACCACCGTGTTCCTTCTGTGGGTCCTGGGTCTTGGCTTCCTTTTCTTTTGGGGATCTCCATCTTCTTAGCTAACTTCCTTTCTTTTATGAGCAGTGTGTGTGTGTGTCTGCTATTGTTGCTGTGACTGCTGTACTTACTTCCATGATTATAACTTTATCATTTGAAAGGCTTTTTGTTCTTTCTTCCTTTCTTCTGTTTTTAATGAGATCTCAACCTATAGCTCCAGATGTCCCTTATCTCAGCATGAGAGATGAGCCTTCAACTCTGCCTCCCAAGTTCTGAGATGACAGCCACACTCCACCGTGCCCTAGTTACCTTGTTAGGACCAGACATCAAGATGCTGCCATAGCTTCTTAGTAGACATACTGACTTAATGAGATCGATAATTTCATCCTGTTAGCTATTTGGCAAACATTCCTTAAGAAAAATATTTACGTCCCAGCCTGCCTCTGCTAAATGTTAGCTGGGCTCTGAGTGAGTCATGAAGATGGTTATGGCATAAGTGAAGCAACAATGAACGAATGAACAAGAGCATATCAAAGGCTGCACTTGTGAGCATGGAAGGGACCTAGAGACTGAGGGTTTAACTGGGCAGGGTGGGGAGGTTAGCTCAGAGAATAAGGATGCTTATGAAGCACGAAGACTCAGATTCCAGCTCCCACACTCTGTAACTCCAACACTAAAGGGGGTGAACAGGGACAGGAACTTGCAATGTTCTGACCAGCAATCCTTTCTGAAAACCTTCAGTGAGAGACCGCCTTTTAGGGATATAAGAGTTACAGAACTGATATCAAATCTCCTCTCTGGTCTCTGCATGGACATGCGCAAGCATGCATAACTGCCTGCACACAAGTAAACATACACACAGGTACCATAAACACAAAAATCAAAAATAGCAATATAAATAAGTGATAGATAGCTGTAGGTAATAGATATAGATAATAGATGATGTATAGAAAGATGAATGATAGATTGATAAATAGATAGATGATAGACAGATACAAATAATGATAAAGGTGAATGATAGACAGAAATGATTAATAAATGATATGCCGATAGATGATAAATGATAGATATAGATTACTGAAAGAAGATAGAGATAGATGACTGATAGATAAATGATAGACAGAAATTATCAATAGGCAGATGATAGATAAGCAATAATGAACTTTCAAATGTGATATGCCAAAGCTTAAAAATTCAAACCTGAGAAGCAGTTAGATGATATAATTGGCTATGGAGAAGGTATAGCTGTACCCATCTGTATACAACCTGGACTGTATGTGAGATTATGTTGTTACATTGTAAATAATTGTCCCACCCACTGGTTTAATAAAAAGCACTGATTGGCCAAAGGCAGGCAGGAAGTGTGTGCGGGGCTACCAGACTAGGAGAACTCTGGGAACAGAAAGAAACAGAGCAGAACACCAGAGAGAAGCCAGAAGAAGCAGGGGACAACTATGCTTCTGTGAGAAAAGGTACCGAGTCCCATGGCTGAACAGGTTAAGAGTCATGGGTTAGATTAAAGGTAAATAGCTAGCAAGCTATATTCCTGGGCCTTAGGCTGATCAGTCTAAAACTGTTGAAAGAATCTGTATGTCTCTGTGCTTCTGGGGGTCTGTGGGTCTAAACCTTAAGATAAGGCCCAAAAGTCAGGGCCAGAAACCTCCTACTACAGGACTGTGTATATGAAAGCTGTGATTTAGGGAAGGTTTTGCACATACCATCCCCCAAATTGAATAAACCAACTTCAGTTTCATAAGGGAAGCAAACAGCTCAAGGTGAAGTTCTGAAGTTCTGAACAGATCCCACATCCTGCAGGTATTTATTGAATGCCAGGTTACAAAAAGTTACTTTGGGTAAAGAGATTGACATATGGATAGAGAGATGCAATATGATAATAATATATTGTAGTCGATGTTTGCATGGGATTGTTTTTAGACTACTGTGAGAGAAACAAATCTAGGGGACATGGAGTGGTTTGGTAAAGGAACAAGACCAATTTAGGCAACTATTACTCCAGTACATTGGAAAATGAAAGGGGAGGGTAGTATGGAGAAAGCTCCTATGTGGGAAACATCAATTGTAATATGTAAATGGAAAGCCTGGAATTTATTAGCAGAGTTAAACATGATTATGTGTATTTACAAGAACATCTGATGACTATTAATCTTATACAAACATTCAGTGATGACTTCACATTGTGATTACAATGGGTATAATCAGTTGGATGGGTGATACTAATTTATAGGGAAGAATAATTTTGAGAAAATATTGAAAATACATTTGTAATGAAGATTTGTTTGAAGAAATACTAAGCACCTTTGCAGTTTAATAAACATTTTATAATCATCAGCAACATTAAGGGCTTTTGTCTATGTCTTAAAAGTGAGTTTAGTACAATAGGACTATTGTTCCATAATGACAAATGCATCTTTGACTAATTCTTTTGAAAAGAATGTTGTCAACTGTGTTAGTCACGACCTCACAGCTTAAAATGATAGTTCACTTTGTAAATTCATTCAATAAAACACTGATTATTGGATTGAATGTCTATGTGTGCATATGTGCGGTATGATGTGTGTATATATATATATATGCATGTGTGTACACATGTTTATCGAGGCCCAAGGTTGACTTTGGGTATGTTCCTTGATCAATCTCCTCCATATACACTGAGGCAGGGTCTCTCATTGAACGCTGCATTATCTGAGTATAAATATATACATTTATCTAGAAATATACTCAGAAACTATTTAACAGTGCTTGCCCAGGGAAGAAAACAAAGGAATAGAAATGGAAAAGAGAACTCAGGGATCTGCTAAACACATTTCCAATGAGCAAGAAAGCAGATGTGAAATGTAATGTCTAAAAGTCAATCCATGGCTAATATGGTCTCCCAAACAATGGCAGTAGGCTTCTACCAAAGAAGACTATATTGCTAGTGTGAAAATGCACATGGCCACTGTATCTAAAAGTCCATCTAGTTACAAAAAATGACACTGAGAGAGATTTGCAAGGTTGAAAGTATAATGTTCCTTGGCAGAGAACAACCTATAAAAATATCTGTCAGGGCTTCATGTAAGTCTGATCCTGCTCTAATCTTTTGTGAGCTTCAAAATTTCACTTTTTACAAGAAAGGTGTGTGTGTGTGTGTGTGTGTGTGTGTGTGTGTGTGTGTGTACAGATACACTCACACTTTAAGCTCACATGGAAGGCTCCACATTAGTCTCTTTCTCAATTGCTGTCCATCTTAGTTGTTGAGACATGGTCTCTCATTGAATCTAGAGCTCACTATTTTCTCTAGATCTGATGACCAGCAAGATCACAAGACTCACAATACAGTGCTTTACAGTTCCTATGTTACCATGTACTCAGTGCATCCTGCAGCCACAGAGCAGAGCTGTTCAAGAGGATCCATGATTTTTATGTTTAACTTCAGTGTGTGTGTGTGTGTGTAATATGATTTTTCCTTTTTTACTTTGCCTCCTTGTGTTGTGCTCTGGAAATTTCTTTCACACTGAATACCCATCCACTGCTTCCTGACAAGTTAGAAGATGAGAAACTTACAAGAGAGACATTGGAAGGTCCTAGTCCTCAGAGATTGAGGCTGGAGTAACAATGGCCACAGGCTGGAAGTTATGTGCCAACTAATGGACATAAAGCTTCTGAAGAAATAATTCTTAAGGGGAACACTGAAGAATACCCTCAAAATTATAAATTAAAATTTATAATTATAAAAATTATAAATACTTGAATTCTAGTTCTAAAACCCAAAGGACAAAACTGACATGCTTAGAACCAATCAAATAATGATGAGAAAAGTTAAATTTTAAAGCCTAATATTAAAAGAAGAGGCAAGTCCATGAAAAGAAAAAGTATTATAAGGTTTACATGGGGGCTGTGTGTATCCCAGAGAGGGTTTACATGGGGGTTGTGTGTACCTCACAGAGGGTTTTTACATGGTGGCTGGGTGTAACCTACTGATGGTTTACAGGAGTGCTTGGTTTCTGCAGCTTTCTTGGGAATGGCCAAAGCCCAGATAGCAAATCCCCAAATCCCACAGCGACAGAGGACCCCAATTAAAAACAAAACAAAACAAAAACAAAAAAAAAACAGATGTAACCCATCCATACCTGTGTTCCTTGACATGACAGCACAGCATCTGTCTGGCTGCCCACCTTTTAACGTTAACTAATATTTCCAGCACTGCACCAAAAATAAAACCAGCTAACCCTCTGACCTCACTTTGACAAGGGACTAATAAACCTCCAAGATGAAACCTGGTTACCTATGAGACCCTAGGTCTTGCTACTGTGAGCAAGTAGATCATTCAGGAAGTGTGTGCTTTGGGGAGTCACAGGCAAGGCTTTCAAGATCCCGCTGAGGCAAATCTAGGGTGGTTTCCTGGGGGTCAGCGTTTTTATGACCATGCTACTGGTACCTGTAGCCTTTCCTAAAAGTCAAAATAATCACAATCTCCCTCAGCACTTAAGTAGGAGAGAAGGCATCCTGTGAAACCAGTGGGGCTAAGGAACTGCCTCCGCCTTTTACTGAACACCATCAATTAAACCCAGGGGAGGCGGGGACAGTTTACTAGTTAATTAGTCCAGGGATGTGGGTCTTTCATGTGTAATTCAGAACAGGGACACCTGGTGTGCAGTTCTTCAAAGCACAGGGGGAGCTGGGAAGCCAAACAATGCAGGAGAGGTCAGCTCGAAAGAGACAGCACTGCACAACACTGTTCCTGTGTGACCTTCACCCTGCTGTAAATAAAATGGGAGTCCCTGGGGCCCTCTCCTCCACCAACCCAGGGAGAACAAACAGATTCTGGCTTCCTTGGGGAGTTCTAAAAAGACATGGTGTTAACTAATTGTTTTATAACCCAATTAAAAGGAAAACAGAAAGCCAGAGAAATGCAAATAAAGTCATCAGGACTCCATCACAGCCTGATACAGGGCACACACCAAAATTATTGACAGCGGCTCCCTGTGTGACCAAAGTAGCCCAGGTAACACAGCACAGAATTAGGGCTGGAGGATAAATCACCCAGTCTCTGGAAGGAGGCATCTAGCAGTTTGTTAATGTAACACTTCTGGTGGATTCTCAAAGGATGAGGTAATTTTTTTTTTCCTAATTGTTGCCTCTAAACTTTCTGGCTGTAGACAAGTTGATAAATGTGGATGAAGAAAGATTCATGTTTGAATTGAGCCAAACTATGTATGAGTTCAGCTGTGGTGTCTATTTAACGGAAGAATAATAAATGTGGGGCCGAGGAGTATATTAATAGCTTCATTCAGAAAGAACTGAGAGATGGGATCTGCTGGGCTTGGTAGCAATACCAGGACCCTTTTAAAACTCAAGGCCCTGAATCCCCACCCCCCCACCTCCCCCACCCCCATTTAGGACACATCCAAAGATGCCAAAGAGAAGCTAGCAGTGGAGAATTTTAGCATCAAGGGTACAAGCTGAGCAGAAAACAGCTCAGTAGTTACAAGGTGTTCAGAATACTACTTCAGCTCTAGAGAAAACATTAACAAATGGATCTGATGCATTACACCTCTTGTGGCTAGTGCGGTGACACACACTTTTAATACCAGCACTCACACAGCAGAGTCAGGCAGGTCTCTGTGAGTTCTAGGCCAGGCAGAGCTACATCAAGAGACGCTATCTCAAACCAACAAAGCAAACAGAAGGACCCCAAACACATCAGACCCTTTCACTGTGGTGACAATGGCTTCTAGGGATAATGTGTTCTCGGTGTTTATATCAACAACACATATACAAACAGAAAAAATGGGCAAAGACAAAAGAAGACAGACAGAAAATGAAAACAGACCGAACTTCTGAGCCAATCCCTGACTCTCTGTCACATTAGGAAGGAACTATGGGCCAGAGACAGGGCTGAAAGGAAACAGTTCACAAGGTGGTACAGGGAAAGAAGATGGAAATGACAAGGTAACAGGATGGAGAGTCACTCAGCAGCCAAGAGTCTGCACTGTTCTTACCGAGGACCCGAGTTCAGTTCCAAGAACCTATATTAAGTAACTCAGGACCACTTATCTCTAATTCCAGAGGACCCAGTGCCCTTTTGTGGATTCTGTGGGTACTCACACATATGTGCACACACCTACACATAGACACATGCACACAATGTCAGAAATACACTAGAAATACCAAAGACAGTTTTGATGAGAAGTACATAACTAAGAATGCTCACTTGTAAACACTTCACAAGAGTAATTTTTTTCTCAAATATTCAAAATTATTAACCTTACTACCTGGCTACTTTTGTAATAATTCATAAGACTGCACTTACTCTATATGTATAAAAATCTGTAATGAAATCTCATTTAATTACACAGACTGGCCTTTAACTTCTCCAGGCTCAAGCCAGCCTCCAACATTAGCCTCCACTGTAAAAGGAGTCTACAAGTATACATACCTAGCCTAGTTCGCTCTTATTAAGCATGTTCTCACTTAGTGGTAAAAATGTATAATCTGTCCAGACAGAAAGGATGAGAATCAGCTCAGGCTGAAAACTAGAAGAAGCAGCTTGGCCGTGAATCACACTGGGCGGACAGCCTCAGAACTGAGGCAAAGGGAAAAGTTTGAGAACATTTTCCCCCCAAGGCAGCAGCTGCAGAACGGTGCAAGGATCCCAGCTTCCTTGCCAAGGTCACCTAAGATGCTTTTTTGCTATTTTCTCTTCCAACTGAAAACTATGTGCTGCTAAACAGCTAGTGTGAGCTTCTGTCACTATAACAAAATACCATAAACAATAAACTTAAAAAGTGGAAAGGTTCTTGTAAAACTAGCCCAATACTATGGTGAGGTAGCGCCTCATTCTGGAAGAACAGAAGCACGTCCTGGGACTGAGATCACAGAGGGAGAAAAATGAAAGTAAGCTAAGCACCAGGATCCTTTGCAAGGACCCAGCATCAGAGAGCTAAGACTTCCATCTGGTCATCCCTCCTACAGGTGCCACTGCCTGCCCCGGTGCCACTTTGCAGACCAGGCTTTGCACACATGAACCTTTAGAAAGACTAAAGAGCCAAACTACTATACTGTCATATCGTGCCTGACAGGAACCGACTTCAAGAAGGAAATGTGGCAAAGCCTGCTCAGGACATGGTCAGTGGTAGACCAGGAAGCAGGGTGATGTAGAAAAAAAGAAAAAAGAAGGACCCAACCTCAAACCTCAAGGCTACCCTGGCGATCCACTCCCCCAGGGACACTTGGCTCCCAAGAATATACAACCTGTACCAGATCTGCACCCATGCTTTTAAACACAGCCCAACCAGGAACAATGGTAGTTTGTGTCCCCTTTGAGCCCTCTGAGACCTCTCCGGCAGGAAGCTGGAGTCACTGAAGTTGCTCTTCCATGTATCTTATCAAAGGAGTTCAATGAATCTTTGGAACACACTCCTAGGCACAAGCCCTCTTCTCTGGTTTTGCATAACAGTAGAAGGTATCTGGGTTTGGGGCCTGTGAAGAGTCACATGACTATGTGAGTGTGTAGATGTAGTGAGGAAGACCGGCAAAGCAAGTTCCATCTGACTTTTCTGAGGTACTTCCACTCTGTGAAAGTGCATCAAGGCATACATACATCACTAAATGATGCTCCAGTAGATGCAATGGACGGGTGCAGACAAAGGCCTATGTGTCCAGTGTGAAACCTGCACTTGTGAGGGCAGAATCTTGGCTGCTAGGAGAGAAGACTCATGTGGATTCCACCCTCAAAGAGGGAGGCGTAAGGTTTAGAGGCAAGCAGTCTTAAACACAGCTTGATCAGGAGCCATGAGGGAGACATATAAAGATTGAAGAGCCTGTGACAATCACAATTCATCCAAGAGAGCAAGACACAAAGTGCCTGGGAGAGTTGTGGAGTCAGCCTATATCAAAGCCCATAGGGAATAGATCGTATCTGCTAGGTGACACAGAATCCCCAAAGCTTTTAGAGTATGCCACGGCTCAGCCAGAGCTGCCCAAAGACAGTCAGGGAAGACAAGCTGGTTAAATAGCCCTAGAAAGGTAAATAGTTTGGAGTGGGGCAGTCAAAACAGGAATAGAAGGAAAGAATTAAAGACATCTGAAGGCAGAGCCTTAATGATGGAAACTCATGAGGCAATTGCGCAGGAGACAAGAGGGAAAAAAAAAGCAGATCCCAGGGATACATGCCTTAAAGTACCTGTGGGAAGTGGGAGCATCAGATGCACTGAGATGGAGTCTGGGTGGACTTTGAATCCACTGTGGTGTTATATTCAATAAAAATATTCTAAGTATCAGAGACAAACCATGAAGGTCAGGACTGGTGAATCACTTCTTTAATCCCAGCACTTGGGAGGTGGAGATCCTCTGGATCTCCGAGTTCAAGCCAGGCAGTGTGGCATCCACCTTTAGATCTAGGGCTGTTGAACAAGGAAGCAAGATATCTGGGCAGGAAAAGAAATATTCTGAGGGAGAAACAGAACTTCCCCCCTTTGCCTGTGGGCCCAGTCAGTGTGCGGACCCATGGAGACAGGACCCACCCTGTTCAGTTTGGGAAGTTGGCTGGGTGAGGACTGGTGGTGGTTTGCTCCCCATCTCTCTGATATTTCAGCTTTACCCCAATATCTGACTCCAGGTTTTATTATAGTACTAAATAGAAATCATGCAATAATCTACTGCAATCCAAACCTGAATTCTGTCTCCGCAACTGTCCTGGAGAGTGAATAACGTTTTATGAATTTATTTCTAACTGACTCTCATTGTGTGGCTGTTTGACCTGGAACTTACTTTGTAGACCAGGCAGGCCTAGAATTCACAGAGGTCTCTCTGCTTCTGTCTCCATGGTGTGGGATAAAATGACTGCCATGCCCTGCTGTGAATAACGCTATAACTCAGAAAAGTGAATATTCATGGCCAAAGTTGGGTTTAAGTATCAATGTCAATTATGACCACACGAACCTGAAAATTTTCTGAGGTGTAACTACAAACCTTCCTTTCTGCAAAGGGGATGTTTACTCACCCAGCTTGGAAGAAATGTGTTGAAATGAGGATGTGCAGTAGGGGTTTACATGGGAGGGCGACATGGCTCTCCAGAACATCATCCTTCTCACACACTTAGGCAAAGCTAAGAGGGAGGTGCACATGCAGGAAATCACCCACATGCACAGGTGCATGTACACAAGCAGGCACACCCGTGCGCCCTCGCACTCACACATACACACTCACACACCATAGTCTTATTTGGGAATAGTTTAGGAAAGGCCTTTGTTACTACTTCAAAAGTTAACACGGAGAAGGAAGATGCAGCTCAGTTGGAAAAAAGTTTGCCTAGCAAGCTTGCAGCCCTGGCTTCAATCCTTTGTACCACATACATGGGCATGACGATGTCTGGCTCTAATTCCAGCGCTGAGGAGATAAAAACAGGAAAATCAAGGGTTCTCATTCCTGACTGTACAGTGAGTGTGAGGTCAGGGTGAGCTAAATGAGATCTTGTCTCAAAAGAAAGAAACGAACGGAGAACAGAAGCTGACTTTTCGCGCATTTTGCTGTTCTTGCTTATAGAAGCCCATTGCTCTTCTAGTTTAAATAAACTATAATTACGTACATACATTATTGAATCGTTATAAATCTGTCTTCATTCAAAAATCTTAATCTGTACTCAGAAAAAATGCCATTTGCTATTGAAGAGGCTAATAAAGACAGAGTTTTAAAATATGTTAGTTTTAGAACAGATTCTAAAAAGAAAGCATAGTATTTATATTTCAGAGAGATATTTTTTTCCCTTTTTTCAAATCCTAATAATCACTTGGTAGTCTGTGGTGCATAAGAAAAAGCCAACCAAATAAACACAAAAACAAATACAGTTATCACACCTTTTCCTCCAGGGACCATGAT
Source organism: Phyllotis vaccarum (assembly GCA_033318265.1). Lineage (NCBI taxonomy): Eukaryota > Metazoa > Chordata > Mammalia > Rodentia > Cricetidae > Phyllotis > Phyllotis vaccarum. The sequence continues at coordinate 73,064,281 of JARWLC010000011.1, read as the reverse complement.
GAAGAAAGGGGCAGAGGGCTCTGATATCAACGTCCTTTGAATCAAGCAAATGTGACATAAGGATTCTAGTACTTAACACTAGCCCCTTCATATACAATGCTCCCACGTCACAAATATCATATTTCTTGTCTTTCTGTACCAATGGGAGATAACAAACACATTTGGTTTATCCATAAGGATGAGGAAGAGAAGCTTGGAGTTCAAGGTGATGGCGTTAGAGAGAGACCACAATGTCTTTCAGTCATTCAAGTTCAAGACTAGCGGTCCAGGACGAAAAGCCTAGACCAGAGGGCAGTCAGCAGGGAACGGCTCATGGTGGGATGCCAACACCCAGTAGTAACAAGAACAGGGCTCTTGAGGTGGCGATCAGAAGGCACGAATCCACCGTAAAGGCTGTGAGTAGATAATCCTCTCTCGTATATTTTGATCGTATCCATTATTATAACTTTTTGGCAAGGTTTTCTGCTTGAAACGATGTCAGGCAAAGTTTTACCACAGTATCCAGAGGACAGACATGCTGGCTTGGCTATTTCACCTCAATGCTTGGCCCCAGAAAGACAAGAGCAGAAAAAAAAAAAAAATATATATATATATATATATATATATACTTTTGAAAATGGAATTTTTCTCATGTGTGTCTGTTAACACTCCCTTACGCAGTACTTTGCATTTATTTTTGCGAAGTCTATATTGATCCTACACACAGAGAGATGACACCACGCTCCTCCAGGGGGGCCTGTCAATCAGCACGCCATCTCTTCACATACAACATGTTCCATATTTTCATTGCTAACACAACCAGTGGTGTTTTGGTTTCATCCTGCATTAAGCTAATGCTACATTTCCATGAACGCTTAAACATGAAAAGAATAGTTAGAATTTATTATGTGCCCACTTGTGCAGGGGTTGGGGGGGTAGTGGCTGGAGGGATAAACACAGGTTTGCAGGGCATGAAAGAAACACACACGTTCATTTCCAACATACTTAGTCTTAAACACAAGTTTAGAACTCTACCCTTGCAGAATGCCCTTCTGTCCTGAGTACACGAAAGTGAAAGAACAGATGATAACAGGTGCATTTAAGGGACATCAACATTTGTCACACCAATTTCGACTACTCCAGGATGATCCTGGACACATTTCCACCATTTTAGAAATTACCGGAGAGTGTTCCAGCTATCAAAACTATATGCATCCCAGGCAACATAATAGATGATACCCCCGACTCCTTAAAGAGCACCCTGATAATATGCAAGGCTAAAATGTCAGAAGCTATTAGAGGTTCTCAGATGTGCAGTATATTTCCACCTCTGAGTTTTCCCCTTACACCACACAACAGCAGACAACAACAGGCAAGCAAACTGCTCAGCTGCGAGCGTTCCAAGCCGAATAATTACAACTTGTCAGAAAGAATTAATTTTCCCATTTCTCATAAAGATGTGTAAAAATTACCATGTTATTATACACTGACACTCTCTGGAGGCAGACACAAAATTTAATTTTGAATTCTTTCCGCATATTAAATTAAATCCATAAATAAGAGTTTAGGCATTCACTCGGAAGCATATGTTCATTGGGAGCGAAAGCCAACGTGAGCCCGGCTGTAATGGCTGTTGTAATGTTTTAATAGCTCGCTTCTTCTAAGCACCAATAAATTTACATGATCATAACAGTCGTGGGCATACAAGAAGCCCATTACTGTCTGGGCATAAGCGGCAGTGTTAACAGGATGGAAAAATGGAAAAAGGAAAAAAAAAACTCTTCAATAAAATGAGGCAACTGCACTTGTCAGCTGCTCCATGATTGAATTTTTAATATTGTGGTCAATTGGTCAAAACAAATAATGGGGTAAAATGTCTTAATGTATTTAGAACCTTGGTCCACAGCTAGGTTAGACTGCGAAAGAGTAGGCAGTTTCGTTTGCTTGAGGCTTTGCTGGCCTTTTCAAAATACAAATCTTTTCAGTTCTGCTCTTTTGAACAATTTTAGGTTTAGAGTCATACCTTGCCATTTATCATCTTCCAAAGGACTTCTCTGCTTGTTCCCAGGCTTTTTGGGTTCAGCGAGATAGTTTTGTTGTTGTTATGGCTTTTCTGGTGGGGTCTTTCCCGAAAGAAACCAGTAGGGAACTAAGAGCTGGGGCCCCACACAGGAGTTCCTCAACACCCTAACTTGAACCTGCAAAGCATAGTGGTCTCCAGTGGGACAAGAACTGATACCAGCACATCACCAGTGTCCACACTAAGCATACCACAGCCTTAGACCAGGAGTATAAGAGCAAGACCATAGATCATGTTTATTATGGTCTATTGTCTGAACACACATAGTACTTCATAACTCCTCTGGGTCAATGTGCTCTTGTCGTGAAGACAAAATATTGTCCAGGTAAAACTCTGTTTTACTTAACAGAGCCCAAGTATTTTTCCAGGATAAATATCCAGAGTAATAGCTGTCTTCATCGTACATGGGTGTGCAGGCAAGACGGTGTTCTGAGTACAGTCATTCATGGGAAACCTGAGGATGGGGTTGGCCAGAAGTGAGGAGAGAACCAGAGTAGGGGTGACGGTTATATACACAAGTAACAAAGAAATCCCCCCCCCCCAGTATGCCCCACATCGAAAAGAAAAAAAAGAAAGAATGGGCAGTTTTAGGGACTTTCCGTTTGTAATGATCATACGCCAAGGATATTTCTGAGTCTTTCAGAAAGATAAAACAATGAAACAATGAGTATATACCGAGGATGAAGACACCTCATAACTTCATTAAACGGCTTTAAAACCTTTTTGAACAAAAATTGAAGAATGAGGTGAATGCTTGAAACTGCTTGAAACCCCACTTCCTACATGCTCGTTACAGGCTGCTATTAAAATGGCTCACACGTGAGACCTAGCTACACGGGAAGTATTGCCACTTGGTAGTAAGAGGAAAGCATCCCCTGCCACCAGCGATTGCTAAAGGAGGGACAGCTGCCACATACTTCAGTAATGGAGGATGCTGACTGTTCGTGAAAAGATGGAAAGATGACACAGAGGATAAGAGCAGACGTGTTCATGGAGAGAAACAGTATCCGAGGCAGGTGGCTCCCAACCAACCTTTACTCCTGTTCCAGGGGAGTCTGATGCCTTCTTCTAGCCTTCAAGGGCACCTGAGCTTAAGTTCTCATACAGACACATGCGCAAATAAGTAGATAAAGGAAACGGAGTGACTCCTCAGATAAACTAGCACACGAGTAGATGGGAATAACAATGGTCTGTGGGTACCATGTTAGGAGAGATTCTGAGCAGTGGACAATACTCCTTTAGTTCCTTTGAGCCCAGTCTCTCACTCTGTATGTGGTTGGAAGACTAGCAAGACCAATGACTGTTTGACCACTTCAAAAAGGGTAAGATCATCCTTCCAACATGACTAAATCTTCCTACATACAGAAGAAAAGATTAAAAAAAAAAAAAAAAAACTCTTGAGTAACAAAGTGGTTTTTTTTCCTCAAACATGATAAAAAATGATCTGATTATTTATTTATCTGATTGCACAAATGTGCCATATGTCCAGATTTCTAGGAACAATGTAAACAGGTGGTAATAAAAATTTGGGTTAGTAGGGTCTAAAATATATTAAAAGGAAATTTGGAAAAGGTTTAAGAGTGGGGGTGGAGGTATAATTCTCCAACTGTTGAGTTAATCACTGGTTGAACTCTGTTTATATATAGATGTGAGGTACCTCATGAGTGGAGGAAAAAAACCGTCAACTCCAAAATAAAGTGACCATCAGGATGTGTTCTTGAGGTTTCACTTTGATAAAATCTCGAAAATGATCCAGTCTTTGTGTTTCTATTTTCTCTTATATTTTCCTTTGGAATGGATCTTTGAAAAACACGAAAGTTCTGTTTTCTCACAACCAAGAGAGGTGGGCTCACCCCACGGACAGAGAAATACCAAGTCCACAGTGGAGCAGGAAGAGGGGGAGGGGCAGGTGGGAGGGGCTGGCCTTCCTCTTCCCCAGGCCATGGTGGGGGCTGGCCTTCCTCCTCCCCAACAATATCTTCCACCCAACCTGGGGCTCTGACAAAGCTGACCTAGGAGACTGAGCCTAAGCTTTTGGAGTGATGTTTAGTTTTGGACTAAAGTGGGGTACGTCCAATGAATTACAAATTGGATTTTGTTAAATGTATTCTAGATGACGTCCAAAGAATGTTTAGGCCCTGCATGGTCAGTGCTAAGTGGGGAGGGGGCCTTTTATTCTTACCATCTCCTTATTGTCTTGGGTGGATGGACAAAGATGACCACTCATATTTGGCAATTCCAGTCAGTCTTTGGTTCCCTGTACATTTTCTTTATCACACTTGTGTTTTATGCTTTATTATTTTTTTCTTTTTTAAAATATACAATGTGAGTTGGAACTACAGAACCTGATCGCGCCACACTAGAAATAGCATTCTAATGTATAAAATATTTGAAAAGACAAGTCTTTGCTACAATATTGAACATCAGACACTCATCAACATTGTCCCCTGATAACTAAAAACAAATCAGTTGTGTCTCGTCCTCAGAGTTCCAGCCTATGATTTGTATCAGTGGTCACAGTGCAGGGAGCAAACTATGATTAGACACAGAAAGGCAGCTGGAGCACCTGGGCAGAAATGTGAGAACTTGCCAGAGGGAGCATTCCATGTGACGAGTCATGAGATTTCGGATAGCCACACATGAGCTAAAAAGAAAAGATATCTTGGGGCTGAAGAGATGGCCCAGCAGTTAAGAATACCAGTTGCTCCTTCAGAGGACCCTGGTTTGGTTTCCAGCATCACACAGTGGTTTGAAACCATCTGTAGCAGCAGCCACAGGATCCAACACCCTCTCTAGCACTGCACTCATTTGGTGCACAGATATCCATGGGGGCAAAACACACTCAACACAATACCCAAGGTAACCAAATGCTAAAACCTAAAGGAAGTAAGCCTGTCTTCTCTGGATGTGACAGAAACAGAACAATTCAAACAGGGGCTAGTGTCCTGAAAAATGTCTCGGTTTATTCAACGGAATCATCAGCCTCCAGTAGGGGGCTGCTTTGCCCCTAGCTAATAGCATAAAAGCAAGACAAAGAAATACATACACACATACATACATACATACATACATACATACATACATACATACATACATAATGTGTGTGTATTTCTAAGATATATATATTTCTAAGAAACCTCACTGAATCCAGAACAAAGCTCAAGAATTATGAACAGAATTATCTACTTCTCAGGCGGTATTGTTTACAAGGAAACTTGAGCCAGGCAGTGGTGCTGCACACCTTTGATCTGAGAGGCAGGAGGATCTGAGTTTGTGGCCAGTCTGGTCTACAAAGTGACGTCCAGGACAGCCAGGGCTACACAGGGAAACCCTGTCTTGAAAATTCACTAAAAGAGGTGTGGGGGGTGGGGGAGGGACAACTTGAAATAGAAGGTTTAGTAGCCATTAGTCCAAAATCTGTACGGGGTCAACAGTTACAACTGCAGCTGCATATCTAGAAAGGCATGAAACAGAATCCTAAATAAATAGATAGATACAAAATTAAAAAAAAATCATTTTTATTATTATAACATCCATGTGCTTGTATGTAGTTTATATTTATTTTATTTGAGGGGTTCTTTGTCTTTAAAAAAAATAAGTGATTTTTTTTCCTAAATGTTGTATTCTGCCCACACAGACATTTGTTTATATATATACATGAAATATACATATAAATACACATATACACATACATATGTACATGTGCATATGTATTTTTCCAATGTTGTAAGCTTTACAATGTCTGGAATCCCAAATAGGAAAATATGACTTCTAGTTGGAAGAAAAGTCAGTCATTCAGACCAACCCAGAATCCTCAAGGAAAGAGAAAAAAACCAAGGAAATAACATAAATATTTTAGAGAAAAGGTGAATTTAATAATGAGAACAGAACCCTGAAATATTCCTAGAAACGAAAGCTGTTTGCTTAAAGTTCAAAGCACACTGTGACAGGCCTGGTGACACATAGGACACACAGGAGAACAAAAGACCAGTGAAGGTAAACAGGTAAGCACAGCATTCTAAGGGGAGGGGATAGGATCTGAGGACAGAAGGAGGGAGGGAGGGAGGGAGGGAGGCAGGGAGGGAGGGAGGCAGGCAGGGAGGGAGGGAGGCAGGGAGGGAGGGAGGGAGGGAGGGAGGGAGGGAGGCAGGGAGGGAGGCAGGGAGGGAGGGAGGCAGGCAGGGAGGGAGGCAGGCAGGCAGGGAGGGAGGGAGGGAGGCAGGCAGGGAGGGAGGCAGGCAGGCAGGGAGGGAGGGAGGGAGGCAGGCAGGCAGGCAGGGAGGGAGGGAGGGAGGGAGGGAGGGAGGGAGGCAGGGAGGGAGGGAGGCAGGGAGGGAGGGAGGGAGGGAGGCTAAGAAAGTTAAAATGAAAAAATTCTGCCTGGCAGTAGTAGCTCACATCTTTAATCCAAGCACTCAGGGGGCAGAGGCAGGTGGATCTCTGTGAGTTCAAAGCTAGTCTGGTCTATAAAGTGAGTTCTAAGACAGCCAGAGCTACACAAAGAGACCCTATCTCAGAAAGAAAGAAGAAAGAAGCAAATAAATAAATAATAAAAGCCCAAAGAACAGATAAATTATGCAAATTCTTTATATATATATATATATATACAGGTGAAATACAGAAACCAAGCAAAAATGGATAATGTTCAGATTCGGGCCATCATGAGGGCTCAGAGGATCAAAAGTCTTCTTGTGAAGTGAAAATCAGTGCAAGAATTTTGTTCTGCTCTCCACAACATTTCTTACAAAACTTCACAACACCAATACTACACCATTCAAAGATGTTATGACAAAAACAGGCATACGTCAATCATGACCACAGCATCAAAGATTCTTTTAAACTGCTAATAAACTTTATCCAACTTACTTCATTATAGGAATGTAATACTAGTCTGAAAAATCAATGTTATTTACTATATTATTTTAAAAGAACCATAATTGTATCTGGAACTGTAGGAGAATGTATATGCAAATTCCTGCATTTATCATCTGTAAAAGTTCTTAGTGTCTAAATACAGGAGGGAATAGTTTTAGCATAATAAAGACATTATTCAAAAAGTTTAGCCTCCCACTAAAGAGAAAGGGGGCCACCAGCTCCCATCATCAGGTGGAGGTCCACACTCACACTTCCTGTTCCACTTTGCAGGGGAAGCTACACTGGAGATTAACAAGAAAAAGCAATAAAAGGCAGTTAGAGGGGAGAGCTGTGAGCAGCAATGTCTTCTAAGTCAATAAAACTGCTGGTGTTTAAAACTCAGCTACATTTACATAAAAACAGTGAGAACTAACTAGTTTAGAGGACGCATAGTTGAACAGTAATACAAACTAATTCACTGTATTCATTAAACCAAAGCAAATGCAAAAAGGGATGTTTAAAATATACCACCATTTTCAAACACATCGTAACAACTAATTACCTAGGAATTTATGTGACAAAAATAGACAGGATCTTCAAGTATATTTCTAAGTATGAAAAGTATTACTGAGCGGGTTACGAAGTAAAAACAGAGGGAAATCTGTTCCTTGTGAGAGGGTCCAATATTAGCACCACTGATCTGATCCAAGTCACTGCATGACCCACAGGCTGTTTCTACAAAATCCCATTGAAAATCCCAAAACTTCTTATTTTTGGGTGGGGGTGTAGAAATCACCAATTATATTATAAAATGGGAACAGAACGTGAACACAACAGAACAGCCATAGGTTCTTTGAGAGAAAATAAATTTGCCTGCATATTATCCCAGTTTGATTGCAAGCCATTTTGCTAAGTTCTGATAATAAACAAAAGACAAGCAACAACCCCCGCTACACACACACACACACACACACACACACACACACAGTATTGTTACAGAAACAAGTAGATCACAGGACTACAGTAAAGAACTTAAGAGTATGATGCACAAATACACAGAAAACTGATTGAGCTTCGGGAAGAAGATTCAATGGAAAAAAAAATACAACCTATTTACAATAAAAGTACCAGAATCCTGGAGAATTTATGCGGAAAAATAAAAAGTTTCATCCACATCTTACAAAACATGTTAATATTAACACAAAACTGACCTGATGTCCAAGTATAAAACCCCAGAGAGATGGCTCAACAGTAAGACATAACTTTCTCTTTCAAAGGACCTTAATTTGATTTCCAGCATCCACATGGTGCCTCCCAGCCATCCGTAATGCTCACCCCAGGGTATCTGATGCCTCTTCTGGCCTCAGCATACACCAGGCACATACGTGATGCATAGACATACATTCAGGATAAACACCCATACATATAAAATAAATGTTTTTTTTAAAATCCTAGAACATGTGTAATTATTTTTTGTGACTATAAGTCAGGAATTTATAGTAAATATGGAAAATGACTCAGATAAATCTAAAAGATTATGTGAGGTTAAAAACTAGATCATCCTACAATTCCGCCCTACCTTTTTGTAAGAAAATATTATATAAATCATTCGTATATGTGTCTGTATAAAATCACAGTTCTATATTAGTCTAGAAAATACAGAAATCTAAAGTCACAGGAAACAGAGAGAACCAGGATGAACTCTCAGGGGTGATGGGCATGTTCACTGTTCTGTGGTGAGAAGGGAGCCTGGACATCTGCCAATACTCATCAAATGTTACTCTTCAAATGTGTGCAGCTCATTATATGACTAGTGTTCCTCACACGGTTGGTGCAACTGTAGCCTAGAGTGTGCATCGCTTAATTGTATCCCTTTTCTAAGGTATGTGCTTGTGAAAATTAAAATGCAGAGAAAAAGGCTTTTGGTTAGACTGGGGGAATAACCCCAACTTAGACATGTGAAATGAGGCAGCTTGTCTTAGCTTCAAGTAACAGTAGTGGGTAAATAGTCCTGGATGGATTTGTAGACTAAGGTACAAATCCAATCAGCATTGGAATATAGATGCCAATCATTTGATCAAAACTATTTAGAGGAAATGAGTGAAATTAGAGGGAAGGGGTAACCGTTCCCCAGTGGTGGCAGAAGTAGGGTATGTGAGATGGGGTAGCTATGAGGATGCATGGAAAGCTAGAACACATCTCTCCCAAAGCCTGCAGGTGAGAGTCCTGAACCAGTACAAAGTGTGTGTGAACAGACTGAGGCAGGGAAATAAGACCAGACAGAAGGTCAAGGACACCGTGACAAAAGAGCCATTACAGGGAGAAAGGGGAATGTGGTATAGGAAGAATTAGACAGGTACAGGAGATAAATGTAAGGAAAACACTACGGTCAGTGCTTTCTAAAGTGAGGTACAGAGTATAAAGACGGTGGTGGTGGCCAGTGCACACCTGCTGTCCCAATATCCACAGGTGGCGGCGTGAATGTCATAAGTGCACAGTCCTTGTATGCACAGAGCGCTGTGAGCTCAGATCTTATCTCTGAAGAGAAAAGAAGAGCAAAGGAAAGCATTAGAAAGCACGGCAGAGAAGAATTCTGGTAGTTTGTAATCTGTCCTATGACGTGTAAATGACACAGATGATTAGGGGCAAAAAGGATTCCATGTTTAATGCCATGGTGGGCTGGGAAAACAAAGACATTAGTGATGAGAAACTGGAAGAGGGCAGAGGACCATTCTAAGATCACCTAAAACTCCTTCCCATATCTTCCGTGAATTTCCTCTTACAAGGTCTTAAGAGATATTTGGGAGAATGCATGCAAGAAATGCCTATTTCAGAAAAGTCTAACTTATGTAGAAACTGGAATTTTTTGTAAAAATAAAAATAGATAAGCCAACTTAATGAGATACTGTCTTGCCTATCATTTATTTGCATATTAACTGTAACATAAGAGCCATAATTTTTATTATAATTGGGTAACCACTCACTTTGATGTATTTTCAGAAACTTTATTTGACGGCGGTAGTGGTGAGGAAAAAAAATCACGTGTCAGCGTATTTTTTTTTTTTTTTTTCCAAAGCAACCTTGATGTGACAGCATTGTCCTGAGGGCATCATGATAGTTGCTTAGTGTTTGAAGACAACTCCATCCCAAACAAGTCAAACAGCAAAATGAACACAATATACCGTCTATGCCCTTGAGCTTGGGTGGAAGCCATGGAGAAGTCTTTTCACTGGTTTTAATTAGGAGTGCAGAGAACCAGCGTGCTAACGATTTCTATCTTTTCTTAAAGTATAGTTTTATGGAACTTGAGGCAAGAGGCATCAGAAAAAAAAAAGTAAGCTCAGTGGGTTTGCTGTTGTTCAAAGCCGAATGTAATAAATTGCATTTATTCTGTCTTCCTGTGCTGCTATGCACCATCCCCCACACTTTCTAAACCGTTAAGAGCTTCTAAGAATCTAGAAAAGTGCGTCAGAGAAACCATGAAAAAAATATTAAAATATTTCATGTCATTACTATCCATATACTACCAAATGGCTTTCAGAAGATTTAACAACATACAGGCATGTCCTATTCAGCACAAATCATACCTCAACTCTTTAATTCCTTTATAGTTTCATTAGTGAAAATAAAAATGGAATTGTCATATTCTTGGGTGGGACTACCTTTTGGAGGAGCTCAAATTATTTACTTGTTCATTAATTATTTAAGAGTATAGTGCAGCATTGCCCTAGGCCATTGCTTAGAAAAGCCTTTTGTCTCTGGATCCCCTGATCCAGGAGAGTTTGCCTGCACATGCTATGAATTCTTATCTGGCTGAGTTTCAATTACTTTGAGCCAAAATGTCTTCTCCCGGCTCTCCTAAGGGGTAGCCTCAGAGTGGTCACATATGGTGGCTAGCTTTGCTTGCTTCTGGCTTTGTCAGTTGTTCTTAGAATTCCCACCCATGTAGTACAGGTACTTTTATAGAGATCTGACAGGTGCGATCCTTCTAAAAATGTATAAAATGTATCCCTTGCTATGCCTAATCTCCATTGTCAACTTGGTGTGATTTAGAGACACCATGGCAACACACCTCTGGTGTGTCCATAATGGTATTTCCAGATAGGTGAAGATTCACCTGTCCAGTGGGTGGCATCATCCTGGGTGGAGTTCCCATGAAATAAGAGGGGCATGCTTCTAGACAGTGGATACAGTATGACCAGATGCCTCACACTCAGGGGGCCGGGCTGTCCCTTAACTACCCTGAAGAACATTACTTTCAGACTGGGAGCCCAAACCAACCAGTTTGTTACCTTGTTCTTGTTGGGCATTTTACAACAACTAATTCCGTGTATCAGTTTTTAAACACTTGCCTACCAAAAGGTTATGATGGTACACCATGGTTGCTCTTATTTTTATTACCTTAAATTTGAATAAAAAAGTTTTCAAGCACGTCAACATAGTGGGTTTCTGGTCCTAAAATAGGATAGCATTGTAAAATTCAGTAAATCTTTGCTAAAAATATTGAGCAAAGAAAGCAGAATGATCCTGTCCCTTTAGAGCTTCTCAGCACTGGCACGAGAGAAAAAAAGAACTATAATCATATCTAATTAGTGTTAAAATAATGTTTCCCTTTGAAGTGTTTAATTAGCTCTATTTTATGGCATAGGCACCCCTGATGTAGCACTTGCCTTAGAGCTGGAAGATACAGGTGAGTTAGCACCTTGTTCCTGTGCCGTGTGTAGGTAGACCCTGGTAGGGAGTGGCCGTTAGGTACAGATGCCTGGATCACTGGTGGATCCGGGATGCTTGCTCCAAACAGCAGGCCTGGATTTCAACCTTTGTTGTTTTCAATAAGCCTCCCACAGTGCTTTCCATTTACCAACAGCATCCCAAGCAAAGATGTTTCGTACAATTTGTCCTCCAGTTCAGAGATGAATCCTGTTAAAACTTGTTTTACCTCTTAAAACATATTGATGCTTGTTGACATCCTGTGTGGGTCTTCTGTCAGTGAGCTACTCATATAGGGGTGGGGTGGTCTTGGGTTTTATAAAGTCAGGGCAGATTCACTGGCATATTTACAGGTTGCTGATCTCAAGGCGACAGCCAATTTAATTAACCTTATTACAAATATAGACGATTACATCACAACTAAGTATTACTTTGATTGCTGCTGTTTCAAAGGAATATGAGTTACCTAAAAGCATTTTCTAGAAAGGCTCCCAGTGGTTAACTTTGTTATCAAGTTGTAAATTTTCCTGGATCCTAGTGAATGAACTCTGCTCTAAGATTCCCACTGAGACAAGGGTAGGAAGGATTGGATGCAAATTGGACGCCATTGGATGCAAAGTCATTCTAAGACACAAGACATATAAATTCCAGGGTACAGTCAATATGAGACTAATTGCTGTCCCTTAATTATTATTGAAGAAGTGATTCTGCAGTCAGGAATGTAGCTCAGTGGTTGAATTCTTGCATAGCCTGCACCTAGGTTCAATTCCTAGCAATAACAGGTATAGCCACATGTGCCTGCTAGTATTAGCACCCACGAACTGGAGGCAGGATCAAGAGTTCAAAGTCACACTTGGATACATATTAAGTTTCTGGCCAGCCTGGGACACATTAAATCTGGTCTTAACTCAAAAGAATCAGCAGTAAAAGGGATGATCTGGTCTGTGAAATGAGTAAGGGTTGCTGTTACCTTCAAAGCAGTAGTTAGATTTTTAACAAAAGAAATGTCTTCTCTGATATAATCTTTCTGTGTCTCTCTGTGTCTCTGCGTCCTGTTTCTGTCTGCCTGTCTCCGCCCCCCTCCACACACACAGAATACCAACACATGTTCATCATAAAGCACCTACACCTTCCCAGGTCTTGAGATTCTTGGTCACTCTCGAGAATGACTCCATTCTTGGTCCTCTAGATGGATGGCTGGCACAGGGACCAGGCTCACAAGGAATTCCTTGCAATAGCTCTTACTTAGCACAGGCAAGTGGTTTGCACGGCAGCTCTCCCCCAACCCTCCATATATCTTTGGGGCTATATAAAAACAGCAGTAGCATCAACCCTACACATCAATTCTCAAGGTTCCTTCTAATGTCAAAACACACAGGTACATTGGCTCAAATAATGCTATTATCAGATGGACACACCTGATGATGTCAGACCTGAAAGGCTACTTGTCTTTCTGTGACAAGTGGAAGGAACGAGATTTTGCCAGCCTTCTACTGAGGATTACACAGCTTTACTTAATAGACTGACTTGTCAGCCAGGAAAAGGAGGGTATGTGGACACTGTAAAAAGTGACAAAGCACAGAACCATAAAGATGAGGTCAGGACAAATATGGTCATTGAAAGTTTGGCTCAATCTCTTCAAAGCCAAAGAGAAGCACACAATGCCAGGAGAATTATTGACCTGATAATTGAGTCAGTGTAGTATTTGGGGTGCATCTAAAAAGACTGATGAATAGTTTTTAGCTTGGGAAACATATCTGTAGTCTCATTTTTGAGTTAAAAGGGTCAAATATAAAAGTGTGTGTTCAGGGGCTGGGGAGATGGTTCATTGTTCAGAGTGTTTGTTGTTCTGACATAGGACCTCAAGTTTAATGCCTGACTTAGTAGAATTAGTCCCAAACAAAAGAAAAACATATCTATATCACTGTTATTATTGTCGTCTTTTTATGGCATTGAAAATATGCTTATGGAATATAGTCGTCTGAAAAGTTGAAATTTAAAAAAAAATACACTTTTGTGAATTTTATCACATGGAATGATTGGTACGCTGGGATATAAGAATATCTAACTCCTTCCCACTGTGCCGAGTCCTAAGACAGATGTGTGTGATGATCGGCCTGTGTTTTAGTCAGCAGCCTGAGCTTTCTATGACTGTCCCAATGACATCCCTATGGTGGGATTCAAGTGTCAGCTGATAATGTCCAAAGACACTTATCCAAGGTCCTGGGCTCCAAAAAAAAAAAAAAAAAAAAAAGTGGCCAACCCCATTCATAAGGGGCTGTTGGGATCTTGGGGTCTTTTTTTTTTTTTTTTTTTTTTTTTTTTTTTTAACTGGGAATTGAACTTGGGCCGTGGCTGTAAGAGTGCCGAATCTTAACCATTAGACTCTCTCTCTCTCTCCTCTGACTGGGAATCGAACCCAAACCTGGGCCATGGTGGTGAGAGCGCTGAATCTTAACTACTAGACCAAGCCAGCTGCCCAAGAAGAAGCATGTAAAGAACACAAGTGAGCCACGGGCCACGTGACAAACAATTTAATAAAAATAAGTTAAGATATAAAAACAAGCTAACAGTGTGCCTAAGCCGTAGACCAAACACCATAAACCTAATATAAATGTCTACGTCATTCCTAAGAGCCTAAACAACTACAAAATGACTGAGAAATCTAAGGCTACAAGTGTGTGAGTCTAGACCTCTGGCCACACAGGGCCAAAAACCTCGCTGTAACACATCCCCTTCTGAATTCAACTCTCTCCAGCTTTCTCTTCATTTCCATTGTACTTCTTGATTTGCTGTGACTCCCGAGTGGTTTTGTAGGATGGTAGCAACCTTACACATGCTATTCATTCTTAACCTTATTTAAACATATTGGTGCTTGACAGCAATGCGAACATTGATATGCTCAGAGACTCAATCAGTGCTCAGCGTCACAACTGGTGATTATGACACATTTAGACTGCACACGTTTGAAAACAGGTAAGCTGTATTGAAGCCTCACTCTGGAAACATTATAAGCTTAATGAGGATAATAGCTAAAATGCAAAGAAATCCTTCAGAGAACTACAGCTCGCTTCACAACAGGTGAAACTTACCAGGCACATTTTTGTCATGCAATATCTAGAACAGTAGTTCTCGGTCTTCCTAACACTGCAACCCTTCCATTCAGTTCATCATGTGGTGGCGACCCCCAACCATAATATCACTTCATTGCTACTTCATAACTACAATTTTGTTTCTGTTACAAATTGTAGTGCAAATATCTGTTCTTTCTGATAGTTTTAAACGGTCCCTGTGAAAAGGTCATTTGACCTCAAAGGGGTTGTGATCCATAGGCTGAGAACCACTGTCTAAAGCATACTTCTTGGTGGCAGCAACATGGTTTAATGTGGTTAAATGCATGTCTAAATGGATTGGATTTGCTGCAGTATTGGTTCAGAGAAGTTATTCTCAGGGGCCATGCAAGGGGACCAGCAGGCAGCATTGGAACTCATGGAACATGGCTGGAAGGTTGGCAAAGCTATGCCTGAGTGAGCCTTGGATAGGCAAAGCCCGCGGGACTAGTGTCCTGAGGATCTCGTGTGGTTATTGAGCACAGACAACTCTGTTGCTGGCTTCACAGACACCACATCCCTCATAATCTATGGGTTGTATGAAAACTCTTAGGGGTCTCTAGTCCCTCACTGGGCAGTGTAACTGGCACTTAATGGTGACTGACTTTTTCCAAGCATTGTTGCTGGAGCATATTATGATTCAACCACCACTCTTAGAAAGAATTTAGGCATGTAGAACTGTTAGTCTAGTTTAAGATATTTTTGTTTATGGCACTGAGATAGAAAATCTTGGAGAATAATTTGGAGTTTATAAAGACACACTATTAATAGTTGAACAAGGAACTTGTTGAGGTCAGGGAACAGGAACAATGGAGCCTGGCTGGCTATTGTTGGCTGACATTTCTTTTATGGAGGATGGGCTGGTGATCAAAGGTGATGATTTATTCCAAGTATCTATTTCTGCTCTCAGCTTCCTTATAGAAAAAAAAAAAAAACTGTTGATGAGTGGGTATGCACCCCAAGGATTTAAAGTAGAGCTGACTGTTTTCATATATAAAAGTTTAGATTTGCGATTCCTTTAAGATTTCTTATAAAATTACCTTCTGAGACAAAGAACTGGATGATAAAAATACTGTGCTAGCCTACACTCTGTTAATCTACAAGTTGCTTGGCTATAAATGTATGTGGGTTCTTGGGACAATTAACTCGCGTTCACTGTAATAATTTACTTAAAAATAGAATGCAACCACATTGTAATTTTTGTACTGCTTCAAAGATTCTGCTGGGGTACATAAGCTATAAAGAAAAGTAAAGACACGGGAGAGGAAAAACGCCAGGAGGGTGTAGGAAGAAGACTTGAAGACAGAAGGGAAACATCTGGGAAGAAGGAAACACAGAAAAAGAATAGAGTAGAACATGCAAACTGTCGGGTAGTTGGCCTGCTCAGCATCTCTTCCTCGGGTTTTCTGACCTGCTGAAGGCTTGCCATTCATCAGCACCCTAGGTGAGATCCTGACATGTTGGAAGTGTGTGTGTGTGTGTGTGTGTGTGTGTGTTTCCCTTGTCCTAGAGAGTTAAGTTTTGCCCCCTTCATCAACTCCAGAGACTCTCTCAGATAGAAGGGTCAAGTTGAGTGATGATTCACTAACTCCGTGGATCTCCCTCTACCCCTGAGCTGTGCCGGTTGGTCCTCAAGGCAAGAGTAAGTTACCCTATGTGCTAACTCACTATGGGTTCCATTGACTGAATCTACTGTCATAGAAATCCTTACCCAGCCTGTGCCTGCGATGTGTTCATAAACATCTGTCAGCTAAGTGACCTCCCTTGGTCCCTACTGTCAATGAAGCGAAGCACCAGTATTTGCTGCTTTAATACACTTATGTGGCCCAGGTGACAAAGCATCGGGATGGAGAGTGACCCCTGTATCAGAGCCATCGGAGCCTCTGCATCTGGCAGGAAGAGTTTGGATGAGTTTGGCTCATTCTGTCATTCTCTTGATTCACCTCCATGAAAAATCCTAAATTCCAAACTAAAATGCGGGATTCTTCTTTTCTTTTCTTTTTCGTTTTGTGTTTACTAATTCAGAAAATGTAGTTTATCATACATTTGTTCAAGTTTTTAAGACTTAGGTTAGAGGTGAACTACTTACTTACGTGAAGGCAGTTTCTACCAAGGTCAGTTTTGTGGGATTTTTTTTTTTTTTAAAGAGAAAAAGCCACCACACTTAGAAAACCAAAACCTTTCGAATGATTTTATGAAATTAATTAGCATATAGGTCACACTAACACTCGCATAAAAGGGGCAAAGTGGAGAGAGAGGCAATGCACGGTCTCTTTGCTTTACACCACAATAGCTAATGGAATAACAATATTTAATGAAGCAAAACATCCTTGATCCTCTGGCCACTGACGAGCCATCAGTACTATGTGTGCAAATTTTCAGAATTTTATTCTGTCCAGAAAAATGCTTCATAGGCCAAGTTAGACTGAATTATTCTTGCTTAGAAGCCGCGGGGGAAGTTCAAGTTTATTTAGAATACAATTAAATATGAAAAGGTACTGATTTTATAGAAATTCATCAATATTTATTTTTTTAACTTTCTTGGAGGGTTAAGCCATGTGACAATTTAGACTATCAAAGATGTGTAAATAATAGCTTGATGAATGTTTAAAAACATGCCCTAAATGGGGTTGACCCTTCAAAGGAGTGACCTTTAAACATTACACTTATTCCAGTAAAGCCACAGGTTCTGTGCTTCTGGAATTGTCATTTGGAAAGTCCAGGAAGTCCTCTCTGTCAGCTACACTAGGCAGGAACATCCAATAACACATGGAATTGAATGTTGGCTGGAAGGCTGATATCAAAGAATAAAGCATAAGAACTCTTTGGTTGGGCAGAGATATTAATTAATTTGAAATTATTGTAAACACTGTTTTATATGTAAACAGTAGTCTTGCAAGGACCAAAGTGGTATTTTTGAAATGGGCCATTTATGTGTGTGTTGTTATGACATCGTTAATGTATATATCATGTAAACAGTGATTGGTAAACAATTGTTTCCATTCATTATTTATAATCCTTGATAGATTTTTCTATCATTCATTCACTCATTCTCCTAGCCATCCATAAATACCTATATTTAACTATTTACTCATTTGTCCTTCAGTAAATTCATTGACATTCATGTGAAATTCAATGTGGCAGAATCATTTGAGAATCATCTGACCATCAGTTCAATTCAATCACCCACTAATAAATAATTTTTGGTTCTAGGGATCAAAGCCAGGACCCAACAAATGTGGGCAAACCCTCTCCCACTGAACTACACTCCCAGCCCATATCTGTAGCAGTGCGGGTTTCTTGGTCCTGGGCGGCCAGAGGCCCAGGCCCATAGACCTGCTACCCAAGACTTCTTAGCAACCCGCTGCCTGCTGCTCAGGCCCCCAGAAATGACTCAGACGTTTATATTAACTTCATACTGTTTGGCCTATGGCTCAGGCACATTGCTAGCTAGCTCTTACATCTTAACTCAACCCATTTCTATTAATCTGTCTGCCATGTAGCCCGTGGCTCACCTGTGCTCCTTACATGTTGCTCCTTTTGGCTCCGCCCTTCCTTTCCTAACTATGTTTTTATTTCTCCTCCTACTTCTTCTATGGTGCCTGTCATGGCCCAAAACAGCTCCTTTATTTAAAGATGGAGATTCACAGCATACAGAAAGGCATTCCCACATCACACATCAGCCTTCATCCATCCTCATCACACATTTGGAGAATGACAACAATGTTTTCCATGAAATCCAAGTGCATATGATAAGAAGGAAATGCTTCTTGCTTCTCCCTTGTCCTTTTGAATTTTTATATAAGTACTATGGATGCAACTATTTTTTTTGAAACATAAAAAAATATTAAACATATTTTAATCCTGAAGTATAATATTAATTCTGTCACAAAGTCTATTTTAAGAAAAATATTTAATAAAGGTATTTAAGTTGAATTTACCAACTTTCCTTTCATGGTTAATTCCAACAAACAGAATAACCTTTTACTTGGTTGAAATACTCAACAAATCCCCCAGTGAACTGAGGATCCATCAATTAGGTACAGAAATGACACGATCACCTGGCATCTCATTAACTGATGGTCTCAGAAAAATTGAATCCTATCTAGCTACCAGCTTATTTTAAGAAATAAGTTTCAGAGAACACCTTGGATCAGTGTTTCTTGACCTGACACTCTATTCATTCAACATTCACATCCAAGTAGTTGAAAAACTAGTGAATAATTACGTAGAAACAGAGTGGTAGCAGACTGTAACAATGAGTACAACATTTAGAATACCATACTTGTGCAAAAAGTATGTTTCCAAAAATAGATAATGAAAAAAATATTTTAAATCAAGGACTGCCTTCAGGCAAATCATCCTGCTCCTGGTTAACTGATAATCAAAAATGTAAATACAAATAAAGGAATTATATTAGCAAGATCAACACAGCACTCACTGTCCCAAAAATTCTTTCTCACTCAATAGGGAAACAAAAAAATCTTAGCCATCAGCTTTGTCTATCACCATTGTCCTTATATATATCACGAAATTATAAAAATAATGACTAATTTGTCTAAAAATAAGCTAATAAATTTAAGTGATGAAAAATGAGCACACAAAAATTCACTAGTATAGGTGATGCTGTGGTTTGAAAATGACTGTCCTTTAGGCTCATGGATTTGAACACTTGGCTCCCAGCAGAGTTTCTCTTGGAAAGGCTGGGGCCCTATATGGAGGACATGGTGTGAGGGGGGTGTCTTTGAGAGTCTACTAACCCTAGCCAACTTCCTGCCCAGTTCTCTGCTTCCTGGTTTGTCAAGATACGTCTGTACGAGTTTTCACTTCACACCGTCCCCAGGTGGACTCTGTCCTCTGAAGCCATGAGAAAAAAACCAAAACATCATTCTGATCTTAGTTTCTTTTGTGAGGTGTTTTAACATTTCTAGACACAGGAAAGTGGAATTGATAACAACATAGACAGCACAGAAAGATAAGAATGATTGTCAGTAGTTAAGTGATTTTTGAATTCTGAGTAGATTAATGGTTGAGAGAGAAGAACAGCTCAGGATCTAGAGAAAGGTGCTCTGGTTTCTTTTCTGTGGCTGTGACAAAATGTTCTGACCAAAAGCATCTTACGGAAGGAAGGGCTTATTTGGCTTAAACTTCCAGTCACAGTCCACCACTGGGAACTTGGGGCTGTAATTCAAGAAGGAATCTGAGCCAAAAACCATGGAGGAATGTTGGGTCCTGAATCTTCATAGTATCCTTATGGCAAGGGAAACAACCGAGCAGAACTACTTCAGTAGTCTAGACACTCCAGAGTCTCTAGCTCCACAACAATTTCCCAAAAGTAGTGGATGCTTTTATATGAATATGTAAGTGCCCATCAAGTAAGCTCACTTGAATAGCTCCATCCCCAGACCATCATCGCTGAGCAAACATCAGCTCCTGAGCATACCCGATACAATGATGGATCACAACTGTCAATGGTTGAATCCCTAATGACCCAAAGAAGACAGTCCCCACACCCTCACACAGGACAGATCACAAGATCAATGACAGCCAGTTTTCCCAAAGTGAGATCATTCCTGGGGTTTGTGCCTAACACCATAAGACAAGAGAACAAAATCTTACAGGGGCAGAACCATGAGAGCATGAATATTACCTTTTACCCTCCTAGAAAACACTCTCTGCTAACTGGGTTTATGCACAGAGCATGTTTCTAAAAGGAATACTTCCTCCCTTGTCATACAAGATTAAAGTTACCTAGTTTGTCCTCTGGATTCAAACAACAGTCACCTAAGGACCCATCTTCAACAGCCTCATTCAGCTTCAAAGAGACATGGAGCCACTGCCCGGTGGGTCATCTCCCCGACAGGGAGCATGGTCTAGATGGTGGGTACTCGTGCCCTCAGCCTCCTTCCCTCCTGGTAGGATGTGCCTGACCCTTTTTTGGTTTGTTTCCAATGTAGGTAAATGAGCTCTGCAAATATGAACTGGTGTCAGGCATGCTGTGAACCTCCTCCTCCTAATGAGGCCCAGAGGATGGGAGCTGGCAGGCCCATTCTAGCTGGTCTACAGGCGCTACCTGACAGCCAAGCTTTTCCTTTCACCTAAGTGCAAACAGGAGAAACACAGTTCCAGGAGGCTTTTTAAATATGAGGAAATGCGCTCAAATCAGAATATAATCCAGCTGATGACACAGCAGGTCTTTCAGAATTGACTGAAGGCAGACAATAAAAGAGATTATTTATACAAGTTCCTATCTCCTGGCAAAGCCAGAAGGTTTGCTCCTTGGGAGGATCCTTCACTGTCAAATACACATTTGTCTTAATAAACAGTGGCCTTTCTTATCCAGGCTCTGAGAGGTGGCCTTGAACTTGGAGCCAGCCCCATTTCCAGACACTGCATTGGAGACCAAACTTCAGCAATGTTCTGTAGATTCAGCACATCCCTGCATCCTCAATAACTCCCCAGTTTTAATTCCCTCTCTGAATGTATTTTGAGCTACGCTTTACGGCGTCCACCCTGTTGATTGGTATAAGCATTTCACAGTTTGAGATTTAAGGATTTCCTTCAGTCTAAGAAGCTCCAAAGACAGATTGGAGAGATGATGGCTCAGTGTTTAAGAGCACTGGCTGCTCTTCCAGCGGACCTGAGTTCAATTCCCAACAACCACATGGTGGCTCACAACTATCTATAATGAGATCTGATGTCCTTTTCTGGCATGCAGGCATACATGCAGGCAGAACATTGGATACATAATAAATAAATAAATCTAAAAGAGAAAAGCCATTGCCAAAGAGGGCAGTGACCAGTACTTTCGTGTGGAAAGGGAAGCTTGGTGAATGGGTCAAGAGGGAAAGTGGAAGACAGAATGAGGTACGGCAACGCCACTGACAAGCAGCCACTCTGGTTAGCAAGAAGGCATGTCAGTGCAATCCTGTCAGAAGAAAGATTTTCTAATGCTACTGCCACAAAAAATGGGCTCATGCGGCAGACATGCTACACATGCTGACTCAGTCATTACACGGAGCATTTATCTAAAGAAATGGCACAAAACTGCACAACTATTGTGTTACATAAAAATAAGATCTGGAATAAAGAAAGGGGAAAGCAGCCTAGATCCTCAGACTTTTTTTCCTGATAAGGATGTTAAATCCTCTGTAAAGCTAACAAGAGCACAAACATGCACATTTTCTCCCCTTTGACTTCTCATTCTGGTTTGCATTCCTCCATAGTCTTCCTGCTTCGAATACCATTCGTCTACTCATTATCTATCCATCTATCCATCCATCCATGCATCCATCTATCCATTCATCCATGCATCATCCATCTCTCCATCCATCTCTCCATCCATCCATCCAACCACCCATCCATCTACCCATCCATCCATGCATCCATCCATCCATCTCTCCATCCGTCCATCCATCCATCTCTCCATCCAACTCTCCATCCATCCATCCATCCAACCACCCATCCATCTACCCATCCATCCATGCATCCATCCATCCATGCATCCATTCATCTATCCATCCATCCATGCATCCATCTATCTATGCATCCATCTATCCATCCATCTATCCATCCATCCATCCATGCATCCATCCATTTATCTACTCTCTATCAATCAGTAATCACCTATCTATCCATCTTTCTCTCCTCTCTCTCCTTCTCTCTTCTCCCTCCCCTTCTACCTCTGCCTATCTCCACCTCCCTCCTACTTTCTCAATAAACAGAACATTCTGATTCTGCAACTTGTTTACTGAAAAAAACAACTGACATGGTTCAAGGTAAGTATTTTAACAGAAAAAAATTAATATGGTACAAATTAAACTATCTTTATATGTTTCAGGTTTACTACCAAAATGAGAACTCCGAGCATGAGGTCTAGATAGGAAACATCCCAACACTCACACCTTTCCCTCCAATTCTATGAGTCCCTTGACATACAGCAATACTGACAGCTCTGAACCCGAGCACTCCGCTGCTCCAGCAAAAGAATTGCACATCTGTAATGACTGTGATTGATGTTTTATTGTTCAAACATTCACACTTTAGGGTATACAAACTTAAAGCTTTCTTTCTTAAGTTACTGTGAAGTATAAACATTATAGTAATATAACCTTTGCTTTTTACTTAAAATGCTCATATATATGTATATACATATATACATACATATATATGCATCTCATTTCTCACTCCTTGGCATATAATATTCACTTTTAAAACCAAAATTATCATTTAACTTATTTACTAAGGAGAAAATAGTAAAGTTGCCTTTTTAACCAACTAGGTGTCCTATCTTAAGGGGTGCAACTAAATTAGACCTTCTTGTCCAAATTGCTAATTACTCTGGGTGTCCCCACCAGCATGCTGTGAGCAGCCCACGGTTTCTCTGTGACAAAACAGGAAACACAGGACTGACTGTTTCATGTGGCCTTCACCTACACTGCCTGCTCTTTCTGCTTCGGAGCCTCCCCACTTCCTTTCCCTGCATTGCTGGTTTTAATTAGTAGGATTTGTTAAGACAGTCTGTTTCAATTCCCTTTGAAACAAAAGAATTCTTTCTCAAACACTGTAATTTTCTTGTAGATATTGAAAGGAGCTGGTGGCACGCTGCTCTAATTATTTTATGAGTTTTTAAAAGACAAATTTGAAAAGTCTAGGGTGTGCTTATGTAACAGAAGGTTATGACTTATTTTTTTTTTGAAACAATTTTTTACTCCAAAAGAAACTAAGTGTGTTTGGAGGTTTTTTGCAGAAACTTTCCTCTCACTGGCTCTGTACAGAAAGTAAACACCAAAGTATCCGCTCTTTTCAATTGCTGCTTCAGTGGCCTTCCTAGTTCTCAGCCATAAGGTCCACATCATTTGTGAGAAGATAATCTAATACTATCTTCTGCTATACTCTATGTCATCCACTTCTACAACATCACTTACGTTTTTGTCCAATGTGGCAAATATTTGATTTTTGGTTTCTTAACTCCAAGATATTTATCTATCCATTTTCTCAGAGTCCAGGAGGCATGTGCTGAGACCTGGAATCTACAGATGGTGCTGTCACACACTATGGAGCTACTTAAATGAACCAACAAAGCTCTTACCCTCAAATTATAAAGATAATTTGTCAGTACTTAAAAATCCCAGAAATTACAAAAACTCATATTTCATTTGTGAAACTTCCTTTCTCATCATAGAACAGTCTAGATTACTTAGATTTGCCAAGTCAGTAGATTGAAACATTTTTTTTAGAATTGCAATGTTCTAATTTCCAATTTTTATTCTAATAGATAAATAAAGGTATAAGTCATATATGTGTAATATGTGTGTGTGTGTGTGTGTATGAAGATGTTGTGTCATATATAAGAATATATATCTTTGGAAGGACTAAGTACTATGTAACCAATGAACATTTTGAAGTGACGCCAAGGAACTCAAGTCTAACCTAAAATCAGGGACCCTACCTGTTCTAGTCTGATCTATGTCACTGTGGTAACTCCATGGCAAAAAGCAGCTCAGAGAGGAGAAGTTTATTTCATCTTACAGTTACAGTTCATCATTAAGGAGAGTCAAAGCAAGAACCTACAGCAGAAACCTCAGAGATGTTCTCTTCACCGGCTTGCTTCATGCTCAGCTAGCTTTTCTATACAGCTCAAGCCCCCTGGCCTAGTGATAGCTTCACCTACAGTGGACTGGCTTCTGCGACACCAATGTCCCAAGAGCATGCTCACAGGCTAGTCTAATCTGGCAAGTTCCTCAGCTGAGGCTTCCTGTTCCCAATTGAGTCAAGTTGACAATAGTTAAGAACTATACACTATCATAAAATGTGATCGAAAACAGAAGGATTAAAAGACAAACGCACAGAGAGAATCACAGAGCACAAGCCTGGAAGCACGGAGACATTAAGGGACATAACCATAAACCTGCGTAAACTGGTTGAGTAAACGGGCAATGTGAAAGGGGACATTATAGAGAATAGGTTGCTTACTGGCTCGCCCTCTGCCTCACAGTCTTAAACAGTGCAGGTTCACCTGCCTAGAGATGGGACCGCACACAGTGCTACATCAATGAGCAATGAAAATGTCCCCCAAAGATGTGCTTGTAGGCCAGTCCGACAGGAACAACGCTAGCACTGATGTTTCCTGTTCCCAGATGGGTCAAGTTGATGTGTGTCAACAGGCCAGTGCAGCAGACAGAAACAGTTCCATCTCTCAGCACTAACTCTAGGGTTCTATGAAAGGCCCTGAGTTTCTTTGATTTACTAAAACCTGTAACTTGTTATACCTTTCCAAACAATATTTATTTGGTTTCTAACTCTAGCTATCAAAATTTTTATTTGACAAACATGGGAGATCATGCCTTTTATATACCAGGGAGGATTTTCTGAGAGCTTTATAAATAGAAGACTTGCTTATACTTTTATAAGACCATTTTGAGTTTGTAGAGCAAATGGAGACTGAAAAATAAAGGCAAGACGTGGAACCAGGGGACAGACTTAGGCAGCCACAGTTCCTCTGTCTTCAGAAGCTTCTGGCCTTATCTCATAGGAGAACCCACATTGTGGATCTCAGAGGAGAAAGGGGTATGCAGTCAGTTAAGTTGCAGTTTGTGTGTTTGTGTGTGTGTGTGTGTTTGGATGCCTGTGTGAGTGTATAAATGTAAGCATGTACGTATGTGTGCATGCATGTGTATGACTATGTGTATGTGTGTTTATGACATATAGTCTAAAAAGCAATGCAGAGTGACAGAGGAAAGCAGAATGCAAGCATATCTGTTCTAAGAGCTTGAAGTCTTGTGGAAAATAGTTGGCCTGAATGGAAGCTTCCAAGTCCAAGGCTCATGCTCCCTGTCACTGCCTCAAGGAGAGTCTCCACTCACGGAGTTAAACTGTCCCTCCGTGGTGAGAAGTTTAGATCGACGTGAGCTGTGTTAACCTCGTCACTCGCACACACTCCACTCTGTGCCGCTGCAGATGACAGCCAAGCTCCCCGATGATGCCTTCCTCCCACTAAATGTGCCACAGCCACTTACAAAGCCATTTTGGTACTATTCTTGTTCTGAGGGTTTGTTTATTTGCTTTTTAAAATGCATTGCATTGTCTTACTTTTTTTAAAAAAAAATCTTCAATAAAAATAATTGCAAGGAGGTGGGAAAAAGATCGATGACCTGTAATTTATATTTCAATAGAGCGACTAAAATAAGCTGCTTTTATTTTTGATTTAGCTTAGGGGACGGTTTTAAAGCCCCCTCTTGACAGCTACTACAACCCTATACTAAAGGAAGAACTGGTGGGGGAAATTCTCACTCTCCCAAAATATCAATAAAACGAGCAAGAAAAATTAGCTTCACAGCAGGCCACTTTAATGAGGCACAGAAGCAAATTGGACAAGGCGGATAATACGATGCCTTTTGGAATATAATAGAGAATAGAATTAGTAAATATAAAAGAATACCCATCAATGTAGAAGTCACACTCCCAGGGTGGGCAGCCAGTCTCACAAGCTGTAAGGAGACAGGCAGGCAGGCCTGTGGCTACAGGTGTGAAGGACACACTCAGGTATGCATTTATGTAGACGGATGCAAATGTGTCTGTTATATTATTCTACGCTGAGTCTGCTGCACTATCCAATTGGAGCCATAGCAAATACATATTATTACAACAACTTGCATTTCCATGACAAATAAAAACAGGGCTTGCTCAGCTCTTAAAGTTAACCCAAAACTCCCCAAGTAGAGAAATCAACTCCTTTCAAAGAGATAATTACCTTCCTCAGCACAGCAGAGAGCTTCTTACAGTGAATAGTATGAGCCACATAAAAATTAAGGACATCTTCAGGATTATAGAGATATTTTTTAAGTAAGAGAAAACTTCAATAGGTTATACAAACTTTTCGCATTCTCGTCCTTGGAAAAGAAGGTACAAGTTATAACTATTTTCTTTAAAACCATGCTAACCTTTTAGAACATTCCGTGAGGCATTTTTTTTTTTAAACTCCTCAAGAGAAAACAATACATTCTGAAGATATCTTGTCTGAATCCATCATCACTCCAAAGAGCAAACTCCATCTGAAGTCTCTGAGTCATGGCTTTAAAATTTCATGCTGCTACAGTAAATTCTCACCTCCAATCGGTTCCTCAGAGACAGCTTTTAATAAGGGATGTTTCAAAAGAAACCATTACACATGATTGTTTGGTTGATGAACTGTCTCCATAGAGTTACACAACACCACCATGATTTTATCTCCTCCTACTGGGATCCAACCCAGGACCCTGAGTATGCTAGGGCAAGCTCTCTTCTCAGCCACACCCCTGGCCATCCTGCTATACCACACATTGCAGTAAGATATAAATGATTTGCATTCTTTACCTCATGTAGCTAACATTGAGTCATTTCATACATTCTGCGTCTGGCATTATTATATCAGAGATAGATAGTTTTACAACAAATGAGAGATGTTTAAATGTACGGTGAAGTCAGAACATGCTGAGTTTGGGTAAAAGGTATGAGCTAGATAAAAGAACTTCACTGATTCCACTATAGATATATAAGAAGCTATAGAACTTACTAGGGGTAATAAGCTACGCTGTGTTACCCCCCAAATAACCTGGTCAAGGCTGTGGCAACCCCCCCCCACCATAGTCAAGGCTATAAACGTATCTCCAGGAATTTGGAGCGCTGGCCAAGCAAGCTGATAAGGTGGGCATCCTGGGAGAATGGTGACAGACACTCACAGAGGACATCTGAAGACAACAGCATTTTCAGAGGACAGCCATGTCTTAAAGATTGTTCTCTGATCCCACAATTTCCCCACAGTAGCCATGAAACAAAAAGGCTTGGGCAATATGAAAAGCAAGGAAGGTCTCCTTAGCAAGGCACAAACCAGCGGGGAACCCGGGGAGCAGAGGACACTGACACCCTTTGTACAATGAGGGCCTAGGATGGCAGGTGGCAATTCTACACCAGTGTGTGTGTAAGAAGGAAGAGAAATCTTGTGTCACATAAGCCAGGGCATGGGCAGCAAGTATGGGTTTCCAGGTCAGGAAAATCATACTTTACCTTCAGAACTATACAGAGGTGGGTGTTGTGTGTACATTCCAGGTCTGTCACATGACTTTGCCGGTGTCATTCTTTCCCCAACACTCATCTCCTCTCATGCACAGGTTTAAATTTGAGGAACAAAACTTGAAAACTAGTGGACGTGGATAGGGAAAAACAGGCCATGATTTGCCCGGGAGCCTTGGCAAGGAAGCCAAAGGAGAGGTTGGGGACGGAGGAGGGGAAAGAATGATGTAAATAGAGTACTCATATAGGAAATTAAAAAAATAAATTTAAGAAAGGAAAACTTTGATTTGATGTGCTCAGTAAGTTATGAGGCAATAGAGAAAAGTAAGCAAGACATTGCCTCAGTTTGCAGATGCCATTCCCGGGAGGTCACAGACATTTGAATGGTGTTGAGCAAAGGAAGATGTAGCATGAGGTACTCTGGAGGCATTTAAAGAATGTTGTCAATGCCCCCACTGATGGAAAAGGAAATGACCCCCTTATAGGAAAAAGCTAGTCTTGCAGAGAAGAATAATATTTCTGAAGTTTTGTAGAGAGGAATAAAAGTCCAAGAAAAGGAATGGAGTGTGTGCAGGCTCACCGAAAGAGAACAGAACACTGGGAGATTATGATTGTTAGAGAACTGTGTGAGAGGAGAGTGCACGTGTGTGTGTGTGTGTGTGTGTGTGTGTGTGTGTGTGTGTGTGTGTACGTATGTATGTGAATGTTTTAGCATATAGTCTAGGGAATTGGAACAAAATCTTGGGCTCAGATACATAATGATTAATATCATTAACTTGATATAGTCAAGAACAATTTAGGAGACAAGGCTCTAGGTGTGACTATTGAGGGAAGGTGTATGTTGAGTTATCTGAGGTGTCAAGACCACCCTAAGAGTGAGTGGCACCCCCCTACATGCTGGGGTCGAGGACTTAATGAGAAAGAGCAAGAAAGCTGAACATATGCATACGCCACTCTCTGCTTTCTGACTATGGATGTCATATGACCAGTTCTCTGACTTCCCACCATGGTGATGACTTTCTACCATGGTGATGACCTCCCCACCATGGTGATGACCTCCCCACCATGGTGATGACCTCCCCACCATGATGCATGATGGTGACCTCCCCACCATGGTGAAGATTTCCCCACCATGATGATGACTTCTGCAGTATGATAGACTGAACCATGCATCTGTGAGACCAGACAAACACTTCTCCCACATCGGATTTCCTCCAAAATTTTGTTGCAGCAATGGAAGAAAGAACTAATATGTAGGCTCCAATAATGCGGATGTAAGGAATCCTAACAGAACTGTTAGGGCTTGAATATAAAATGCCTCCCCCTGAGGCTTATGGGCTTGAATTTGGTCCCTAGTTGGTGGCACTGTTTAGGGAGTGTGTAGGTATTTTAGGATGTAGAGCTTAGCTACAGGAGATGTGTTGCTGTGCGACAGACACTGAGTGGCCCAGCTGCCAGTCCTGAATAAGCTTCTTGATGGCCACAGACACCAGCCAGAATCCAAAGGTCCTGTGTCAGGCCAGCACTGTGTCCATCACCAGGGCCTCCAATGGCGTGACAGTGAACCTTTCTTCCCCTTGGTGGCAACAAGAGAAAGGTGACTAGTCTAGAGCCCAAAAGAATTTCAGAAAATGAGCTGCAGCTCGAAGGGATCTAGTCAACAAGGAGCATAGTTCACAGAAACAGCCTTGCCTTCCCTCTAGAAGCAGAAGGAGTCAGGGGTCTCTACTCTCTCTACTACAAGGATATCCAGTAGGTAGTGCTAAATGCCGGAAGCCTCAACCCAAATAAAGTAGAAAGAGGTGGACAGGTCCAATAACACACAATAATATATATGTACCATGCAGCATGTCGCTGTTTCCTCTGGATGAAGTGCTATCTCATGCAAAGTGAAACGAGACTCATAAACTCCTAAATGATTCCAAGAGTCCAGAGATGCTTGGCAGAGAGTCATAGCAGTCCACAGTCCCGGGAATGAGGAGACGCACCCAAGATGGAGCTGCCTGCAAGCTGCACAGAGAAGACAGGGATGAAGCCCCCTGAATCCTCTTCTTGCTGGGATGGGCTTCCTGGTAATGCCACTGCTCAAGTCACCCATATTCCTGTCAGGAGCCCCTAAAACCTCATCACTTCACCAAACTAGATGTGCCCCGTGTTTCATATGAGGTAGACGGATCTGCTCATAACTCTTGAAAAGTTTCTCAGAACTATGGAAATAGAGTTTTTCCCAAAGCATGAAAAATTTCATCAACTCTGAGAGAAAGGGATTCTCTATCTTCATTCTCAAGCCCCCCACAGAACTTTATTAAAAGCACTCTAGGAGTCTTAATAAAAAATTAGAGGCTTCCTTGTGAAGGCTCAATTTATATTTTAATTTGCTATAGCAGTTATTAAAGAATCTTAAAGCATGAAAGAGAATGAGAAAGAGTATGTGTATATGTGAGAAAAAATTGGGGGGCAGGGAGAGGCTGGCCTGTGCTATTCACAGCCATACCTAGATGCTGTCTGTCTCCCCCATCTTAGCCATCACCCCATCCCACCTTCTCACACATGTATGCACTTGAGTTCTGAGCCATAAATCTTTTGGAGTCTGTCAACTGACAGCCTAATAACATGAAAGGGGTATCTGCAAACAAGATGGTCTCAAGCCGCTGCTCATGACCCTGAACAAATCAGGGCCGAGTTCCCTTTGCAGTTGAGAGTGGCCCCTTTAATCATTTAACTAGGTGGATTGATGTGACACTTGAGAAATAAACCTAGAGGTCTCCATTTTCTTGCTATCTATGGGGCTCATTTACTCTATTCCTAACAATTAAGTTGAACTTGTCATATTTCGAGACCTAATCAAAGTATAAATGAGGGGCAGCTGATAAGCCAGCCTTCCCTTCTTGGATTGGTTATTTGCAAGGAATGCAATCTTTCCCAGCTCTCTACCTGGTAACCATTGAGAAGTATTCAAATAGCAGCTTGGAGAGGTTACAGACTATGGCAGCGGCTATCAATCTTGGCTGTACAAAGGATGAACAGTTGCCACTGGACATCTGCTGTCAAAAATGAGGGGCATTTTCATATTTTCGAGCTCAAAAGCAACTGAACTGATCTGAATTTCTGAGTGTGGGATCTGGGCATCTTATAAATATCCACAATACATTCTGAAGTTTAACCGTCATTAAGAATAAGAAAATATCCCTCTGAATTATCCATATTCTGCCAGCTGCAGAAAACAGTGCTTCATAGGGACTATCTAGCTGAAGAAGCAGGCCAAAGTGTAAACTTGAGGGAAACAAGATACTCTCCCAAGTTAGAATCCTATGAGGTGGGACTCAGAAACCTAAGTTTAAACAAGTGTTAGGTGAGCCTTAGATTTACTATCTCTAAAAATATTTATTCATCTTTATGTATTTATATTCTTACAGGTGTGTGTGTGAGAGAGGGAGAGAGAGACAGAGAGAGAGAGAACTTGCTTGAGTTTACTTGTTCCGTGTGTGCACAGAAGCCTAGAGAAGCAAAAGGAGAGTGTCAGGTCCTCCGGAGTTAGTTACACGTGGCTGTGAGCCACCGTGTGGGTGCTGGGAATCGGATACAGGTCCTCTGCAAGAGCGCTCAGTGCTTGTAACCACTGTGTCGACTCTCTACCCATGAATACCACATTTTGGGAGCTACACAGAAAGCTTAACAGACCTCTCCTCTCATCATGTCAACTCCAGAGGACGCTGTCATTACTCGGGGGTTACCAGGGGTCTGGGAACTTTCACTGAGATCACATCCATTGCCATCACAGATTCAGCAAGGAAGAAGATGAAAAAGAGCACAAAGAGAAACCCAAGTGAGCGCTTCTCACCTCGAGAGATGTTTCTCCATGAACAGCATCACTCACTAAGCATCTATGGCGGTGTTTTGCTTCTCTAACAAAACACTCCAAAGAAACTTCTTCATAAGCAGATTGTCTCTCTCACACAGACACATCTATTCACCCATGATAGGGGAGCCTAGAGTAGGGGTTACTTACAGGGGCAAAATGACTCACAGACACCCACATCACCGAAGGCCACCTCAGCATGCGTGGTAGCCTTCCATAGACTGAGAACTTAGAATCATTATGCCACCCATTGACTGGAGGCCCATGACAAGGACAGCGATGTTAGCATAACCCCATTTTTCAGTGGAGGAAAGTGAGGTAAGCTAGAGGTTAAGTAACTTGCTTAAGAACCCATAATTGGCTAATTGAGCATTAAAGTAAATTAATTCCAAAGACCCCTTTTAACCACCACACTGTTGTGTAGGGAGGTTACCCAGCAAAGTCATCATAAAGACCCTACTGCAACACCCATGAGCTATTTTGTTAAATCCATTACAATGTTTTCTACTGACTGCCTAAACTGGTGCTCACAGCCGAGTGTTAGAGAAATCTAGAAACAAACTCCCAAGTTCCTCTCACCACGGTTTTCTTTCTCTCAGATCCTATGTTTTGGACTCACAGCAATGCTTCTATTTTCATATTTAAGAATCGTTTCTATATTAAGAAACTCACTTTTTTGAGCTCTTTCCCCTGAATGCATGCTGTGGGGGGCTCTTCAGATGCCGTTCATCTAGATAATGGTGTACAATTTTAGTTTGAAAGCTACACAATAGGTCCGATTTTCATTATTTTCTTGGGACAATAAAATTAATAATGCTCAGCAGGGTCACCAGGCTCCTGTCATACCAGCCACGGAGGCTTTCCCACTCAAAAGACACACGGCTGTAATTGACCCGGGACTATATTTTAATTTGTGTGTCCTGACGGGATCCTTGCCAGAACACCAGATTAAAACCAACCCTAAACTGCTCTGTCATTTGTCTCAAGGATAAACGCAGGCCTTTAATTTTACAAATGGTGTAGAGTCCCCACTAAACTCTGGGGCAGTCCAAGGCAAGGGCTACATTACTGAAGGGGTTACCCTGAGACTCAGTCATCAGTCAACAGCACTGAGTCTTCCTGTGGCTCAGAGTCACGGTGACAGTGTCCTTATAGAAGATCCAGTATCAGATATCTGGTCATCTTCAGATCAAGTCAGGGGACAGTATGGTCACCATAGATTACCCAGACAAGAGATAATAGTAAATAGATGATGTGTACTCCACGGAGATATTAAGTACAACAAATGTTTATTTTAATACATACTCAGTTGCTCTGTGTGTGCACACATGGACAAGAAAACATGTGTCTGTGTAGCAGTAAATGTGTGTGCATGTACACATGTAAGTGCATATAAGTGGGCTTCAGGGGTCAACCTCAGTAACTGTCCATTTTTTATACTTCCTTCTTCTGAGTCAAGGTCCCTCTTTATCTGGAGCCTGCTCATTGGCTCGGTTGGCTGGCCAGCAGTCTCTTTCTTCAATATTGGGATTACAGATATATTCATACTTGGCTCTTTAGAGTGGCTCTTCTGGGGATTGAACTTGGATTCCCATGCTTGTATGCCAAACATTTTAGCAACTGAGCCACCTCCCCAGATATGATTTGTCTTTTCTTAGACAAAACAGAATGAAACATAGAGTCACTGAGCAAAGGATCATGTGGTAAAACCTTACTATGTGCAAGGCTCTGGAGAAGTAATTGGAATGACTGCTTCCCACAAAGGGGTACCCTACTCTGTTTCTTTTGGACACACTGTGAGACAGAATATATGTTCATGCCTACATTGCTATTTTGTTGTCTTTTTTGAGACATAGTCTCATGATGTATCTCTGCCTGGTATGTAACTCACTATGTAGACCAGACTGACTGTGATCTTCAAAGAGTTCACTGCTTCTGTGTTCCATGTTCTGGTATTACATGTGTCTGTCATTTTCATGTGACATCACTGGTGTTTGAAGTGGCTGGTTACTTGAAAGATGATGTTGAAGCATCCAGTAGACTAGATTTGGCCTTCGCCCAAACTTTTTTTATAATAAGAAAAAAAAAAGCCCACAATTTAAAAAAGTCTTGCTGTCATTGTAAGAAGCATATGGATAACATAAGTAGATCATTTTGCAGCGATGTTGCACAGCTAATGGCCTGTATAGCTCCTCCTATGAAACAGTCTCCAGCTATGATAATAGATGGGCACAATAAGAGATGAAGTGTCACTGCAGGATCCTCAGTTGGTGTCTTCATCTAAGGGTGTCTGTCTTCAAAGGCCATGTTTCCCCTACACAGTACCTTT
Source organism: Phyllotis vaccarum (assembly GCA_033318265.1). Lineage (NCBI taxonomy): Eukaryota > Metazoa > Chordata > Mammalia > Rodentia > Cricetidae > Phyllotis > Phyllotis vaccarum. The sequence goes on along the minus strand of JARWLC010000011.1, from coordinate 73,030,310 downwards.
CTGAAAGGCTCCCAACAGAGAAGAACTGAAGGATCACCTCAGAACATATCACCTCCAAAATAGAATTTAATAAAAAGCAACAAGAAATAGCTAAGACTTAAACTCTACACGGAAAAATAATTTAGCAATATAGATAATGTCAGGATGCTCCTAAATCTAACTAAAATGTTATCACACAATGTGAAATAAAACTGGTGAATGCTATTTAAACCATGAGCTAAATCAATATTTAGCAATGTCAAACTCTGTTTACATAGCTGAATAGTGTCTAGAAAACAAGAAAACAAAGGAACTGAAAGCTTATTATCATTTTTCATGAAAATTGTATCTTGCTATCAGTTACTTTGACCATGAGCTAAGGATTCTCTTGCATCCACTGAATTAATAACCACTAATTTAAGGAGAGAGAAGCTCACATTTGACAGCAGTCAAAAGCCATCTTTGAGTTTTTAGTTTGCCTCTTGCTCATGAATCAGGCTTCAAAAGTATAAGCTAGTATCAAATAAAACTAAGCCAAAGGTAGGGGTGAAATCACTGAGATTTCTGGCTCTCTTGGCATGTACAAGGCCCTCTGTCCATTTCTCTCTCTCTCTCTCTCTCTCTCTCTCTCTCTCTCTCTCTCTCTCTCTCTCTGTGTGTGTGTGTGTGTGTGTGTGTGTGTGTGTGTGTGTGTCTACTTCCCTCCCCCTCTCCCTCCCTCTTTCCTGTTCCCTCTGACTATACCTACATCTTGAGGGATCTCTGGCAAATCCACATCTGGAAGGCATGGTCCCTGGTGCAGCATATTATAAAGTGGTAGAAGCTTTAAGGTTTTGGATTGGAGGGAAGTCTTTAGGTCATTGGGTTATGTCACATTGTCAAAACTATCACTTACAAAGTAGATTTAAAGGCTCATATCTCTTTTTATTTCCCCCTTGGATCATTGACATGGGGTAACTATTTTCACTAAGAAACACATAGAAGATTGACTTGAATCTCTAACACTGTGAGCACAAATAAACATTTTCTCTTTACAAGTACATTGTTTCCGGTATTTGTTACAATAACAAAAATCTAATACATGCACACACACATACAAACACACACACACACACACACACACACACACTCATATACACATGCACTGTTTCTTGCTATGTAAGGAAGGGCTGGTCTACTTAAAGGACATGTGAGGAAAGGGTTAAATTTAACATTCACTCTAGAAACTGACCTTATTGTTGGATTCCCCACTTGGGGTTGATTTCATCAAAATGCCAGTTATAGAGGAAGTGCTTATTCATGAGTTCACTGTTTAAACATCTTGCCTTGTAGCTCAACATTGTGCCAACCATTCCTGTTTAAGTTTATGGTCACTAAGGATAACCAGAGTAAATTAAGATTGAAATTAATGACTGAAAAGTAAAACACAGTCAACAACCTCAGATGTTGTCTGTTTTTTCCCCATGAGCACATTTCTAAGCATCCTGAACCTCAATCCCCTTTTCTTTCCATGAAGTTCATAATATGACCTGCTTTATTGAGCTTTAGTGAAAATTTAAAGAATCAGTAGTGGACAGAGCCCAGAAGAATTTCTGAGATGGAGGAAACAATTAAAATTCATGAGTTAATATTTTTTATTTATATTTTATAAGTTTAACTGAGTGAAGAACTTCATTCCAGAAGGAAGAGATGAAATGCCAAAGCACCCTAGTTTTTGGAGAGCTGAAAGTCCAGAGATAAAGAAGGTCCGTTGAGTCCCTAAACTCAAGGATGCTTTCTATAAAGTCTTTGCCCTCACAGACTATTGTCCAAACTCTGTCATTATGAATGCTGAGACAGTCAACTGTACGCAACCTAATATCACCTTAGAAGAGAGTCCCAATAGGAGTTATCTAGATTAGATTAGCTAGTGGGCACATGTATGTGGAATTGTGTAGACTGCATGATTTTGTGGACGATATACCTGACAATTGTTAGCATAGCTACCTGGTTTGGTCCTTGGACCGTGTAAGGGAAGAGAATGCCATCAGAGCAAAGTTCAACCATGTACTTATCCTCCCTCTGATGATGGGTGCGACCAGCTGCTTCAGGTCCCTGCCTTGACCTCCCCCAATGATGGACTGTAACCTTGAATTGTGAACTAACATAAAGCTTTGTCCTCTAAGTTCTTACTGAGTGTTTAACAGAACAACAAAAAATGAAAACTAGAACCAAGAGCAAAAATTGATAAAATTCAGTTACCAGTAAAATAAGTTGAAGATATAGGTAGAGTATCTAAGGGTCTTCCTGCTATCCCCAACAGCACATGCTAGACATGGTGGTGTATAACTGTATCTAAGTACTCAGGAGATGGAGGCAGGAAAATGTAAAATTCAGGGCTGTCCTTGGCCACATAGCAAGTTCAAGGCCAGTCTGGGCTACATCTGATCCTGTCCAAAAACAAAAAAGGAGAAAACCAATTTGCTGCTTACAAATGAACTGAATTTGCAGTCTCCTACAAATGCCGCCCACCACATTTATGGATAACAGTCATTAAAACATGTTAAAGAGTTTTCAGCAAATGACAAGTAAAGGGGAAAAGATGTTGGTAGACCACAAAGGATATCATTCAAAGGATACAGGTCATAATTTAGGGAGAGGCCTCTGCCAAATGTCCTGATTCAGGGAGGCCCATTTGTAGCTTCAGGCTTATTTAATAACATTAAGCAAGAATACTTAAGTATACACAAGAAACACCGGCAGCATAAATCAGACATCAGTCCACATATTTCAAAATCAAAGCTGTAAAGCACAATGATTTGTGGGAACAACCCACAGCTCTCATATATAATCATCCTTTTCAGAGAATACTTAGCATATTAGTTATCCGAATTAAGATTTTGTTGTTATTTATGGAGCCAAAAAGGAAAGGAAGGAAAGAAGGAAGGAAGGAAGGAAGGAAGGAAGGAAGGAAGGAAGGAAGGAAGGAAGGAAGGAAGGAAGGAAGGAAGGAAGGGGAAGGAAGGAAGGAAGATGAATGGATGGATGGGTAGATGGATGCATTCAGGGAAAGCTGAGCTTTCTCCAACACCCCTAAAGATAGATAATGTACATAAATCTAATTCAGTGTGACCATTCCTAATATAGGAATTATTAGAGAAAACACCCAAATTTCCAGGTTATAATTCCTCTTAATATATAAGATTTCTTCCCCAAAGAAGAACCATATTTGAATATTAAAATATAGCATGGACAACAACACAAGCATTTGGTTTAGTTTGCATTTTTCAGGAGAATTATATATTCCTTTTTATCCATATTTAATATAGATTTGTTTTTATTTGAGTTCTGTGGGAATTTAATAAAAGATCCAACAGTTTCCGAGATATCAGAATCTACCCCAGACAGTCTAGGAGGATCAGAGAGTGGTAATTCACACCTTTAATCCCAGCACAGGAAGTATCCCAGGAGTGGTGACTTACACCCTTTATCCAATCTGAGTTTGAGGTCATCTTAGTTTACAGAAGGAGTTCCAGACTGCCAGGTAGTCGGTGGTGTGGGGCCATGCCTTAACTGAGTGAAGAGAGTATTTAAGGCAGGTGTAGAAAGACAGAGAGGAGGCCAGGAGAAGCCAGGCTGGGGAATCTGGAAGACAGCTTGGTAAGATCTGACTGTGTTGTTTACTCTCTCTAATATCTCCAACTTTCTCAGAGATCTACCCCTGAGTTTCATTTATCCATGAAACAGAGCTCCAACCACACTTCAAGGAAACAGGAACCCACGAAGTATATCTCATCTATTCTTGTCGGTCAGCCAGGTAGCCTCTTCACCTCTTCCTAACATTTACAGTATTATTTCATTCTTGTTTGAAGTATGGCTGCCCAGCTGGCATCAAAGTTTTGTAAACATCCAAGTGCTTCTGATGCTTATGTTTTAGGCAGAAGTAAAGCAGGATGCCTGTCTTAACAAGTCTTATAATCTACTGCCTATGTATGAACTCTTCTTTGGAACCTCTTATCTGTGTGATTATCCCTCCTAAGCACCGTAATTTCCTTAGCACAAAGGAGGTTAATTAGCAATAAAAAAAAAAAGGTTCTGCTGGTTAAAGGAAAACATACATGAAGCAGCTGAATTCTACACCACTGGAATTCTATTTTAAATAACGCGTAATATTATGTGTCCACATTGTACCCGAGAATACCAAACAAGGTCTGGTACACAGGGAGAATTTCCTAAGATTTCCTAGATGGATGAGCCATATATTGTTGCAATGGGGGAATTATAAGAAATTGCAAGGATTCTGGCTTCATACTCAGGACTCACAGAGACCAAAGACTATGTACATCTTACTGCAGCGTGTGCTCAAGGAGACTCTATAAGAACAGCAGCACAGAATGTCATGGTGTCATCAGAGATTAGAGGAATCAACAAAAATAAAATAAGTAAAGGCAAAGTGTTCAAAGAAATTCTGGGTTATAGAATCACTAAGACTTAAAAACAGCGTGGAAGAACCTACAGAAAGAGCAGGATGGGGGAAGTGCCCAAGGTGGTCTCAGTACATTCAGGATCACACTCCTGAGACATGAAGCTTAAGAGCATACATGGTCAGTCCCATATCAAGGATGACAACTCTACAAGCTTTTATTTCTAGTAGATCAGAAGAGTTTACACATCTAGTAGAAAAAACTACCCCAGAGTTCCTATGGGTCTTATGTCCAGGCTGGTCTTGAACTCCTTATGTAGCTGCAGATGTCCCAATTGTTTACCTCCTGAGTCTTGGATTGGAAGGTATGCTACTACAACCAATGTGCATGGCATTAGGCCAAATTAAGAGCTCTGTGCATCCTCAGCAAGACCTCCTGTCACTCCTAGGAAATATTTAATAGTATATTTTATTATTGCAATTGATTGAGATACTGGGGTAGCAAGCTTCCTGCAGAGACATGGACATCGGGGAGAACTGCCCTCCCCACGGCCTTCTAAGCTACTCTTTATTCTTTCCAGCTCTTTAACTGTTGACGATCATCTGCAAAGAGAGAGTTCATTCAGGGCTGGAAATAAAACATATTATGTAAAAAATAAAACCAAACAAAAACCAATTTGGGCAGACAGAGAGTCATTTTCTTCTTCTCCTCACTTCCTGGGTTGTTTTTATATTGGGCATGGTGATTTTTTTTTTTGTCAGTATTTATCTATATATTAGTTTAAATCTCCCTCTCTACCGCGATCTCTAACCTTTTCTCAGCTTCATTTTTCTTGAGATCTCAGAACAACTACTTGGGCATTCTCTCTATCATCACCCCTTCTGTGCACTTTTTCCCCGGCTCTCCGTGTTACCACTCATCTTGAGGCTGTCTGCTGTTTGCTAATGGAGTCTTGCATTGTTTTTCTGACATGTGAGGAAAAAAAAAATCAACTGTGTCTTAGTCATCTGTCCAAAATTCAATCTTAAGGAGTATGGGAAACCCCTCCTCGTCAGGTCTACCATAGTGGAAGGGGCAGCCCAAATTTGCCTTTAAAACAGTCTCTTAATAATCAGTGCTGGCTCACAGAGTTCTAATGTAAAATCTTTGAAGAAAATCTTTACTACAGAGAAAGGAATGTGTAACTTTTGCTGTTCTTATGGATTTTAATTGATTTTTAATCTACAAGAGCAGGCTATAAATTCAAGCTCAAAAGAAACAAAGGTGTGACTGAATGGGATGGTTTATAGGATTGTTGGCAGAAAATTATAGTTGTGACCAAAATCTGGGCCTGCACAAAGGTGGAGGATCTTTTTATTCTTCTCCAGTGAGTTGAATGCTTCATTTTTTCCCATGCACTTAACTGCATTAGGCAAAAGCCACAATAACAAGAGTGCCCTGAATGACCTACTGCTGTACACCTACTAACGCTCATAGCTCTTCCTAGATGTGTTTAATCTTGAACATTGCAAGGGTTTCTGCTACCACATACAGGGTACACATGAAAGCAAAAGTTGTTAATAATCAAAAAATATTTATTCAAAACTTTCAAGTAGAAAGATACCAACTTAACTGTGCTAAAGCTGGCATTTAGCTCAAAAAGAGGAAGTAAATAAAAAATCAGGAAAGAAAAACCATCAAGAAATCAAAGTTTGAAACACGGTGGAAAATGCCAACCCTGGTGGTGGGCATCATACAAGACATTGATACAATATTGAAGGCAGAGTCAGGCCCCCAGGGAGGGAGGAAGAAGAAAAAAGCTAATCTGTGAAGATTAGCATTGTGTGCAATGGATTAAAGGAAGACCCTGGAGGGTGGAGCAGGCAAGATCCACCAAACTCTGCTGCTGGAGGTAGTGATGGCCCATATGTTGCCTTCTAATGGAGTACATGAGTATTTAGGGAAAGTGGCCTTCTAAAACATAAGGAAACCAAAAGCTTCACCAGCCATTCTTGACATGTAACCCACGGGAACATGATCTCTGCAGGGAGTGGGGATTTTCTACCCTGATCTGTTCCCATGCCTCTTCTTGGTTTTGCTACAACAGTTTTCCCAAGCACGTGCATCAAAGCTTGGTCTCATGCTTTAGCAATTTTTGTAAATATCCAAGGCTGTGTGATGGATGGTGGCTTAGACTGTATCTATTCAACACTCTCAATTTCCCCCAGACCTTCCTCTACTCGGATAGTTTGTGAAAAGAGAACAATGTTCCAAAGGTCTAGATTCAGGGCCTTCACAGCATCACGTGAATCCCTCTTGGCCGTGTAAGTCTGTAGGTTTGAAAATTTGAGAAATTCTTTTGTTTCTGTCAAAACTGACCCTGTCTTTTCTTTTCCATTGGTCTTCTGTACTATTTTGTTCACATGAAAATTATTTGTGAAGAATCATGAAAATAAGACATTCCCCAAATATTAATCCACATAGAGACAGTTTCCAAAATGGAGGTATCCCCAAGGCTGAGCTTAGCTTCAGCAGATATCCCATCTCTGATGTGGGATGTTGGGCTTCTATGTCACAGAAAATTTGTCCCTGAAAAGAGGACGCTTGGACAGTGAGGTAACCACTCCAACTATCTGCTTCCCTTCAGGCAGACAGTAACAGTTTCATCACACATGTTTGCCTCTTTTAGACAAAGATTTTTAAAACTTTAAGAAACAATGACCAAAATAGAACCAAAAATACAAAGTCAAAACTCAGCTTCTACAGACAAGGCAGAATTACAAAATCTCCTGGACATGGCCCAGAAGTTAGATAGTACTTACCAATGAAAAGGGAGCCATGGTTTTGTCTTAAAGTCCCAGCATGAATACTTTTAGAAACATAAGTCTCTATTACATGTGTGGAGATGGCTTATCTGAATGTTGGTTCATAAAGTCCCATTAAGTTAAGAGAAAGATTAGAAGCAGTGGTTTCACATTAGTGTGTAAACAGCATAATTCTAAAAATTAGAGTGGATTCTGTCTTTGTGAAGTCCTTTGTGACTGCTCTTTTCATAAACTATGGGAATGCTGGAAGATGGGATAAAGGCAGCTTAGAAACCTCCAAATATCACATTCTACTGGGGCACTGTTACTAAAGCAGATGTCAGTAACTCTAGTGTGGCTTCCTCTGGCCTCTGTGGATCAGACTCTATCTGTAGCTACAGCAGGTGTCAGTAGACTCTTAGACACACAGGATTTCTGTTTCTGATTTGAGACCAGCCTTTGTGTATCACCAAGAAACATACTTGGTCAAATAGATTATGGCAAACCATCACCTTAAGATCCATCCTACCCTTCTATAAATATGTGTTTTACAAAATGCACCTAAATCAACTAATTATAGTATCTCAATATTTTTTTTAATCAAAATAACTAAGACTTCAACTGGTAGGAAGCAAGAACAGCAAAGTATATCACCTCTCTTTGAGCAAAGAAATGAGGATTGTGCTCAAGGGAGTTTATATAAATTCTCTCTTCCAGCTGCTGTGGTTGGATGAGACAGGATGTGGCCATGAGAGGACCTTAGCATGAAAGAGCAGACATGATGAACTGAGTAACTTCCCTGACCAGCCCCAAGCCAGCTGATCCCATAACTCGCCTCAGTAGGTTCTGCTTCTCGTCCATTTCACTAACCTATGCCTTGTTTACTTGCTGGAATGGCAACTGAGTTTCTCTGACTCACCAGAGTTCCAATATGGTCTTCTGGGATGGTGCATCACATCAACTTTGCCATGTTCAAGGAGATGTTGACTGTCTAGCTCTGATGATGAAATTTCCCATCTCAGCATTTTCCTTGGGTCACTAGAACCTTTCCAACTCCCAAAAGGTAGTTAATTGGCAACTCAGAAGTTCTGTTCCTGCAAGAGACAATCTTCTACAGCTAAGTATGAGCTTCAGAGCAGAGCTGAGAGCTGATCCATGCCCTTATCATGGCGACATTCTCCCGTATGTCATAGTCACCCTTTCCTAGTCCCCATTGACAATGGGCCTTTCTTGTGTCTGGTACTTTCAGATAACTAAGGACAATACAGAAAGCCTGAAATTTTTTTATTTGCTTATGTTTTGTGCCATGAATGGGATAAAAGATGAAGAGAAGGAAGAGAAAGAAGAAGAGGGAGGGAAGGATGAGGGGGAGGGGAGGGGGAGGAAGAGGAAGAAGAAGAAGAAGCCGTAATTATTCAAAGAACATCTTAGAGACCTTGATATTGAGACAAGCTAAGCTCCATCATAGAGAACCCAGAGGTGACTCCGAAGGCAAAACTCACACAATTCTGTCAGGAGCCATTTCTAACCAAAGATTATATATAACACCAATCCAACAGAGGGCACATTATCAGTGATAACAGTACGCTCAGACAACGCAGGCAGAGTTTTGCTTGTAAGGCAAATTGTCTTCAGAATTTTTCCATTACAACTGATTACAATGACAGGTCAGATATATTGAGTTATCAATGAAAAGAAGAGACAGTCAAGCTAAGCAACACAGCCATATGGAAGGAGAATGTTACAAAAGTTAGGGCCAAAGCAAAGCTCTCTGACTCACAGGCTTATGCTTTCCTTACCGCGCAATATCGTTGCAGAGCAACTTGCAAGATTAACGAGTAAATCAGGACCCAACGACTTTGAATTTTCCTTCTCTCCCTTATTTAAAAATAAAATAGTAACAACAAAGAATCTAATAAGCATGATTCCAACCAAGAATGTAATGGAAAACACTTGGGACCAGGGTGGCCTTGGACTAGATGCACTACCTTTGAGAGCAAATTATTACTATATCCGGCATCCAATAAATGTTGATTTGATAGAATTTTATTTTTATTTAGATTGGAAAAGAAGATCTGGAGTGAGTGATCTAACTTAAAGCATGGCCATCAAAATTATGATATAGCGAGATATTTTTACTCTTAAAATCAGAGGAGCCTCTTGTGCCATGCACATCTGAACTGAATGTGCTCAAGGCAGGGAGAAGGAAATTGGCATTTGATGTGGGCAGGAGCCCCATCACCCTGGAACTAAAGTTTTTAACTGCAGATGAAGTCACACTCCGCAAAGACCCCACAAAGCCCTTTACAAGCTGAGAAATTCTGTCACTCATCTCCGTTAGCACCTTCCTGCAAGGCATGGAACATGGGCACCTCTGAAGGTCAATTCACAGTGAAGCCCCCATCCTCCTCATCTGCTGCAGCCACCACCACTGTCTTTTTTCTTCACCTACTTCTTTGTGTGTATCTCCTTAAGAGAAAAAGAACACTAAATGAAAGCAAAGAGTAAGTGTACAGGATGTGAGCTGGAAATGACTCAGTGACTGAGGCTCCTGTCCATGCAGGAGGACCTATGTTCAGATCCCCAGCATCTGTGGAAAACCTGTCCTGGGGGCATTCACTTGTAACCCCTAGGAGGCAGACAGGAGGATCCCAGGGCCTCACTCAATCAGTCAGTAAGAGAGAACTTGCTTGACCTCTGGCCTCCACATGCAGACACATAGGCATGTATTGTGAACATTTGCATACACACATTAGCACACACACAAGCACAGAACACGTACTCTGAATGGAGACTAAAATACAGTAGAGCTCACAAAATATACAACTCCCTTTTAAAGGATATTCAATGCACACTAGAACTTAAAACTTAACAGGGACACTCAGACAAAGACGTCAGTGTCCTGTATCCAACTGCAGGTGACAATAAAAACCCATGGAATAAACAAAGCTGGACCTGCAGTAAGATCTCAGCAGGAAGAATGTAATTACCTGATTAGGAAAGTGACAAGGGCACTGTGGTTAAATCCTCCTGACCAAGGTCCTGGGGAATTCTTAGCGACTACTCAGGGTCAGGACCTCCTGTCCACAACCCATCTGAGCAAAGAGGATCAGTGCTAAGACCTGTCTGCCACCAGCCTGGGTATGGGGCCAGTTCTGCCTCCGGGCATAGAGGACCACCTATGGACACCACAGCAACATATGCAATCCCCAGCTGTCTTCCTGAATTTTCTAGATGAAGGCACTCATATCTCTGAAGCACCCTGCCACATGTTAGTGAAGATTCTTACTGAAGATTCCTTACATTTCTCCAGAGAATTATAACTCCTACTATCCACTCTCAGAATAAAATCACAAAATCTCAGTCTCGGGCTTATCAAAACAACAAATGTATAGGTTCTGGTGAGGCCATTGTTGAATGGGGAGGCTTCCTATCATAGTTACTTTTGCCTTTTATTGTTTTTTTTTTTTTTAAAGAAATTGACTCAAGTGTGGTAATTAAAATACATTACAGTAGGTACAAGGCAAATTTGGAAAACTGCCAATGTTTGCAAGAACTTATAATTTTCTTTTTCCAGAGGAAAAAGGTAGTTTTGACATCTTTGTGCAAAACAATCACTAAGTTACTTACAATTTCTGGAAAATCACTGTTTTAATCATGACCTTTCAGCTGTCCTTGATTGAAAAAAAATTGGCCACCTACAGAAGTAATTCTGTTGGTCCCTCATCTCTCCCCTGATTGATGGCCTCATGTGGTTCTCCATGTTCACAATTATAAAGAAAACTATATAAAAGTGGCAGAGCTTAGCTTCCATCTCATCGGATGAGAATAAGACAGTCCTAATTGACAATAAAAAGGGACTTTCTCTAAGTGACATCTTTGCCATGTACCTGCACAAAAAAATCAAACAGTACATTTTTCTCTGATTAAATGTGTATTCTTTTGGTTACCATTCAGTACAACCATTAATTTAGCATCCATTGTGTAAAGGGTACGATACTGTACTCTGTTGGGGGTGATGGAATGTAGATAAGATAGTTTCTGTATTTAGAGGAGCCATTAGCTTATGAAACACTCAAGCAACGAATATGGTAAAAATATGGAGCCCAGTACATTCAACCTGGAAATGTCCTCCCTGCACATACAGACGTAGCCAGCCTGGGTTGCGTTATGTGTGTCGATAGAAGAATGTACGTATATTTACTCGACTATGACATAATTAATACGTATTTGAAGTTTATATTATGTCATATCGGAAATATTCCCCAAATAGTGTAAGTTCTCAAGTGTTAGCATGTGAGTTTTTTCAATGAAAATAAAACAAAGCCTTGTCCTCCCAGTCAGAGGTTCCCACCTACAGCAGAGGCAACAGAAATAGCTACAGCGTTCAGGACTCCATTAGAAGTTTATTGAAGCACCGTGGGGCTGGAAAGCTTTTAGGAGTTCAGCATAAATCATTCAATGCACCAGAGGGGGACAAAAGGGTCTTAAAAAGATTTTCCCTTTGTATTCAATTTCTATGAGTGATCTCCAATTTACAACGTTATGCTCGGCCCAGAAATTGAATTAATCAATACAATTATCTTTTAGAAATCCCTTTTGTCAACTACAGTAGTTTATGGACCAGAAAGAAAGATTGAAATTTCCCAGATTGCAAACTGGCAGGCAAGACTCAACGGTATTGGAGTGTTGGCATCAGAAATGGGCTGGAATACTGTGTTTTGAAGGGTTACAGAAACCAAGTGATCTTTTACCCCAAACACACAGCAGGTACTCAGTAGTCTAAAATAAATTGTTCGACAAAATGCAACACTACAAATATTTTTACAGGATCTAGCCCTGAATACTAATGAAAAACATTCAAAAGAAATCAATACTAAATCATCAATTGAAAATAAGTAAACTCACATTTCCGGATATCATAATCACCAATTTATATAAACTCGGCGTGATGGCTTGAGCCTGAACCGCTCCCCCCAGGCTCATGCACTAGAATGCATGATGCCCAGTTGGCTGTGGGCTCTGTTTCCAAATGCTGTGGACTCTTCACAGTTGAGGCCTCCCTGGAGGAAGTGTGACTCTGGAGAAAGCTCTTGGGCTTCTCAAAGCTCACCCTCCATTCTGGTCTGGTCAACATTCTGATTTCTGAAGGCTGACTCAAAGTACCCAAACGGTTATAGACTGTACAGCTGTGCCCTCTCCACCATAATATTTTGTGTTATGAAAGTTTGAGTACTATCCCAAGGTCACAGTTATTTCTTACAGTCTGTGGAGAAACTGAGACCATACAGAAAATATAGGTGTGCATGCTACTTGCCCATGAGTGACCAAGTAAATAGGACAGAGGGTTTTTTTTTTTTTTAAATAGTATCCTTATTCTTCGAAGGCCCCACACATTTATACAACATGCATTGATCATATCCATCTCTGGTTACATCCATCCAACATCTCCTAGTGCCTCTGGTCCCATCTCCCTCCCAGCTTCATGTCTTTGTTCTTATTAAAAACTCCCGGAATCCAGCCCTCATACAAATGGGTGTATGGCCGTCCACTGACGCATGAGCATCCACTAGAGATCATGCCCCTCATCCCCCCCCACCACGCCACACCTCAAGCAGCATCAACTGTCAATAGCTCCTCCCTTAAGGGTAAGTCATTGGAGGCCCCTCCCCTTTCCCTGTCAAACACTGATGCCACCTCGATCGCGTTCTGAGAACCATAGCTGCTGTGAGGTGAAGCATGCAGTACCCGTATCACATCGGACAAATGTTGTTGTATTTTCTTCATTCATAAAACAAACCAGTAAGTTTATCTTTAAGAACAAAAGGGAGAGCTCATCCTGTCTACCTAACTAGAATTAAAAGTAGAAATTCTAAAGACACAAAGTAACACTTTAGTTTTTTATTTGAACTTTGGCAACTGAAAGAAATAAGTTCATAGAATCCTTGTTTCTTGAAGCGTAGCAAGTTTTTCCATACAAATTTGTTTTAATAACTTCAGTTTGATTTTCTGAACTTCTACTTGGAAAATGAGATTTTATTTTTACCCAGGTCTTTGGGATGTGATCTTTATAGTGTTAATTTTGAGTTTTCTCCAAAGGTTCTTGTGGATCAAACAGCTTGGCCCCCACTATTCACCTAGCAAATGCCGGTGGAACCTTTAGAACAGAAGCATGTTGGGAGATCTCCCATCCTCTATGGGGTACAGGGGTCCATCTAGACGGGAGAGCAAGACCTTGGTCTCTTCTTTCTTTTCGGCTTATACCCTGCCTCTGAAGTGAGCATCTTGGATCCACTACACACTCCCATCTATTGTGACTACAGGCCAGAACCTCCCAAATGCTGAGCCACAACTGAGTCTCTTCTCTTCCCAAGTTCATGAGCACAGGAGTTTGCTATAGTAACAATGGAAAGCTGACTGGCAATCTCTATTTTCTTTTCCATGAAATATAAACATGTTCTCTGGATATTCTTATTTGAAAATGTTTTGTTTGAGAGTGCTTAAGATTTTTTTTTTTTTTGCTTTGTTTTGTAGAATGAAAAACACTAGTAAACTCCATTGAAAAATCTTAGAGATCCCTGTTGGGTGGATTCCTGTCTCCCTCACCTACTTCCGAATCCTCGGCATGGTCTGTGTTTCCCTTCATTATAGGAAAGTCTAACTGGGGTCACATCAAGAGAAAGGGAAAGAAGGGAGGGGGAGAAAGAGGAGACACACACACGGTGGGGGGGGGGGGATAATGCTTTTATATATGGAAAATAACCCCTCTTCTAGCACAATCAGAGAAGATCCTGGACATTTTGGGTGCAGGTTCTTGTTAATTATTCACTTGATACAATCTAGAGCCACCTGGAAAGAGAGTCTCCGTGAAGGATTTTCCAGATTAGTTTACCCTTGGGGCATGCCTGAAGGCAGGACAGATTGCCTGGATTGCATTAAGTGATGTGAAGGTCAGTTCCCTAGGTTTGGGTCCTGAACTGTACCTGGAGCATATGAATACATTCTCTTTGCTCTTATGTGGATGTGACCAGCTGCGCCAGGTGCCTACCATCTTGACCCCTTGCAAGGATGAACTATATAACCTGGAATCATGTGCTAAAATAAGCTTTCTTCTCTACCTCGCTTTTGTTAGGATGTATCCTGCAGCAGTGGAAAAGAAACAAAGCCATTTTAGGAACTTTTAATTGAGAATGAAGGAAGATGCCCAAGAAGAGTGTTCTGCTAGCTAACAAGAGGATCCCTGCACCCTAACTTTTATGGAGGAGAGGGATGGGTGTGGAGAAGGAAATAACAGAGCACTCTATGTGGAATTCCAGCATAAGAAGATTCCCCAGCCTCCCTTATTGCCGGCAATGAGACAGCCATTGCTCAGAAACCTGCGTGGGAAAAAGAGAGGGTAAAAACTGTTGCCCAAGCCCAGAAAGGAGGTATTGATTCCTCTTCACCGTCAGGCCGACAGCCGAGGGACAGTGTTGTTGTTGGGAGAGCCAGTTACCAGCCACAACCCACTGCTGTGACTGAGACCCGTGTGAGGATGTAGGATGGATGCTTGTGATTGGAGACCTGGCCGGGGCCTTATTGCAGCCGTCCAGACAAGGGCTGAAAACGGGCAGCACAGTTCACATTTCCTTCCATCTTTGACAGTTAAACATATCAATATCCATGTCCCAGCACCAAAATGTCTGAGTAATTACTTCCTGACCTACAATTAAAGCATGCAGCAATTTTCAATCATAACAGCCGGTTCTGTCTGAGTCATACATTGAACCAATTAAACTTAGAATCGCAGTGTCTGAACGGGTGACTTCTAATGGAAAGGGCAAAAGCTCGTGCCCTCCACATCCAATCATATCTCTGTTTGGTAAAATCAGAGGGAGTTCAGCTGAACGGCTTGGAAGCCGGCCCATCCCGGCAGATTGCGCTGAGAAGAGATAACGCTAGCCTGTCTAGGTATAATCGGTGCCAATGACTCTGACTAAAATTAGAAGAAAGGAGACAGTACCTTGGCTCGGGCTTGTGTTGGAGACAAGACTCTATCTCCTGTTAGAGCCAAATGATGGCAATTCAATGCCTGTCTGCCAGTGGCACCACCACCACCGCCACTGCCTAGCAATTAGAAGACGTCCAGGATCTAGCGCACCTAACAAGAGCGGCCATTTCTTAGATTAGTCACTTAGTGGATCTGAAGTGCCAGGAACTCAAAGGCGTATGTGCATGCATTCTCGAAGAAGCAGGTGACTCCTGAACTGTAGGGACACAGACAGATACAAATGCCAGCAGAAACCAGGACCACATAGATGTGTGGTAGGTAAGGGACATTAGTCCTTTATTAATGTTAGCATGCCAAACAAAAATCTAACGACAAAACACACTGACAGAATGACCTCGTTCCTCCCCACCCCCAAAATGCCACCCAAAGACCAATAACACTTCTCTTGAATTTCAACAAATACAATTTTTCTCTAATCTCCTGTGTGTCATGAGGCACTGTGCCATTGTGGAATGAAACTGGGCCAGGAATCAGGAAATCTGGGCACATTTTTTTTTCTGGATCTGTCACATATTAACCCCGTAAAATCTAATGTCTCTGCACTTTGGTTCCCTGTCCACAAACTCCATGGTGCATGTGAGTAGAGCTCAGTAATTTTCTGTTCCCCTCTCAATCATGAGTGGCTAGGATAACTTTTAAATATTATGTCATTTGTATAATGCATGTTAATAGTAAACTGTTCATCAATCCTGGGTCTGTAGGTAGAATGGTTTTCTTCAAGATCTTACCAATGGCCCCGGGGTATTTCCGGAATCTAGACTCTAGGGGCTGACCCTGGTACTAGATAGAATAGCACAGTCAATGTTTGCCCCAAATGTTTTCTGTTTTTAAAAGCCTTTGGGGGCTGGGGAGATGGCTCAGCACTTGCTGTGAAAGCCCGAGGTTCTGCATTCTGATCCCCAATACCCACAAAGTGAGGTGGGATGGTGTATACCTGTGACCTCAACACTAGGGAGAAGGCAGGAGGATTCCTGGCACTCACTGGCAGAAACAGTGAGCTCCAGGGTCAGTGTGAGGCTCTGCCTCAAAAGGTAAGATAAAGTAAGAGAGGATGGTACCCAAAGGCAGCCTCAGGATGCCACAAACATGCATACATAATACATGCACATCACACACACACACACACACACACACACACACACACACCAACAGATTTTTTATTTAACAAAGGTAAGATAATTCTGCCCCTGCCCCTAATTCTATATGCCTAGGATTCTTGACTGATGAACAAAATTTATTCAAATCAGCCTTCTATTCAAAATGCTAACCCATGTCTCTGCAGAGGGTCAGAACTCAATTACTGTTCACAGTTTTGGAGATGTACTCCTCTGATACCTGACCTGGCCACCTGACTTCCTGATCTCTGCTAGTACTGAATTATCATAGAGCTGTGCCCAAAAAACAAGTCTCAAGACTCTCTGAAATGATTCTTTCCCTGGCTGACCGTGGATGGGGTCCCAGTTTTACCTCTCGGACTTACTCGGGGTTTCTGGGAAAGTCCACAATATTTCTGTTAAATGCCACCCATGCTGAACTTTTTGAGGACCTGACTTGCACAAGTAATGAATTCTCATACCACACTGTATATTAAGGTGGTATTTCACCCAGTTTGAAGTTGTAGACACCTTCAAAAATCTAATCAAATCAGTTAATGTATTACTTTTTCTGGTTGAAAGAATATGAAAATTATCTTGAAAATTTTATGTCCTGTGAGGCAGTCCCCTATTGCAGAAAGAAGGTTAATGAACGAGGTGGTCTAGTTGTATTCTAGACCAGACAGATATTAACTCTAGAACATCATCAGTTATTCAGTATGATTTGTTTGGGGCATTATGGGTCACTCTTGGAATGTTTAAATATCCTTAGGGAGAGTGAAGTGTCAGTCTTCCTACATACATCTTCAAACACGAAGCTTTTTACTACTAATGTAGAGAAAATAGGTGGCTGATCCAGAGTCTCCAGGTGACACGGCATTGCTGTTAATCCATCATAGTCTTTCAGAGCTATTGTGAGGTTTAAAATAAGAATTGTCCCCAACTAACTGGCACCTTCACTCTACACTTTAAAAGGCAGCCCTGTGCAGAGGATGCCTTATTCCTGGGCAGCTTTGGCTAGGGGAAAGGTCTCCTCACATGACAATACATTAATGTTGCTGCCTCCACTAAACTTTTTTTTTTTTTTTTTAACATGGAATTTAGGATCTACTACACTTAACTGACATTAAATCTACCTGTTAAAGTCTTCTGAAAGTTATCTCTTGGGATTCCACAATCAACATGATTGTGGTCTTCCACTGGTGTGAAGAAGCAGAAGCAATATTTGCTAAGATTCCTATGTACTGACAAATAGATCAGCAACAGGAAAGGCACAGACAATACCCTCGAAGCTTGCAGGAGGTGAGGGAGAACCAGTTAACAGAATGACCACCAGTCATAATGTGGTCCCTGCTGCTCTGCTGTGGTTGGTCATTGCCTCTTAGAATTCACTGTGTAGCAAATATTTTTCCACCCGATTAACCAAGGCCGCACGAGGCATCCACGAGTCTCATTTGGGAAGGACATAATAACCTTGTACTTTTTCAACGTCACATTCAAATTTGAAGTAATTTTTGACTTAAGGAAAAGTGCCGATAGAAGGTTAATGAACGAGGTGGTCTAGTTGTATTCTAGACCAGACAGATATTAACTCTAGAACATCATCAGTATCAGTGTGAACATAACACTGGTCATTTTCCACCTATAAGTTTCATACTTGCTTGATGATGGAACTTGAGAAAATTATTCCCACATTCACCAAACAGCTTCCCCACATATAGGCATCTCAAAGAACCCAGATACAAAAACTAAACAACAAATCAGCATGACTGAGATGAGCTACAGGGCTTCTTTGAATTTTGACTCTGTCCATTGGTATTCTTTCCCTGGAGCTTTTGATTTCTTCCTACCTAGGACGGTCTCTCAGTCTCAGGCTGTCATGAGCATTATTAAGACGTTGCCTGGTGACTTGAAGGATTTCACTCAATTCTGATTGTCTCATATTTCTTCATGAAAAAAAAAAATGAGAGAGAGGTAATGTATGGAAGCTTGAGGTCAACAAAGCCATGCACCTTTTATCTTGGCTCTTTCGAGACTGGAACTCTCACTGCCCTAAAACTTGCCAATTAGGCAAGGCAGGCATACCAGTGAGTCCCAGAGTCCCACCTGCCTCTACCTCCTCTGTGCAAGTCTCATAAGCACACAGGAGCACACCTGGCTTTTTAGGTGGGTTTTGGGAAACTAGTCCAGGCCCTCAATTTTATCTAGCAGCACTTTCCTGATAGAGACATGGTCAAACCTCAAGGCATACCTTATTACATCACAGAGTCCTGCTTCATCTGTGATCACTGCAGAAGATGATGCTGACATAGTCTGGCTGGGATGCTAACTTTGATCATGTCTTGGGTTCTGTCTGTTAGGTTCTCTACAATAAAAGCACCATCTTTCTCATCACTAACCCACACTTTTGAGGGAGAGAATTTTGACACCGTGTGAACACAACACTGGTCATTTTCCACCTATAAGTTTCATACTTGCTTGATGATGGAACTTGAGAAAATTATTCCCACATTCACCAAACATATACTTTCTATTTCAAGCATTGCTTCTATTTATTTGATTTAAAAATTTTTTATTTATATGTATGTATGTGCCTGCTTGTCTTGATATGTTGTGCCATATGTTGCTGTGCCCAAGAAATCCAGACAGGAGTGCTGAATGCTTGGAAATTGGAATTGCAAACAGTGGAGAGCTGCCCAGCATGGGTGCTGGGAATCAAACCTGGGTTACCTATGAGAGCAATACGTGCTCTTAACCACAGAGCCATCTTCTGGTACCCCAGTACCCTTTCTTCCATTTATTGATTAGCATTCTCCTATTCAAAAAGATTTCCTTTTTTTCTTCATTTCTTTATAAAGTAACATTAACAACTTTATGGAAAACTGACTCTGACCCATGGCAGTCACAGGCCACACAGTAGGCAGTTAGGAGCCACTTCAAGCTGTCTGATGTTCCTTTCAATGCCTCTTAAGCTTCTGATGGCACAAGATTGGCAATGCTCAGCATGCATTCCTCCGGGTCCAGCCCTTGAATCACCCATGTCTACAAGGATTCTTGGTTTCTCTTGTTGAGAACAGTACTTAGTGTGAAGGTCTAGAGATCAGGTACATTTACCACTGTTAGATGTACCTGTTTCCAGGCCCTCCCTCCAACAGAGCTAGGACTCTGGAGATACATACACCTCTATTTCTTTATCAGTATAACTAGCTGTGGTACATGTTCTTTTATCAACTTCTTGAGATATAATCTGACTCAACAGGGTTCTTACAAGACTTATCCCTTCTTTACCTTGAGAAAATAAGACTCCCATTCTCAATTTTACAGCATTTCTGAGTTACTTCCCAGAGTTTAAATTTCACTATGGTGAGCAGAAAAACCAGTGACCAGCACTTTGTAAAACACAAATAGCTGAGTATGCAGTTAGTAACTTGGATTGATTGACTGGGTGATTGATTGGCAGCGCCGGGGATGGAACCTAGGGCTTTTGTTTCCTACCTATACACATACTGTTTGTTTCACTTCTGACACTGGATTCAAACACTGTTAGGCGACACCACCTACTTATCTCTCTGGCCCCATCTCTATTCTCCATAATTCTTATGGATATAGTACACTTTTTTTTCCTTATATTTTGTGTTTCTTGTGGGGTTCCGTGAACTCTCCAGTTGATCTTGATTATTTTTTTTTAACTTTTTATGAAATACCAGCACAGCTTTAAGAATTACATTCAGATAAACATTCCTCCTCCACTCCACCTTCCTGCTCCTTGGTCCCCCTCTCTGAACAGCTGTTCTAAGAGCTTGGCCTGTGGGACTCATCAGTTTGTAAGTTTCATGTTTATTCATCTTAATTTTGTGTATACTGACTTGCTTTTATGCCCATTCTATGTGATGCTTCTCGTCCTTTTTCTACCCATCACTTTGTTTGTTTCCCTGGTGCAGGGGAGCTCACCGAGGAAAGATGCTGTGGTGTTCTGAGTCTTTGTTCCATAAGGAACTGAAGTCATTTTTGGATATTTATCACACAAAGTAACCTAAGATGGAGACATTTACATACAGCTAAAGATGGGTCACAGGAATAAACTCCTAGGACAGGATTGATGATGGGTCAGAAGGTTTGACGGGGCAAAGATTTGCTAGTTAGCAATCTTACCTCCACCATGGAGGAATGTTCCAGGGTCTGTTGACTTCAGCAAGTATGGGGATCCATGCTGGAACTTCAGCTTTCCCCTAGATCATCTCACTTCTCCTGCTGGCCACAGATATTGGTTGAGCATGATGATAACATTTAAAGTTTAAATACAGTGGACCAGGGGATGACAAAGGCACTCTTAGAAAAGCCAGTACTCGGCTCTGGTGTAGCACCCAGGATAGGACACAGAGCAAAGGCCGTTCTTTAGAGCCACCCAAAGCAAGACTTCTCAATGATTCCCCACACACACCCGTGGGCAAGATTAAATTGCACCTCATTTATTTCTCTAAGATCTTTCCCCATAAAACAAGAAGTGGCATGCAGGGATGACTCATTTGCTTAAATGTCTGTCTTAGCCTTTTTGCTCTTAAGTACGGATCATACATTAATCGATGTATTTATCTCAACTGCCAGCACTACACTCAACACATAAATTTCTCTCTGATAAGATTTGTTAATAGCTGGTTAAAATTAAAAACAAAATAAACCCACTTCCTGAGCATGTTCTTGCCAGATACTACCCCAGCAGTGGTCTGACATGAACCTCATTTCGTCCTCTTAACCATCACAATGGGCTTAGTTTCATATTTCTCTTCACTCTGGATTCTAAGAAATAAAGGCTTCAGGAAAACGAGACAGATCACAGAAAGACGAGCCAGAGTCTCAGCTGGGTTGGAACTGAGGGCTGTGACACCCTGACACCCTGACGTGCACTCTTCCACTCCCACTGGACAGCAGTGCGGAGCAAGTCGTCCTGACCCCCGTGGGATCTCCCAGGCAGCAAAGGATCGCATTGCCTGCACGAAGGCCAGTGGGGGCCCAACCATGCTAACGTGTCATTCCAAGAAGCTAAGGAAAGGCTGTGGATTTAAAGGACCCTGAGGAATCCTGAAAACATTTTTTTGAGATTTTTTTTTTACCATTGCGACCAGCAAAGCGCTTGCTGCATTGACACACGTACATCTTTATTAAACCCTTGAGGCTTATATACAATCATCCTATTAAGAGGTTTCTTCTAAAAGTTGAAATGTAACTTCCTCTTGACTGTGAAGGGGGAAAAATGCTTCTTTGGCCTCCTGTTCTAATCTGTGTTTGGAGGTCCAGTCTATATGCCCAGAATTCAATAGCCAGTGTATTACATTTCTATAACTCTGCATAATACCACCCTGCTCATCCCAAAACATAATATCAACTGGAAGACATATGTGTGTGATACCTGAATCCAATTTGCTCTGTTTGTACTTAAGGGAAAATCAAACACTGCTTTAGCTCTTAAAAATGACAATGCCACATTATTTGAGTCACTGTCATCCAATTGGTATTGCAGTTCTGGTAGCATTTGCTTCGCTGGCAAAAGAAAATTACCTGTAATGTATGGTTTAAATAATTACTTAAAAACAAAAGCTTCTCTCCTGCCTTACTTGTTTATCTGTGGAGAACAACTCAGCAGGGCTGTGTATTTTCATAAAATTGCCTTCAGACTGCTAATGGCAGGGCGTCTGTTAGCCTGGGAAAAGCGATGCAGTCTGACTCTTATTCCTAATATTGGGAGTTAGTCCAGACACCTAAGAGCCAGAAGTCTGCTGTGCATTTGACTATGTTATCAACACTTTGCTTGCTAATGATACAAGAGACAGCATTTCGGTACGGATGGGTCAGACGTAAACAGGGAAGCTTATAATTGCGCTCACAGAACCGAAAGAAACCCCTTTCTCTCTCCACCCAGCCCCCAAATCCCTTTTATCAACATATCAGTTGGTGTTAAGCTTCACCACTGGGAATTACCTAGTAACTGTCTGCTCAATATTCTACTTTCACCTTGAATGGAGAGCATCCAAGAGTACCTGACACTAACCCAGTTCACCAAATGACAACAGATATGTTTCCTGTGGTGCACCTGTGTGCCAGCTATCCAGCAGAGGCACACACTGATGACACCCCTGTGGCTTTTATTTTCCCAAGAGAAAGATGCAGCCAGGCTGACTGCTTGCCAGATATGCCCAGCACATACAATAGCAGTGTTTAGAAAACTCCTGTCTCTCCCAGCGGAGTAGCCATAAGCAACTGTGCTGACCACCTGTGCCAGTCCCTGTTCCTGGGGACACTCCAGGCAAGCATTCATGCACTAGCCAGGGATGCACAGGACTCCACTTTTCTGACTTGCATTTCTGTCCAAACAATTCGCAGGCAGCATGGGATCTTGGTTGGGTTTGGCAAACCCCTAGACCATCATTGTGATCAACTACTGCTAAGAGAATGGCTTAAATCTTCTACCAAATCATGATTGGACAGTAAATATGCAAGGAAAACTAGGAGAGTGAGTCTTTCCCATCAGTGGAAGAGTATAGTAACACTGTCTACCATTTCCTTGCAGATATAACCCAACCACGCTCAGGAAGAGAAGACCTCTTCTGAGGAGTCTTTTAATATGGTCGGTATCTGCCAAAGCTGACCTTGAACCAGTAACTGTGGAGAATAATATGCCCAGCTGAAGCAACGAAATTTGTGGTCAGAAAATATGATTAAGAAACTATCAGAATCTCCAGTACAGTGCTTTACGCTAACGCCCATTAGCATATAAATGGATGAATGAATGAGTGAATGAATAAGTGAATGAGCGAACAAATGAATTAAAGAGCAAGTGAATGGATGGGTAAGTGTATGAATGGATAAATGAGCAAATGAGTCTCAATACTTCCAAAAACTTTGAATAATCTGGAAATGATTAAATTCCAGTGAGTGGATAAATCTGGCTTTCAGTTACTCATGTACATATCTCTGGCAGGCACTGTGAAAATTTTTAAGATAAATAAATGAATAAAAAAAAATACAGAGCATGGGATGGGTGGGACCGCAGTTTGTGAAATACAACCCCAGTTGAAGTTTGGTAGCCTCTTGGAAGTCTTTCAGCAATTCCCTGTGAGCCTCTTTAACTCTACATGAAAGCTGGACCTCTGTTCTTCCACAGGACTCTGTCAGCCTGCATTGCCTCCCCTCTCCTGTCACCAAAAGTTTAAACTTACGTCAGTTCATACTCTACCTCGTGCTGGATTCTGGAATCTTGGAGAAGTGTTTCCTCAGTGTGTTCATGCGGAGTTCACACAGAAAGATTCTGGAGCCTCTCATTCTCCCTTCTCTAAAACTAGATTAACTCTGATTCCCTTTTCTCAGAGTTTTATGACTTAATTTCAGGTACCCAGTGATGGAAATTGTTTTTTGTTACTCTTTAATGTCATCAAGCCCTATGACTGACTCCATGTTCCAGCCGAGTCTTCTGTCTCTCCCTGGATGTGACAATCCCTACCTTGACTTCTCTGCATTCCTACTTCACGACTGCACTGATCTCCTCTCTTCCACTGCATCACCCTCCTACATCCAACACGCTCATATCAAATTGTTAGTGGATTCATCCAGCGCCTAGTCTCACTGTACCACGTGCCTTTTCAGTGGCATCCCGAGTCTAACAAGCCACACAAACAAAGAAGCATAAAGGTTCCAAGCTCTCCAGGATCAGCCTGTAACTCACCTTTGCTTTAATGATGTAACATAAATACATACACACTACACCTACAGTGACACAAACCTACAACCAGGCACCCAAAACTTAGATGCATACTTGAAGCCTCCCGGTGCCTACCTCCTATAAGGAACCAAAGTGCACACCTCATCCCAAGCCTGGGTCACACACCCCTTTATCTATGAGAACTCTCTCTTTTCTATGAACTCTTGAAGATGCATCTCCCAGAAGGACTGTTTGTGCAATAGCTCTCCAATTCAGATCTATTCAGCTCTTTCTATGACTATAGGCTCTTTGAGAATCATGCCAGAAGGACAGACGGACCCACTCTTAGCAAAAAACAAAAGAATAAGTCAGAGAACAAAGTGGGGTTACAGTGTTGGCTCATCCTAGAGGCCGCATAGAAAAGAAATGATGGCTAAAGAGGACCTTTTGGATGGGGGGTATTGGAGGTGAGTTGGAGGTGACCTTAGCATTACTGAGACATGAATTTGAGAGAGTAAGGAAAAGCTAAGACTTCAGAGCTCAGCCTTTTACAAATCTGGCTGCTCTTGGAGAGGATCCAGGTTCTGTTCCCAGCATCCACATGATCGCTTACAACTGTCTCTAGCTCCAGTTCCAAGAGATCCAATGGCCTCTTCTAACCTCCACAGGCACTGTCGACATACAGTGTAGAGACATATATGCAGACAATCTTAAAACAAAATTAAAAAATAAACAAATTTAGACTTTGTGAAGAAAGTAAGAAAATTAAAAGAAAGTTATTTAAAAAGGAAATTAAAAGAAAATTATTTGAGACAAAAATTCCGAATATCTAAACAATGGAAATAATTTTTATCAAAGAGGGAGAGACTGAACATGCCACAGGGCAGATTCTAACATCCATGTGACCAGAGGACATGGGACTGACCCCCGGATGCTCAAGAGTACAGGAAACCTTCTTCAACATCTGTGGAAAACAGGTTTGAATTTCTCTAGACCCAGAATAATTGAAAAACCTTATTGAGCAGGAATAACTCAAAAATAACATCAAATACCTTACCGTATCCTCTATTTAACCATAAAAGTGATTCTAATTCTTTCTACTAAAAAATAAGTATTTAGAGGAAATAAGAATTTTGAGTAAAAATGAAACTGGTCATACATATATTTCAGTATGGGAGAAAAAGTATATTTATATCTATACCTATATGGTAGAAATCTAGGATTATATAATTTACTTAAAATTTGTAATCATTTCTTTAAAATATTCCAGTGTGTAAGGAAATGCTATATCTGTATCTCTCTATATAGTAGAAATCTAGGACTCCCATAATGATAATTTGTGATCATTTTATAATACACTGATGTTAAGTTTTGAAAAATCCCTGATGATAGGTGTTATTGTTAACTGAAAACAGGACACAGAGTGGCTTATTTGTCACCCAAGTCCCTTTTTTTTTTTTTATCATCACTTAGATTCATCACCACAGAAAAAATAATGGCAGGAATTATTCTGCTTTCTAAGTCTCAATAACATCTTCTGTACCCTAACAACTTTTCTGAAAACGTACATGGATATTTTCGTCTGTTATTTATCTGAAATAATAGCCTTTGTTCCTCATTTGTGGTATAAACAGTTGTAACTAATAAAAGCAACTCCGTAGTCAAGTAATGTTTATCATCTATGGGCATAATAGCTTAACAAATGTAAAAGAAAATCTAGAGATAGAAACAACCCCGATTGTTTGGTGTGCTTGATCATTTGGTTGTAAATATAGATTAACAACCTCTACTCACACAGCTGGTAAACTTTGGAGTAGTTTCCATGTTTCATGTTCTCCAATTCCTGCTAGATCATTTGTTTATTTAAAAAAAAAAACCTATCTAATTTTTTTCCTTTTCATAAACAGTCTTACGGATCATGTGGCAGTTATATTGAAACGATAAAGTTGATCTTTAAATGACCCCACTTTGCAAATAAAATATAAAATTTGAAAGTTTTTGTGGATTTCCACAAACCTATACAGCTTTTTTCATAATTATAAATGGCAAACAAATGCAAAATTCAGGTGTGCATAGCAATTAATCAGATGCTCACAGCCTTAAACATCATTTATTGTAGTGAAAGCTTCTCTTGTGAACCAAGTTGTGATTCAGAGCCAAATGGTATAACTCAAATTCTGAACTTCTCCACATTAAAGACATAGAAATAAACCATATTCAAAGTGCTAACAAGACAATGTTACCCTCATCAACATTAGCATAAGTCTATTTTCATCCACAATTCATACACTCTTTATAAGGACATTTTAAACTAATGCATACCACCTGCTGGTCAGAGTAATGTTTAAATATATGAACCGTAAGATGTCCACTAGAACATCTTTAATTGAAAGTCCTGCCTTGGTAATAATCACAAGTCTGTTGTTCTGGGCCTGCTTTGTGAGGATACATCACTGTCCCCACACCACTCTGTACTTCTCTGACCCTCCCTGGACTCATCTTGACATTTCACCATCACCCCAGGCACAAGCTCCATAGTTGCTCCTGCAGCTGAAGGAGTCTCTCTTTCCTGTAGGCTGAAGGCTTCTCTTCTCGTTCCAGGTAAATCTCAGCGCTCCCATTTAAAAAAGAATAACAGAGGGCTACCCTAGGCAGTGTAGTCTCTCTTCATTATTTTCCTACTTAGTACTTATCCCATATAAATGTGTGTATATATATATGTATATATATATATATATGTGTGTGTATATATATAATTATATATATGTAACTACATATATACTTATATATAGCAACTAGCATATATAACTACATATACAGTATATATAATATATATCATTAATTTTATATATAAACATATGAATCATCACATTGCATTTCTATATAGAATATGCTTTTACTTACATGAATAGATAAAAAGAATCATCTTTTTATCGAAAACTTCTCTTGATAAACAACACCAAAAAAATGTGACGCCCCCAAACAAAAGCTCTTGATCTCTTCAAATATCAGTACAATGAGGTGAAATATATTAGTTACATTCTTTATAAATCTATAAGCTGATGAAGGTACCAAGTATGATCACACTTCCAAGTGTGTGAAGCTTGGTGTACAAAGTAGTTTCTAATCTGTGGTTTCTAAGGATGACGTTATTGTTGTAAGAATGGCATCATGTTAACATCCTGCATCACATTAGCTTACAGACACTTGGCTTTTAACTTGATGGCAGTTTAGACTATAAAGTAAGTAGACTGGTTGAGTCTCTTTTTGCCTTTTTCAAATGGCATGCTTCCCTCTTCCTTCCTGATTTTGCTTCAGACAAGAAAATCTCAAACAACGGCACTCAAGGTCATTTTTTTTTCTATCTATCTTTGCTGCTAAAGCTGGGAAATGGGAAAACTTCTCAGAGTGTAAGGTATCCAGACTTGTAGGGACAAGCACCAATCACAGGACAAGTACAGCATGCACCCGCGGTATCCCTGGCCCTGCTTACAGATGCTGTACTGTGTGACTTCACTGCAGCTCTGTTCTGAACACACAATATGCACTCTACACTGTCCTCACACCGCACAACAAACCACACTGCCTGCAGCACCCCAATTCACTCTTAAGAGTATCAGGTGCTATGAATCACAGTGCTTTTGCTGTATATGTTTTCTGCTCTTACATGAGTAAAGTTTTGATTATGAAAAACAGAACTTCCAATATTTTTTCAACCATCATTACAAGTGAGAGAATCAAGTTAGTGCATTTTTGTATTATGCAAAAGTATTTTTAAGTTCCCAACAATTTCTTAAATAACCCTAAGCATACTTTGCTAATTCATATTTATATAAAGTGGCATTTTCAGAATGGTTCATTATAAAGCCAAACTATTGGTCAACTTGGAAAACCACTGAAGATGTCCTGTAGTATCAAATGTTCAACCAGAATTTAATTCTGTAAAAATATAAATAAGCATATTTACCTCCTGTGCAATTTTACTTTCAGCTTTAATACACGGAAAAGTTGTGTGCAAAGTACATAGACAACCTAAAATAAGTGATATCTTACTATCAGTAGATATTTGACTTACATATCTATTTTATATAACTATATGCTGGAGTTGCATAAAAATTTCTCAGGAGGTAAAGAGTTATGAGTAGAAAGTTCTAGAAGCTATGATTTACGTAATACCTGAATACCAAGAACATTGGCCACTCTTCGCTTGCATTTGGTTGGTTTTGGTGTTTTTTTCTCAGCAATATCTGTAAACTGAAAGCTGGGCTGCATTTCTCACTAGAATACTAGAATACCCCTCATGAAACTGCTATGCTCTTGTGCTTCTCAACCTTTCAAGACTCCATTCATAAATCCAATGGATATATCATTTTAAACACAGCAGGTTATAGAACTTATACTTTATCTAGGCAAGAACATTATTTAGCATATCGACAACATCAAGATATTCCTCAAATTACTTGTCTTTTATCTAAAAGGTGATATTCTTTCAAGGCAAGGCCCAATGTAAAAAAATGTCTAATCTCTACAGCCAATGCCTGAAAACAACAAAATCTATGAAGAACAAACCAGAAGTTTAATTCATACACAAGTAATTATTTCCCTGAAGAGATGTGATCAGAAAGAAAAGGGCACAGACATTGATCTCACTGTGTGGTGAACATCAGAAAACCCTCTGCTAAGGTATTGTGAAGGAGATAGGAAGGTGGGCTGGTTAGCCGGGACCCCATGGGGATTAGAGGTATCAGGGAGCGAGTGGAGCGAGTCTTCTTGAGTCCCTGAGCAATAGAATCAGGCTGGAAATCACTGCTTAAGACAACCAAGAGAAGCAGAAGAAAAACACAAGGTCATGAGCCTTACTCCCATCAAGCCTCGGGGCAGATGCCAGCAGGCTTCTATTCACTGAGGGCACTGACCAACAACCAGATCCTCACAGCTGTTTGTGCCTACCCATATCCTTTTGTGTAGAAATTCTTTGACTAGCCTTCATTTCGTGCACGGTGCTCAGCATCAACTAGTTAAAAACCACTGCTAGTGTCGGGGTCAGCTCTAAAGAGCACACCAGGTCTTCTAAAGGCAGAGAATAGAGCAGAGCAAACAAGACGGAGATGTCTACACAGGGCGTTTGCCACTGCAGTCACATAATTAACATTCTGTGTATTTTAAGGGTTGGAATCTGGGAAACTCATCAAAAAGTTTTTGTTCTAAAATATTTTAATAAAAAGAACAACCATAATAAGGTTTTCTATACATCTTACTACATTTCAAAACTTCCACTCAACAAGAGCTTCTTTAAATTATCTTTGATATCCAAACCCTCGAAATCAGGTAACCAAACGCTAAGCTTCAGATACACAAGAGCCCGCTGGGATCGGAAAGCCTGCGAGAACTGACTCCAGCCTCAAACTCACAAAATCACGTGTCAAGAGATTTGAGGTTACACAACTGACGGAGATAATGATAACAATGGCAATGCCAGTGCTGACCTGGGAGCTGCAGGTCGGTCTCTCCCACTCCGGGGTGTCCTCACTGCTCTCTGCTCCTTGGAACACTGCGAAGTAAAAAGAAAAGGAAAAAAGAGAAGCAGCAACTGTTAATCTGAGAGCAGCTTCAAATACACCAGGAAGTCGGCCAGACAACATTTCTACTACAGCGTTCTAGAATACATTTCCAGAAAGCTTACTTTAATACTTTTCTTTTCTAGACCTGATTTATAGCCAATGGGGGAATCACTGCACCGTACCAGTTAGTAGCTGCTGAATGGATAATAATGAGCAAAAGTAGCCAGAGAAACTTTTGTGAATGACGTTTCAAAAGATATCAATACTTAAAGTCTAAGATGGGAATTGGCTATTATAGAAAGGTGAGAGTTAGGTCACTTCAAATACTTTGTGTTATTGATGAGCCGCTTGTTATTAATGAGTGGGTGTAGACACATGTACATGCAAACATGTTTGCATATCCTGTGGGGATCCCAGGCTTGCCTTTGTTGCGATGGGCAGTTATAATCATTTTATAAGCTATTACAGTTAACTGAAAATATACTTGAAACATTATCCTTGCAAGAACTCCAAGGAAATCATCCTAACGGGCACTGACATTTATCAAAATGTATTTTTAATAGCACATCTCTGGACACCAAGTATAAAAAAGCATTTCCAGGCTAAGAAATCATGAAAAGCATAACAAAGCCAGAAACACCCGATTCTAACTAAGCATATTACCATTTTTTACAAATCTTCTAAACCTATCACAAAGCTAAAATTGCAAAATACTTTATAAGTAAAAACATTACCAGAGTGTCATTATTATTGTAGTGAGAAGTTTATTATTTACTCTGTGTGTTTTAGGCTTACCAATCCCTGTGACCAAATTCTATGATTTCAAAGTATTAAAGCATTTACTGATGATATTAGAAACAATGCAATTATTAAATTAAATTCAATTTATTAAATAAAAATGGTACACAGTTTTGCCCTAGAAGGATTCGATCTTACCAGAAAGGTTACATATTCAATAATTTTAAATGAATTTTAAAATAATACCTAAAATGAGACATGGGTAACACTTGCATATTGCTCTTAATGTACCAAGTTCTGATAAAGAAGTGACAGGATGGGCCACTTATGCTTTTATTATTGATTTCTATTAATTTTTATATTCTCCAAAGCCAGAGGGTTTCTAAGGGATTTCTGAATTTCTTAAATTATTTCAAAGTACATTTAATTGTAAGGATAATTATATATCATAGTCATATGGGAATGACTCCACGGTGGAAAACTTACTTACAAGCATCAAATATATGAGTGTTGTAATAAAACAAGTGACATCATCATACAATTATGTTGATAGACTGTGAGAAGCATTTGGCAAACAAAACCACCACACTTTCTTGACAAAACACTCAGCCCCGCCATCTAAGAACTACATTCCTCAAATATTGTGGGACTGTGACTTTGTACACTCTTAAGTATTTGTTCCTGTGAGCACTGGTTTAATAAAATGCTGACTGGTCAAGTAGCTAGACAGGAAGTAGATGCAGGGCAACCAGACTAGGAGAATTCTGGGAAGCAGAAGAGCAGAACAGAGATGACAGGAAGACACAGAGAAAGCAGGATGAGATGTTGCACTCAGCAAAAAGGTACCAAGCCACACAGGTAAACATAAAGTATAAGAGTTAGCCTGAGCCATAGACCAAGCAGCTTGTAACTGATTGTGTGAGGACTTTGTATGGGTTTTGTTGTTGTTGTTTAAAGTGAGAAAGGGAGTTGATGTTTATGGCATATTGAACTATAGCATGAGAAAAGGGTAGAAATAGATGGAGTATTTTTTTATGGTTAGTTATGAGCTTAGAGTAAAAGAAGCTAGGGAATCTTTGTCTATAGATTTATAAACAAATAATAAATAAATAATAGTCTAAGACAAAAGTAAATAGTTTTTTGTTAGTTATATATAGCATGTTTATATAGAGAGAATTGGATTTTTTTATTTATAGACAGGACACATGGCAGTGTATTATTTAGAATGTTTTGAGAACTTAAATTTTTGTTTTTGGTGATGAGATATCATAAAATTAATTGTATTTGTGACTCATTTTAGGTGTATAATTTGAAAGTTTTTTTGGCTTAGTTTTTGTGTTTTAGAGGGTTTTTTGTTTTGTTTTGTTTTTAGGCTTCATGTGGGTGTTTTCCCCACACCTCACTGTAACAATTGATGTAAGACTTTGTATGATTATTTGAGACTCCTGGTCCGGACTTTGGGGCTAGGCTGGGACAGAAACTTCTTACTACACTCAACCTGCCAAAAAAGCATATAAAACCACAGGATTTAACAGTGAAAAACTGTGTTCCCTAAGGTGGGAAGCAAGACTTAACACAGAATTAGAGGTGACACTTGGCACCCCAAGATAAAAAGAAAAATAAGAGGCTTTGAGATGGAATGGATGAAGTTAACTGCCATTTTGTTTGGCTGATTTTTTTTTTCCTGTAAATGATGTTTTTATCTTAAGTAGCTAAATTATCATAAGACACTGATGTCTTAGGCTGAGGGTATTTGACCATGTGTAAAAAAAGTAACATATTTTCATGTTATAGCACAGAAAAATTCTGAAAAGAAAAACCAAGAAAATAATTGCATGTATAACCGTTTAGGAGAGGATATAGTAGGTATAAATTTAATGATGGAGGAGAATTTGCACATTACAAATGAAAAACAGTATTGGAAGACCGTAAACTAAGAGGATCCAATATCCATGGATAAGGAAACACTATTCTTAAAGAAAATTTCCACCAAATTTATCTGTAGATTCAATACAGAATTATATCAAAAACACAGTTTTTCATACAATTTGAAAAAATGATTTTAATATGTTTTTACAGAGACTCAGCATTAGCTAAAACAGACTTGAGAGACAAGAAAAACAACATTCTGCAATATTCCACTTCCTAAATCTACAGTGATGAGTCCAGGGTCTGGGCGGCAGCAGTCTGCACAGGGAACATATCACAATGGAGTGCATGTGGACTTCACATTTAGAACCAGTTTGGCTTTTGACAGGACTCTTAAGGAAGAAAAGGTAGTCATTCGATGCTTAATTTTTATTGCTGTTGGTTTTGAGACAGGGTTTTACTATGTAACTCTGGCTGGCCTTGAACTCACAGAGATCCATCTGCTTTCTGAGTTCTAGGATTAAAAATGTACATCACAACACTTAGCTCTTAAAAGCAAGACATAAGCTATCTTGGTGACAGAACCCTTTGAGGTTCATTTCAGACACAGAAAATAAAACACAGTGGAACACTAATCTTAGCCCTTGGATTTGAGTATATGTTTTTCAGCTCCCAAGTGTCAAATGAATTCTTGTCACACTAATGAGGTAGCCCAAGTGAGGGGTACAATATACTTGCAATTACAGGCATGGAATTTCCAGGACTGCCCTATAAATATTTTAGTGATTAAGCCACTAGAATTATCTTTGACTGTATCCATAGCTAGTGCAAAGCCAGCCTGAGCTAAAACCAAAAGATTTACTGATTCTAAACATTCCCATGCCAGCACATATGGGTGACCACTGGGAAGTCACTAATTCTGCTTCTCCAGGTCCTCATCTTCTTAATGGAGGTCTCAACCATTTCTGAGTTATGGGATGGTTAATAAAATATCACATGTTAGTGAGTCCAGGGCAATTGTTTCTCTTGTGTATCTCTTTCTCCTTAACACTGTCTAAATTCAACCCTGTCCTAGAAGTAGAAAAGGTGCAACGTCCCAATGGACAGTCTTCTTACATACTTTCAATTTCCTCCACACACAGTGATAGAAGATGACTTTCTGACTGGGCAGGGCTATATCAATGGCCTTTGGGTTTTGAGGGAGTTAGGAGATATTCTAGAAAAGGATGCTGAGAAGGAATTGTCTTGCTACACTGTGGGAACAGGAATGGTTTTCTGGCTGTGATACATATTTCCTAGTTTTTCTGTTAAACACATTTTGACGCTAAACCAAAGGTGATTTGTGTATTTACCAGCCTTCCATGAAGTCTTCCAGCTCAGCCTAGAGCAAACACTTCCTCCCCTGCCCTTTCCCATTACCTTTTTAGCCACCGAGTCATGGCGGTGACTATCACAATGCCTGCCTTTTTTTTTTTTTAATCTATTTGGGTGCCATTCCCTACCCCAGGCCAAAGTTGATCTAGTATAAATCCTCCTGCCTCAGTGTTGTGCATGCTAAGATCATGGGCATGAGATAACTCTCTTAACTATGTACAGAATCTGTCCCTCCTTCCCTCTGTGACTCATGTCCTGTCTCACACTCCCTGCTTTGTTCACTACTTTCTTGACTATTTTGATCCTTCAGCACACCTTGCCATGTTCTTGGATTAAACACTTCATAGAAGAAACTCTACTCTCTGTCCTGACTGTTCTTCCCTCAGTGTGCCCACCCCTGAGCTCCTTCTCAGTGAGGCCTCAGATAACTCTGTTTGGTCCTTGAGAGACTTGCTTGTATTTTCCTGGACTGGCAAGAGCAGGCCGCTGACAAGGTAAAAGGACTCAATTGAAAACTGGGTCAAATTAACATGAATTTTGATTGAGATTTTACAGGTTGGATATAGGTGGTAACATGGTTGATAGAAGTTGGACATGTGTTTAAGGTAGTGACCTCATAGACATTCATATTTGACCTCATTTCTCAGACATATAAATGAGATATATAATACTTCAAAGATATTGATAATATGAAAGGGGATACGTTTAAATAGCTAAGAATGTCTTGGAAAGAGAAAGAAACAGTTTGCCCAAGAACATCACCTTTGCAAGGCAGCACCTTCAATTACAAAGTCTTATGACTCAGGGCCCAAAGTTCCTAAACAGTAATTTTATTACAAAACACTGATGTTCTAAAAATATAGATGTTGGTTACCATGCAGAAGCTTTGTCAATGAAATAACAAAACCACACACGTACTTATAGGTGCAACAAAATTAAAAGAAAGGATAAATGATTTATTTTTAGTTTGTGTGTGTCTACATCGGGGTGCAGGTGTCTACAGAGGCCAGAAGAGGGTGTCAGATGCCCTGGAGCTGGAATTCCAGGCAGCTGTGAGCTGTCCAAGGTGACTGAACTGAGCTAACTCCTCTGCAGGAGCAGCAGACTCTCATAATCAACATCTATCTTTTCATCCCTAAATCTGTCTTTAGTGTTTCCAAGCTGAGATTTTGTTCATTTAGAAATGGCTTTAGGAGCCTCTTCTATCTCCCAGTTACTGCTCAAGGAAGAAAACAAAACACCAAGCTTCCCCAAGAAGCTTTCTGCTTGTTGATGCAGGGCAGGGGGTGTGGGGAAGAAGAACAGAAACAAGATAGGACAGAAAGAAGGTCTCTGGTAAGATGTAGGGTGGAGGCAAATGGGCCATCTGTGGTGGGGACAAGAGGACACCTACAGCTTTGAGCAGAGAGAGAGTTGAAGGACACCTGAATGACTGGGATGCTGCACGAGTCTTCTGGTCTGCTCTGGGATGGCAGCAGGAGATGACACCAAAGGAATGGGCCCAGGACACTGAGAACATGATGAAATTCCTTTATCTTTTTGTTTAAAGCAAAGTGGTATGGATCTTGATTGTGAATTTTGTAGATTACAATGCATTTATTGATGTAGAAAGGTTGAATTCCCAGGGCCTCAAGGTCTGCTTTGGAACTGCAAAGACAAATTTCTACTCTTGGGAAAAGCAGAAGCCACTGTGAGGTTTGAACTGAGTAGGAAATCATGTGTCCCCTTAGCCCTTAGCATCATGGACATAGCAAATGACTCAGCTATCTTCCAACAGAGTCCGCATACTTCCTGTAGCAATCAGTAGAGCCTTGACAATTAAACCTGCCTCCATTTATTCCTCTGGCTATGGTAATAATGTATACATTTGTTTTCCTGAGACATGGAAGCAGCACTAACTCCCTCAAACACACATATACACGGTGCTAACTTCATCACACACATACGCATACACTCGGCACTGAATTCATCATGTAAACAGACATATAAGCACTGTTCATCACACATTCACATATACACAGCACTAACTCCAGCACACACACACACACATACATACACTGAGCACTGTTCATCACACATACACATATACACCACACTAACTCATCACATACACACATAAACATACATACACTCAGCACTGTTCATCACACACACACACTCAACACTGTTCATCACACACACAGAGATATACACACATTTAGCACTGTTCATCACATACACACACACACTAAGCACTGTTCATCACACGTACACATATACACAGCACTAACTCCATAACACACACATACACAGCATTAACTTCATCACACACATACACACATACACACATACACACACATATATGCAGTGCCAAGTTCATCACACACATATACATTGTTTCCTTGTCTTTACTTCATGGGGAAGAGACAATGGATGCTGTGGGAGCTAAGGTCTGCACTGAAGATGGGTGTGGGCACAAATGTGAGCAGAAACTCAGTTAATAGACATTTTAAGTACTGTGGAAATTCAGACAATTTTATTCAAGAATGTTCATGAAGCAATAGTTTTGCATTCTGAATGGAAAATTTGGACAGAGGGGATGGTGCCGACAGAATCAAACACCAGAGAGACCTCATGAATGAACAACTGTATTGATGACTAATCACAGTCAGCCTTTCTACCCAATTAGAGTAGGTTGAGAAAAATGGGGCTATTTCCTTAAATATAACCCCATGGGACAAATTTTGAAGTTTCAAATAGCACATTGGGTGTGGGTGTGAGGAGGCAGGCTTTTAACTTTGTGGAAATCACACCACGGCACAACCACTTGGAGGAGACAACCCATCATGAGCTCAGACTCAGGCTTGGGAAACAGTGGGTGACATGGTGGTCCCAGACCTCGTTCCCAGGAAACATCACCACTCTCTGCCTGCAGAGTCTGCAAGTCAATACGCCTGACCTTTCCACCCCTGTGGGTGATCTGCAGACATG
Organism: Phyllotis vaccarum; assembly: GCA_033318265.1. Classification (NCBI taxonomy): domain Eukaryota; kingdom Metazoa; phylum Chordata; class Mammalia; order Rodentia; family Cricetidae; genus Phyllotis; species Phyllotis vaccarum. The sequence goes on along the minus strand of JARWLC010000011.1, from coordinate 72,993,796 downwards.
GAGGAAAAGCAACATCAGAGAATTATCCTGACATCCTTTTCTGGGTAGAACAGAACCAGCCTTCCATGAGCAGAAAACGAGATCTGAGTCAGCACAATGAACCTGTGCAAACATGCAAACACCCCTGCCAGGGCATGTTGAATCTCAGATACTCAGTTTGCCTGATTTTGTAGTAGGAAAAGATCAGTCAGAGAGTGAGTTCATCTTTCCTCCCAATGTTTCCAATTGGGAATTGGAATAATAATTTTTATTATTATTATTATAATAATAATTGTTACTCCCAATGGAATAATAATTTTTACTCCCTAAAAGCCATATCATGTGTGCACATAAGCATTCACACACACATACATATACACACATATACTCACACCATATATACACTTATATACACATATACACACACATACTCACACATACACATGTACATACATATACTCATATACACATATAAATGCATATATACACATATCTTCATGAACACATACATACATTTACCACATGCACATTCACACACATACATACATGCAAACATACACATATGTATATATAAACACACACTAATACACATATACTCACATAAACACATTTATACAAACAGCCCAGAGGTGTACACACACATATACAGACACTGTCACAATTATCTCTCTCACACACAGACACACACACATGCACTATATACCCCTTTGGAAGTGCTATAGTTTTCCATAGGGATTTGGTCTATTGTCCAGAATCTCTTTATAAACCTGAATGAGGGACCCTGCTGCAGTTAGCCAAAGGATGCAGGTTTATGCAAAGGTGATCACTTGAACTACAGTGGGAAGGAAAGGCAAGGATCAAGAAAGAACAGGGTAGACAGATGTCCCACCGGCTCCCCATTGTTGCTACTCTGGAAGGACATAGCGTGTCATAGTGAATTACCATTAATGTGAGCCTGGCAACCCAGGATGACAAGCCGTGCCTGGAAGATCATCTAATGAGGGGACAAGGCTGCCTCAGCCCTGCCTTCACTCAATTAGCGGACTGGGCTTTTAATACCGCTTTGAACAAGCAAAGCAATTTTGATTACTTAGAATGAAGTCTCCATTTGAAATGTTTCAGAGACATCCCTCCCCCAATCTTTTAAAATATAATTTACCCACAGAGTATTTGAATGGTAATAACCTATTTTAAAGCCATTCACATCATTACCCATCTTTGCTTAAGTAATACTGAAATATATTTTATAAAAGTTCAAATGATGGGAATTTGCTCTAGGAGATGAAATGTAAATAAGATAGTAAAGGAGGGGGACTGTTCTGGAGAGGGTCTCTGTGGATGTGTACCCTCAAGTGTATGCAGCCATGGTGTGCATGTTTGTGCCAGAGTTACAGTTGGTAAATTCATTCCATCAGCCAGGATTACCAGGAAATGGTCATATAGAATCTATGGAGCCCCATTTTAAAGCTAGTAGACCTTGCCCACTTTGAATGTGAGAGCTCATATTTTATAATTCTTAGTAGAGGAAATGGTTGTTTCTGCTTTGTTCTTGATATTTTTTCCCTGCCAAGGCTAGATGGCAAGTAGGGGGCATATAGCTTTAATGCTGAGACCACTGACTGACACAGAGCCTTACCTTGTAGGGAGATTATGTTGTTCCACTGTAAACAATTGTGCCGCTTATGAGTTTAATAAAAAGCACTGATTGGCCAAAGGCAGACAGGAAGTGTGGGTGGGGCTACCAGACTAAGAAAACTCTGGAACAGGAAGAACAGAGCAGAAATGCCACAGAGACTCCAGAATTGCCAGACAAGACAGAAGATGCAGAGGACAACTCTGCTGCTCTGAGAAAAGGTACCGAGCTGCATGGCTGAACAGGATAAGAATCATGGGTTAGTTTAAGGGTAAAGAGTTAGCAAGTTATATGCCTGGGTCCTAGGCCGATCAGCCTAAAATTAATGTAAGCATCTGAGTGTCTCTGTGGGTCTGTGGGTCTGCGCAGCTAAACCTTGAGGCTAGGCCCGAAAGCTGGGCCAGAAACCTCTTACTACATTACCTAAACATCTTTATTGACTCTTTTATTTCCCATTTGAAACACACAGGGTGCCCATTCTCTTCCAGATCTCTCCTAGCATCCAGTCCACTCACTTAAGTCATGCATGGCTTGCCCTACCTGAAATGGTTTGAAATGTTGCCTATTTCATTAGATGACCCTTGGATAAAAATAAGTCCTCATATTTTTGACACCTATAGGTGCCAATATTTTCTGTGAACTCAACATACATTCTCTGAAGATTGAGAGGGAGTGCCAGCCTCCTCTTCCTCTTTCCCCTTAGAACTGAGAAGTTGAAGGTGTGACTCTAGACCCCCACATTAGTCATCATCAAAGCAGTCTGTCTGCAGATAACATTTGCTAATGCCCATTGCATAATAAAACTGCAATCCTGGCTAATCATTAAGCGACGCACATCATTATTCCAAACATCCTCATTCTATACACATCATCTAGGAACCTTGCCTGTTGGCCATTGAGAAGAAAAGAAAAACTTTGAGACTGTCTTTAAAAACGTTGGGCCAGGCCGGAAAGATGGCTCAGCTGCTAGAGGCAAGGCTCACAACCAAAATTATAGAAACTTTGGGTCACTGGAATATTGTCTGGTGAATCATTAAATCCATCAATTTTTATGCTTTGTTTTTCCTTTTTTATGGTAACATTTCATTAATAAAATTATTTTAGTTAGCTACTTAAGTTTTGCTCTTAAAGGGTTAACTTCAAGAGCTGGCTTCTCTCTGAGTGAGCAGACAGGGGACAGTGTTGACAGTTTTGTGTAGTAAATAAATATGAGAGGAATGAAGCGCTACGGCTTAGAAAGCAGGTAACACGGCCCGTGATGTGTGGTTTTAATGATCATGATTCAGACACAGGCAAACAATTTGAACAGACACTGTGTTCTCTTCTCAGCAGACTAAGTAATAACACTGTTGACTCAACTATGACCTCCTTGGTAGGAAAAGAAGCCATAGTTTCATTCAGTCTCTTTTCCTTTCAATAAAGGTAGCAAAAGGGGAGGAGACAGTCCCCGATACTTTCTGGAAATAAAGATATATTTTATAGCATTTGGTATGAGAAACTGTTGTTACTGCTTTGTTTTTGGTATTTTCTCTCTGTCGGGGCTAGATGGCAAGTAGTGGGCATGATTTAGGGACTGAGATGAGCCATCACCAATACAGTCTGTTACCATCTTTTTTGCATACTCACTTCTCCATCCCTGCTTTACCATCCCTGATAAAGCAATGGTTCCAAGCTCCAGCCACACAAAGATCATCACCCATCTATCCATCCGTAGTACAACCTAGCAGATACTGTCTCCTTTCTGTTGATTAAATTTGACTTTTAAAAATACACAAAATGCTTACAAGGGTCAAAAAATAAAAAAAAAAAAACTTAATAAAGGCAGCACTACACAGAAAACTCTGTCGGGGAAAAAAAATAAAGACAGGAGGAGGCGGATCTGCCCTCTGATATCTCCGACTGTTTTTATTATATTTGGAAATATCCTCACAGTACTATTTGAATCTGTTCAAACCTGTTTCCTCCCTCCTATATATTAGACAGCTTATTAATTTCCATAGCTCTACCTCTCTTTCATATAATTATGTTTTTAAATTATAAGACTTATGTAATTATTCTTATTTATTTTTCTTATGGAAACAGTAGCATTCTGTAAACTCTCTGAAGACTTTTATCTCTGCTTAACCAGAGATCTTAGAAACACTATCAAATTATTTATAGAGAATGTTCTCATTAGTTATATAATCACATGGTATTTTACTACATGAACATATTTTAATTTAGCCAACAAGTGTTTTACATGAGGTTATTTCCAACATTTTGTAATTTCAGGTAATATATCTAATAACTACATATATTCTCTTATGTTCATTTATATTTCAGCATTACTGAGAATCAAACAAAGGGTCTCATGCACATAAGGCTTCTTGACCACTAAGCTGCATCTCCAGCCTTCCAGAAGTATTTACAAAGCTCACCACACAATTTTCAGAAAGCCATTGGTGTTAGAGAGGATGCCAAGGTCACCTGAGTGACTGTACCCTGTTTAATGTCTCTTTTGAGGGATCAGGGCAAGACAGGGAAGCCTACATGGCCATCCACACTCACTGAGCTCCCTTGCATTCTAACTCTTGAAAGGGATCCACATGTACAGAACAGTAAGAAGGAAATGTGTCTTTAAAATGCTTCTGAAACCCTTAATTAACCAAAATCCACCGGCTCTCCTGAAAATTTAAGAGTCGGAAAATATCCCACATACAAATACCCTTACAGCAAGGAAATGACTTCAACTTTCCTTACACGTAGGGCTCAAATGAGATGTATTTATGTATGTATGAATGGATGGATGGATGGATACATGCATGCATGGCTGCAGGGATAGAGGGATAGATAGATGGATGTGAAGGTAGGTGAATGGGTGAACTGGGATGTAGGAAGGGAGGGAGAGAAGGACAGATGATAGATGATGGGTGAATTGACAGATGGAGGCATGGATGGATCAGTGGGTAGACAGAGGTTCTGCGAACCATATATTTGTCCTGGCCTAACTGCCTTGAGAGACATGTGTCATAGTTCTTTCAGGTTAAACTCCATAGCTCCTCAGGCACTATATGCCTTTCAGTTCCAGAGAGACTGACACATTCCCCAGGAAGTGAAGCACTCAGGCCACTTTGTGTTTGCCTGTACAATCCCTTAGTAGTCCAGGAAGCATTGAAACTTGACAGGACAATTGGTCTTAGACATTAATCTTGTGTACCCTGCATAGCTTACAAACTTCACTGTATCCTGGCAACTGCAACTGTATTGATCCTACAATTGCCCTTATAGTCTGTTACTGTCTGATAAAGGTGTACAAAAAAAAAAAAAAAAATCTAACTGCCCTCAAGAAAATTGTCACAGCCTGAGTTGTACTGTGGCCTCTCCAATTTGGCCTGATTTCGTTCCCTGTGGCATATCAGTTGACTTTGACCTGGTAAGCGCAGCAGGCACTTACATAGAGAGATGAGTAGATCTATGGGACACGCCAACATAAATCTGACGTGAACGCCTGGTGAGCATTCCCAGCATCCAGAAACCCAAGTGAAGATTCTAAAAGGAAGAAAGTATGTTTACTAATAACCCGCGCGCTCTCTCTCTGCTGAAAGTGAGCAACCTAAATGTAAATCCAAGATCACTTTATCTACAGTCTTCTACACTGTGAGCCTACTATATGTCCAGTAACATTGTTTTCTGTAGTAATAACCTGTATTACTCAGCTTCCCATTAAGCAGCTTATAAAGGAGGGTTCGGCAGGTTTTAGCAATGACTGGCCAATCCATTAATCCTAGACCTATGATGAGAAAGAATATGACAAAACTATTTATTTTGTGTCCTCAGGTGGTAGAAGGGAGTCTGACGTCAGGGTCCCTGATATCTTTTAAGCATACATTCTCACTGATCTTAAGCCCAACCAACAGCCCGCCTCTCGAATTTCTTGATCTTCTATTGGCACTAATCTGGAGACGAGCTGTTGACGTATAGGCAACTGGGGACACTTTAGAACCAACCTACAGCATGTTCTTAAGGAACAATGGCTAACCCCTTTGAGAGGGAAGTTCAAGACAACAGCAAAACCCTCACACCCACCAGCACCAAGAGGTAAGTTCAACAAATTCAGACAGAAGACACTCAGAGAAGGAAGCACAGCTTCCTTGGAGGGGGCGGGGGGGAGATGATGGCCGTTCATACTACTATCTGTCAGAATATAAGAGTGAAGTGTCCTTGTGCTCATTAGCACGGGGCAAACTTTCTATTAGACAACTGCAGATTTCACACTCATCTTTGGATTCTTCTGAAATAAAGCTAGTTCTCCCAGGACGGCCAGAGATTCCAGCAGAGAGTTTGAAACGACCTAAAGTTTGTACTGAGACCATTGCTGTTCTTGCATTTGCTTCAGGGTATCTGTCTATTTCTGATGGTCTATCTGGGAAGTTACCATGTACTAAGGATAACCTTGAACTTCTGATCACTCTGTCTCTACCCCCCAACTTCTATAATTACAGGATGCAAAACCTTATCAGACTTTGATTCTGAATGCTAAGTGAGAATAATGAGTTATTATTATTACTGTAATAATATTATTAATACTCTGTTGATATAATTTAAATGAATTAAATATTAAGTATTACTATTAAATGCTATCATTCCCAATACAAAAACCTGATCCACCAATATTTCTTTTGTGAGTAATAACCGGAATGTACCCAGCCTACTTGGTAGCAACTACCTTCTTAATAAACGTACTTTACTATATTGCCTACAGCAGTCTCACTCAGCAGATTGAAGGAGTACCTATTGAAGGTAGGAAAACAATCAACCCAGATCTTGCCATCATCCCAAATCCTTTGTAGAAGCTGAAAAGGCTCTGTGGGTAAAGACCTGAAGCAGCACCATGAGATCTCCTTCCACTCTCATTGAAAAGTCAGACATAGCAGCGTGTACCTGGAACCCAGTGTTCTCAGGGGTGGGAAGGCACAGAAGATCCCACAGTGCTTGCTGGCTAGCAGCCAACTAAAATGGCGAGATTCGAGTTCAGTGAGAGACATTGTTTCAAAATAAGGTAGAGAATGATAGAAAAAGACATCAGCATTGACCTCTGACCTCTGGGCACCACCACATTAGTAGGCACCCACACACACATATGCACATATCATGCATGCACAAAAGTAAATAGACCATAGCTGGTAAGTGAAATGCAAACATAAGAATATAAGTTAAATTTATTTATTAACAAACGATATGATCCATTACCAAAGGTTTGTGTAGTTATACTCAATTCTCTCCCTGAACAATCCTCGCAAATAATAATATATACATATATGCATTATATATGTGCCTTATATACGTGTGTGTATACATATATGTGTGAAATGCATCTCTTGTTGCAAAGGCACCCCAGAGAGACGAGATGTGAATGGTGTGAATGGTGGATGTGGGGAGCGGAATGGGTCCAGCTGCCTTTACTGACAAAAACAAGGCATATGGCTTCCTTCCTCCCTGGTGTGCCTGGGTCTCAGAGAGAAGTGCTCCGTTTCCCTGAGATGCGCTTCTTCTACTTGCATGCTCTACCAGGAAGATATTTTGTATGCCACAGAAAACTAAGATGTTTGCATTCCCACCAGTCCCGGGATAAGGCATTTTTCTTCATGCAGACACAAAACATAGAGTACATGAATGTTTAATGGAGGCTAAAGCTGGGAGAGGAACGGAAAACAAGAACAGAGCAGGTTAAAAAAATATCTGGTTTCTCTCTATCAAAATACTAATTAAAATTCATGTTCATGGGATGGTTATACATATGTTTTTGAACTAAAAGTCTAACCTGGCACTATTTTTTGGCCTTATTTTTGTGACAACATTTTTGTCCATATGGCACGAAGTGAATCATTTTACATCTTTTTTAAAGCTCTATGTGTTTTTCTTGTTGTCTATTCCCGCTTTTCCCACCACACACATACTGGCAGCCGCTCCCAAGTTACCAAATGCCAAATCAACCCTGCAAGCTGGCTGCATGAAGCTAGATACTGCTGGCATGCTCCTAGCTTTCAGAAACACTCTCTCTGTGTGGATGTGAGTCTCTCTGTCTGTCTGTCTGTCTGCTGCTCTCTCAATCTCTCTCTCTCTCTCTCTCTCTCTCTCTCTCTCTCTCTCTCTCACACACACACACACACACACACACACACACACACACACACATTCTACAATCATGGATATTTCTCCTTCCATTGGGGAGATTCTTTCTATGTCCCAGCCTTCTATCATCATCATACATCAGTGTGTATGCCTTAGTGGGTACTGGCCACATCAACCTTCAGCTCTGGCCTTCCTTTCTCAATGGCACTCTGACAATTAGTGGTACACTGCAGAACTGCTCTAAAGGAGTGCTTAATCAAGCCCACATAATTAGCTTAGTCACAGCACAGCAGAGATCCAGTCTGTCCAGTGGCCTCTCCACCTCCACTCCTCTTGTGAAGCCACGGTCTTCCAGGCTCTGGATTCTCTATTCGGACATTGCTGCTAATCTGAGGTATAGCCAGCTGGCCTAACTCTTTGGGTCTTGCCTGGCTCACGTTGTATGCATGTGCTGTTTCCACTGGGCATCAGACTCTGCTCAGTTTGTGTAGAGGGGGCAGCAACTCCACCTAACAAATGTAACTTTAACAACAGTAAAACAACCTAATAGCTTAGCATGCCAGGGGGCTAATGTGGCGGGCCATTTACTGCCGCACTAAATAGTCCTGCTTTGCTTCTCAATGCCAAGTGGCAAACTGAGAATTCCAAGGCAGGAGGAGCTCCTAATTCATTAGATAAAGGGGGTCATTGCTCATAGGGCCGGGGGACAGGAAGTTGAACAAGGCATTCTCCCTAAAGACATCTGTGTAATGGTGGTACCTGTGGTCTGGTTTCAGTTCTGGGCACACGGGCACCGACTTGTGTCTCATGTTCTGCCATGTTAACTGTAAAGAGCTAGGTTAGGGACAGAAACCCAAAGCTGCCCTGTAATTTATTATTTGTGACTCATCCTGACACCTTTGAAACAAAAGCAATATTGCAAGAAAAAGGTCTCACTTCTTCTGGACTGTAAAATGAGCCTCCCCTGAAACAGCTCCATCAGCTACTCTGCCTCAGGAGCCCTGAAAAAGTTGCCGTAGACACTTGTGACCTAGGTAATAGGCTGGGGAGAAAGAGACTGAGCTATAAAGGGGGGGGGGGGATCTCATTAACATCATTACGTCTTCTAATATCAGCCTCCTTTATTTATATTCCTGACAGTTATAAATTACCCCTGAATGGTCCTTATACTGCTCATGAGGCAAAAATCATTGACACACCTGTTCTATTGTAACAGAAAACAGAAATGAGCAAAAATTTTTAAATGAGATCTCTAAAACGGGACATCTTTATTTCCTGAGCATTAGCTTTAAAACAACTGGCTTCACTAATTCTTGCCATCACTCAGATTGGCCTTGAATTACTTCCCAATGGGCCTCCCATGCGCCTCTCAATGAGAAAGGGTAATGGGGGATCTGTTAATTAAGTAGAAGCAAAGTTGCTCGGTGGGGATCAAACACTGGGTACGTCCTAAAACTCCCACAGAGAAGATGAAATGCCCTGCAAACTTTAAAGACTTCCCGTCATTAGTGGAGACCTTGCTGTTGCTGGCCCAGACCCCTCCTGTTGGACAGAACAATGAGACCGCAGTGTCAGAACAAAGTGGTGTCGCCAGGAACAAAGGAGCTGGCTATTTACTGGTAAAAAGAGGGAAAAAGAAAAGCAGGGGGAGGGGAGAGAAACTGAGAACTTTCTTTTGTTGGTGGTTCCTTTCTACTTTCCACAGTTTATGACAGCCCGGGTATTGAGAGCACCTCCTGGTCACTACCCTAAGCCTAGGTTAAGATAGGAAGCATTTGGGGCGGACATCTGGGTGAGGGTAACAGGACAGAGGCAACGGTGCTGAGGGAGGGCAGAAAGTGGGACGGACAGGGTAAAATGGGACAAATAATAGTCAAGGTATTTCTCTTTGAGAACCAGAGTCCGAAGAGGAGCCAAACCACCTTGTCCCAAGGATTCCATGGCCCTTTAGATCAGGCCCCCTTTACCCACGGAGCCAAGAACCATGCCATAGCACTAAGCTCCAGTCTTGCCTTTGGCAGAGACCTCCTGGTGAGGGCCAGATAAATATTCATAGCAAGATAAAGGGCTGGGTTAGAGTGCTGAACTATACACAAGGTCCTACATTCAGTCCCAGCACTGCAAAACAGGACATGGTGGTATACACTGGAAATACTCAAGACATGGATGTAGGATAAGAAATTCAAGGTCAACTCACCTACATAATAAATGTGAGGCTAGTCGGGGCTACATGAAACCCTGGCTCAGTAAAATAATAATAATAATAATAATAATAATAATAATAATAATAATAATAATAATAAGCAATTGCAAAAGCATGTAGCCATTATACTGGCTTCTGTTTGTCTCTCCTGATCTCTTGACAAGATAAATCAGACAAAGCTATAGTGGAGATCTAAGGAGGTGGCTCTTTAGGTGGCTCCTTACCATTAAACTGTGAGGAGCCAAGTCTGGATTCCAGAACACACGTAAAAAGCTGGGAGGGCGTGGCAGCCTTTCTATGTTCTCAGTATACTAGAGGTACAGACAGGGAGCTGGCCATTTGACCAATTAGCCAAACCCAAAAGCTCTGAGTTCAGGCAGAGATCCTGCTTCCATGTGTAAAATGGAGTAACAGCAGAAGATACCCAGTGTCGACCTGCAGCCTCAACTTGCATACGTACACACATCCATGTGCACCTATGCAAAAGTAAAACATGTGCATACCACATACATTAAAAAAAAAAAGTGAAAACTGACATGCCTGCTGGGAAATATCCTGATGTTGAAGGCTCATCCCTCACTCTCTGTGGACTTCCACACAGCTGTGGCTCCATCTGTCTTGCAGACATGGCCTTACCAGCTCAAGAGGATAAGTCAGGGGGGCAACAATGTGCACAGCCAGGACTCAGGTTCCATGTAAGGTTTTGCTTTGAGATGGGTCTCTCTGTGTGTGTGTGTGTGTGTGTGTGTGTGTGTGTGTGTGTGTGTGTGTGTGTGCATGATGCATATGAGTTATGTGTACCTTCTAACACATGGAGGCACAGCCAGGGCAGGACAACAGCTCAGGAACCAAACTGCCTCTGTTGTCTAAGCCACATTAGGAGTACTTTATGTTCATCCACTCAGCTAGTGGGTGAAAGAAGCCATGCTCTGAGGACAGGCTCTTACCTCTCTGCTATGTAATAAGAGTGACTTAAGTTTGAATAAACTCAGCCATGATCAGTTATGGGGGAGAAACAACAGAAAATACCAAGGGTTTCAAAGAGGGTTCAGGTAAGTTACCGCCCTCAGCTGAAGGGCAGTCTGACCGGTCAATCAACTTAAAAACATGCCAGTTACCAAGAATCCTGCCTAAGACCTATATGTATACTCTTGTGTAAAGAGGAAAGAATTCCCCGGTACAGTTTCTCACTGAAGTAACTGCCATTCACCACCGATGCTCTGAATGACAAGAGCCTAGGAATTAAATGTCCTGAAGTAACATTTCTGCCACTTAAAAAAACAAAGTACAACTAAGTGTGTGTCTTTAAAAAATTGTTTATTTCTTCAGTCTCTGTTTCTATGGGGATAATAATTATCCTGAATTTTCCATAGGGGTATCTGGAGTGTATAATTATATAACGTATGTCAAAGAATTCAAAATCCATGATGTGCTTCCAGTATGATTGCATTTAAGACCTGCAGACCTTCAATAGAGCCATCAATTATTTGGGGATTTTATGACTCTCAGACCTTTATAGCAAGTGTATAAATCCATCCAGGCTCATTCCCTATTCCCTGTCTTTCATGCAGCCCACATTGTTACATTCTACCTTCATAGTCTTTGTGTACCTCTTGTGTGTCTACCCTTACCTTACGTCATTGTCTTCCAATATCACAATGGCTTACTGCTATCGGACTTAACAGTTTTCTTCTTGTTTATTTAACATTCTGTTTGTGCAATATTCTCCAAAATACTTAGTATCTTTTACTAACATTTTAGTCCTTATCAGAACCAGGAAATTCCATTTTCATCAAAGGGAATTTCATCACTGGCAGCAGCAAAATCAAAATAATAATAATAATGGGCTGTAAAATGGAAGAACAATTTTTTGACACAGAGAAATCTACACATAATAATAATTCACTGAAAATTCAAGTAACTACAGATGGCAAAGTAGATTGACTTTTAGAAGAAGCCTTCAAGAGACGAACTCTGATCTTTAAAAACACAATAGATTGGGTTGGCAAAATGGCTCTGCCAGTAAAGGCATCACTGTCATTCCTGAAAACTAGATGTGAATCTATAAAAGCCACATGGCAGAAGAGAACAATACCTCAAGTTGTCCGCACACACACATATGTACACACACATGCATACACGCATGTGCACACACAAACACACAGACATGCACACACATGTACACACATAAATGCACACACACATATGTACACACACATGCATACTCGCATGTGCACACACAAACACACAGACATGCACACACATGTACACACATAAATGCATACACACATGTGTACACACATGCATACACACATGTGCACACACAAACACACAGACATGCACACACATGTACACACATAAATGCATACACACATGTACACACACATGCATACACACATGTGCACACACAAACACACAGACACGCACACACATGTACACACATAAATGCATACACACATGTGCACACACATAATTTTTTTTAAAGAACACAGTGAAAAGAGAAGTGCCTTACAGCAGACACACTGGCCAAATACTACCACTTTTTGGTTTGAAAAAAATGGCAAAGGTGAAACCTAATTTAGTCAACACCTCCACTAGTGAACTTCTGCTGATTTTGTGTGGTGGTATTTGCTAGGAAAAGCATGTAAGACTTGGTTGCAATGTTTTATATGATAGCTTTGGGAAGCAGCTGTGTACTAGGCTTGGTATGCTTTGTAGCATGTGGATCATATTTTTAAAATATAAAGATTGAGAATTCACAAAATAACCCCATTTGTGAAGCATCTCGGGGAATATGGGGATTCCATGCCCACTTTCTTGCAAAAAGCATTCTACTGATAGCAAGTAGAAGCAATCAGTGTAATAAAACACATTATCTGGATTCAGCTCAGCCCTCCCCAATTCTGCTTGGCATCTCTGTCAGGTAAGCTTCTAATACCTGAAATTTGAGGGTATGTTGTAGAAGGAAAAAATAGTAAAATACTCGGAAAATGTCCTCATAGCATAGATCAGTCTGCTGTTACCTTACATCTATATTGCTGATCCTTGAAGTCAAGAAACAAAATATCACAGTCTCACAAAAGAAAAGAGTAAAGTGAAATAAATCATCCTTAAAACACAAGCAAGGCAGACACAGCTTGTCTGGAGAATATCTTACTTGGTCCTACAATCCTGTGAACAGAAAACAAAACATAAAAAATTAAACTAAAAGTAAAAATGATCAACTTAATAACTATATGTGGCTATGGAGGCAATGGAAACACAATAAAATTTAATATGTAGAATAATGCAACATAAAAATGTATTAGTGTGATAAGAAATTTATGATGGGACCAGTAAGGGAGCTCAGCAGGGAAAGATGCTTCCCACCCAGACCTGGGACTTGTGTTCAGTCCCCAGAACACACAATGCTGGAAGGAGAGGACCCGCTTCCATTATAGGTGTCTGAGTGTATGGACACACACACACACATAAACATATATACACACATACACAAACACACACATACACACACACAAACACCACACAAAACCAAACATATACACACACAGAGAGAGACACACAGACATACACAAAAACACACATACACACACACACCACACAAAACCAAACATACACACACAGAGACACACAGACATACACAGATACACAGACACAAATAGAGGAACACAGATACACACATACACATGCATACACACACAGACACACATATACATACATACACACACATATACATACATATACGCACAGACACACACACAGAGATACACAAACACAAATAGAGGCACACATATACACACAGATACACACATATACATGCATACACACAGACACAGATATACACACAGACACAAGCACTAACAAAACACAGAAATAAACATTAAAAAATATGCTAAGAAAACAAATCACAGAACAGGGTGAGTGAAGAATAGCTGGTAAAATATCAGTGAGAAATATTCAAGCGCTGGAGGCCCAGAGTTCAAAGCTAAGCACCATTAGTATAAATAGGCTTGTCAACACAGCCAGCCTAGGAGCTCAGGACAGCTGAGGACTCCTGGGAAGGGAGGAACCTGGTGAGCTGACCATGCTCCTGTGGATGGCCCCACACCCAGAAATAAGTGGGCAGCACAAGTGTGGGTCAGTGGGTTATAAAAAACAGATTAAAAATTGGGAGAGGTAGGCAGGTGGATCTGAGAAGGGCTGTGGGGCGGGGGTGGGGGGATATAATCAAAAGATACTGTGTGAAATTCTCAAAGAATTAATAAAAGTGTTGAACAACAACAAAAATTCCTTTAAACTGAGTTAGCATCAAGCAAGCAGCCTAGCTCCCAGAATCCTCCCAAACCTCGGTGTTCTTGAAGGAAACACCTTGTTGGCAAAGTGTAGTCATCTTCTGAATCTGGGACATTAAAAACTATGATGGCAGTTGGAGGCCCTGCCAGCCTTGCTGTGTGCTGCCATGTGGTGTGGTGAGGAGGGCACAGGGAGGGCCCGCGTGCAAACTTGGCATTCGATAATCAGACAGCGTTTTAAATAGATCCCTGGAAAGAGCAGAACAGAAAACTCTTTTCCAGCATACTCACGTAGAAACAGATCAGAGCTCAGTGCTTACGTGAAGACTGTATTCAGAAACATGTTCTGGAGGAAAGGAAAGGGGTGCTGGGTGTCCTAGCTACCCAGGTCAATCATGGGGCTGGGAGATGCTCCGTACAGAAATAACCTTGTAGGGGATTGTGTTGTTTCATGGTATATAATTGTCCCACCCATTGGTTTAATAAAAAGCGCTGATTGGCCAAAAGCAGGCAGGAAGTGTGGGCGGGGCTACCAGACTAAGAAAACTCTTGAGAACAGGAAGCAAAGAGCAGAACGCCAGAGAGAAGCCAGAAGAAGCAGAGGACAACCATGCTGCTCTAAGAAAAGGTACCAAGCCTCATGGCTGAACAGGATAAGAGTCATGGGTTAGATGAAGGGTAGAGAGTTAGCAAGTGATATGCCTGAGCCTTAGGTCGATCAGCTGAAAAACTATTGAAAGCATCTGTGTGTCTCTGTGGGACTGTGGGACTGTGGGTCCTAAACCTTGAGGTTAGGCCCGAAAGTTCAGGTGAAATATCTTACTACATAACCTGGTTGCCTCACAAGCATGAGGCCCTGAGTTGGAATCCCAAGAACCCATGAAGAAAACCAGGTATGCCAGAATCAGGCTGGTAAAACTGTTATGTCCCTAGGCATACTGAACACACAGAAACAGGTGACACCTGTTGGTCAATCAGTCTAGGCAAAACAGAAAAGTTCAGGTTCAGTGGGAAGTCTTGTATCAAAATAAAAGGCAGAAAGTGGTATCCAACACTGGCCTCTACCTTCAAGCAAAGGTAAGTGCATTCATCCAACACACACACACACACACACACACACACACACACACACACACACACACACACACACCATCCTCAGGGAGGTTTCCAGGGTTCCATGCGTCCTTCATTTCTATTTCTGTCTGATTCTAAACATGATGCACACTGGGACCAACTTTCTCATACTTACTATGGCACTGTGGCTGTTTCCAACTATCTGCCTTAATTTCCTTCAGGAAACTGAAAACAGGGTCCGTTGTCCATCTAAGGAGACTGGACAGTAGACTCATCACACCTGAAGGACTGAGTTCACCAACAGGCACCATGCAGCTCAATACACAGCAGCTCTCTAACAAATGGTACACATTTCCCCCACCACCTTGGAGGACTGTAAGACAAGCATCTTATATGATAGAGAAGTTTGAGAGGCAACAGCAGTGTAGTGTATTGGTTATATACGAAGCAACGATCTTTACTGAGGTTGATATGTCCCCTCACCCAGGGAAACTTGCACAAATGGCATATGCTTATCATACTGGTAGGTCGGGGGGGGGAGGCGGGAGTGAGCAGACAGAATGCAGGGAAACTGACACCAATCAGGTTCACAGTGATGCACGGAGTACCGCACACTAAGGACTATTTACCCTTAACATCAGTGGTGTTGAGTGTACCCAAGACTATGTTACATTTGATGGGTCCTCTGGCCAATTGGGGCTTGACCCATTTGTATTTGGTTTCCAGAAATATTGTCTTTGTTCATCATTGCTGTTTTCTACCCTCCCTCACACTGCCTCATGCTACCAGGATGTCAGGAAGGCGCTCTATCTCTCTCATTGATTTCATTCTAACACTCCAGGCTTGGAAAACTACTTTCTTTTTTCAAGTTGCATACAACCAACCATACAAAGCACATAAAAGATGATTTTAAAGCTATCTTATGAGTAAAGCTTGGCAACTCAGAAGCATAGATTAAATAATTTTATATTTTCTAAGCTTATTTTTGGTTCACATTTATTCCAGTTACTTAAGGGTGCCAGACTTCAAATGTGTGTGTATGGGGTGGGGGGGTTGGGGAGTATGGAAAATCTCTGGCTTATTTAAAACTAAAGTAACACATCACACAAAACAACAACAACAACTCTACATGAATCTGTCTCATACCGCCCCCAAACCATGTCCTCTATTGTCTTCACAGTTAATAATGTCTTAGAGGAAGCCTGGCTTACATGTGTCTTCAGCCCAAAATGATAGACTTATTATAGTCAAACACATACACACAGGAGCTTCAAAAGAACCAAGAGCTGTGCATCTTCATCCAAGCATCTTTCAATTATGTGTGTTTGATTTTTTTTTAATCTACGGCATTGTAACTTTGGATGGAGACTAGTATATATTAATAATATGTAATCTTCATATGCATTTTCATTCCCATAGTCAAAGTTAGCTATTTTATGTATTTGGGACTAACAGACTTCAACTTCTTAAAAATAAGATTCTTATGTATAAGATTTTAGTATAAAATGTAATTATAACAAGTAGTTGATTTTTGCATGGAATTCTGGGAACCAAAGGTAACAATGGCCTGGCAGGTGGTGAACCGAATATAACTTGTCTCCTGTTACTGTGCCTGTCAAACACTAGAGATGCCTTTGGATTCTCTAACCCACTCACCAGTCACAGGATATTGTCACTTCATTTCTGCATGGTGCACAGAGTTATTGGCTACAAATTTAAGAAGTTGTGAAAATAAAATTTAGAGTCAAATTGTATCTTTCAAAACATCAAGTACTTCAACCTACTTTGACACCAATGATACAGTGACCTATTTCATATGTAAATATCTTCCCTATACAACTGGTATACAAAAGCCGTGTAGTGGGTGTTTAATTTCTTTTAAAAGAAATTTTTACGTTGTTCATTTATTTGCTAAGGTGGGTGTAAATGTGGATATCAGGGAACAAATTTCAGTTCTTTTCTTCTGTAATGTGAGCTTTGTAGGTCCTGGTAAACTCAAGTCTTTAGGCTTAGTGACAAGTGTCTCAACCCTCTAAACCATCTCAATGGCCAGTCTGGAAATCCTTTCTTCCTCATCTCAAGCACAATTGATGAACTTTCAGTAATTTAAATAATAATAAAACTTAAGTAAAGTGATATTAGCAAAGAAATCTTAAACATTTTTATTCGATTACAAAAAATCACTTCAAATTATAATATTGGATATATATGTGTCTGTGTGTGTATATACATGTATATATACACATATATATGCCCATCTTATTTATCACCTAAGATCAAAAAGAAGATGTAGCTGTGCGTTTTAGTGACTAATGCTTCACATGCAGGGATCACATTGTCTCCCTAAGATGGCCTCACATCTCTCACACTCTGTTGGATGGAGCTGCCACATCTGGGTGCCTCTGAGGATGATATTTTCCAAAGCTACAAAGGACAGTGATCAGGATTGGAAGAAGCAGTAAAAGGGCCAGGGTCTCCAGACAGTCTTGGTCTTCCTCACACCTTGGGAGAGCCACAGTGCATATTAAGCTAGAGGTAATTCCCAGGTCTGTGTACAGGGCCCTAAGCAGCAAGGGCTTGTTCCTTCTGTGAGTCAGGCTCTCTCAAGGAAGGGCACATGAAGACTCAAGCTGCGTGGCTTGAGACCCCTTGTAGTCTAAGCGAGAGAATGAAGTGTAATGCTTAGGCATGATATCAGTGCATGTATTCATCTTCCTGAATGAATGGCAGAGAAAAAGAAGAGCCCAGAAATAGAGGAACCAAAGGGCTCTATGCTAGGTCACGTGTGCAGACAGTCTCATGGTCATCCCTCCACACGCTAACCTGCATGAGCACCTCTCCATCTCAAATGACTCTCTTGTTTTTTTATAATCTGCAATTTACATCTGTCAAGACATGAAGCATGCTTAATCACCACAGAAACTTAATTCTATGTTTACCTGGTATAGCATTGTGGGTACCAAAGCAAGATTTCTGCTCAGCTCTCATATTCTGTGATCAAATAGGATTATTTGCTCAGATAGATGATAAATAGATGGGGTGGATAGATGGATATATAGTAGATGGAAGACAGATCAGTGGACTATAGTTTTGTGGGGGGAGGGGCACAGCCAGCTAGCCTGATGGAGCCATGGTTACCTTGTTCTGGGAAATGTGCCTAGGAATGGGCACTAGCCGCTTTCTGCTGAGCCAGCTTAGGGTCTATGGCTGGGCTTGGTGAGTGACATGTGACCATTAAGATGCTGGAGGTCAGTGAGAGAGAGACAACACAGCTAGGGAAGTCTTCAGCTGCCAATGGGAAATCGGGAGAGAGTTTATAGGTTTGCCTCATATCCACAATGAAAGTCTTCAAGTCTGATCATTTTAAACACGTCTCATGTTTGCTGTTCACCTGATTTTCACACTCCACTCCATGGGGTGCCCAGGTAGAATGCCAGTATCATAATTTCAGCTCCCTGACACTCACTCACTGGTGCATAGGTCACAAGTAGGGACTAAAATCTCTAACACGTGGATGTATCCTTTCATAAATTAGCTACAGTTGAAATACCAACTCCGAGTTGGGTCACAGGGACAAAGACGAGATGAATGATGCATTGTTCTGGACATGGAAAGCCTACCAAAACTGATCTGCAGTCATCTACAGGACCGTTTGTTAAGGTTCACAGCATCTGTGCTCCGAGCACCATTCATTGAAACAAAAGAAAAGACATAGTCACCAATGTGCTAATAATTCTGCTTAGAGATGATGAATAACAGTAAAATTAACACCATGAAAATATCAAATTTTGTCATCAGTGAAAGATGTAAGATTTCCCTTATTGTCCCAAATTGCATTCTGAAAGCAGAAGTCGCCAGCATGGGGAGAAAACATTAAAGGCAGAGGGACTCCTAGAAGCATACCACATGACCAGGTGATACAGCCTGGATTAGCATTTACAGCCTTGCCAAGCCCTGGAGCTATGATTAGCTCCTTGCATTAAACTGAAACCACCTGAAAAACTTCCCACTGAACCAGCCCTGGGAAGTGCCAGATATCCTGGGTGACACTTAAGACAAAGTGGAACTCGGCAGTAAAAGACAAGAAAATAAAGTCTTTCCCCACGAACTCTCAGAAGCAGAATGTGGTCTGAAGACACTTGGGCAATTTTCTTTAATGAGATTTCTCCGAGTTCGTTTCAAAAGGAGATTTAACCTGCCCATTTCCTCCCAAGCCAATGTCCCAAATATATACGTTTGGTGATGGTACAAGAGACATGAGGGATAAAACCACATGGCCACAGAGGGATATGAGGCTCCAGATAAGAGGCCTTATGCTAATTTTAGCAAAATGTATGTATCTTTTTATATACAGAAAGTTATGGTGCTATATAAAGAGACCCTTAAATGTGACATGCTCCAAAGTCCTATTTACTGCCTGACTATTGCTTTCAAAACAAAAATTACATGTGCTGGGCAAAATCATAGTAAACTGTCTGTCTTCAAGGTATATTTTAGGTTACAGCAACATAGCCAAATCATATACCAAAATTTAAAATTCTGATTTTTTTTTCCTACAGGATATATTTAATGTAAGACAAAAAGAAGGAACAAAGATGGAAGAGGAAGAGGAGGAGGGGGAGGAAGAAGAAGAAGAAGAAGGAGAAGAAGAAGAAGAAGAAGAAGAAGAAACCCAAACTACACTCAGCCCCAAGTTGTTTGGTGTTCTGCTACATTCCACTTAACACTGCCTACTGTTATCCATTTATATGGCTGGATGCTGACAGTTCATTGTATGAGGTGGTTGCTGATTCTTTAAAAACAACAGTTTCCAGAAGAACAGAAATATAACGTATGGAGTGAGGGTTATACCACATCTCAAAGTTAAATGTCAAGGATTTCACATACCAACATTAAATCTTGAAATATGTGCGAATATTCAAATTATTTATTCTATACACAGCTTTCTTGGCCCAACTCCCTGCTTATGCAAGAAGTTAGTTGCCTGTTTCCTCCTTCAATAAAATCAGTAGGGTAAAAACATCACTTTTTACCTCCAAAGTCACGGCTAACTGTATATCACAGGACAGTCACGATTATAGAATTTCATCTGAGAACAGTTATCCTCATGGCAAGAATGATAAATTCACTTAAAATGATATGAAACGCCTAGTGCCTGTTTGCTCCTCACATCCTATGCTGAACACATTGCTCTTCCTGTAATCATCTCTTTCCATTACAGCTATTACACAATGAATGTCTTCACCTGGAGAGGCTCATGGTACAGACTTTCCCTAAGGACATGGTCCTACTATGTGTAACTCTAGTCCTCATTGAGATCAGGTGACTGAATAGTTTCTTAAGTATAATGACTTATGTGGTACCTGACAGAATGAATGATTATCTGGACCCTGAATTCCCTCTCTCAGTTTTTACCAGTCTATAAATGTAGAGTAGCCTAGGGATGCCCAAGAAGAACTAAATACTCATAGTCAAGATTCCTATTATATTTATAATAAAGCCCTCTTCTTCAGCAGTTCAAAAAAATAAAGCATGATGTCCCTAAATCATACTCTTATGCACCTAAAAATAATATATGGTACCAGGATCTCTCAGTACATCCAAATTCATAATCTGTTATTTAACCATCCAAAATGAACCCAGCTTTGAGCACAACTTAAAATAATTTTGATGGAGACAGATTTTAGATTCACCAGTGGTACTACTGCCTGACTAATCACAAAAGCCTCTTTGTTCCAGCCTTTTGATTTGAGAGTTCTTCAGGTAAAAATTTTAAATAGAATATTTTCTTTAAAAAAAAAAAAAGAAAAATAACAACAAATTTTGGAACAATAAATAACCTCTCTCTCCTAGGCATAGCTATAGCAGCTATGGCCTTAGAGCAGAATGAGGGAGCAAATTTACCCACTGTTTTCCCGGCTTCTATACAGGATGGGCTCAGCAAATGTGAGGTGAACTTCCCTGATACTTTGCAGCATTCAGGTGACCAGAGGCATCTCCTGGGTATGCTACAGAAAATATGTCTCTGTCTCTACCCCATGGAATATTCAAGCTCATTAGGGCTGCCATTGACACACTGTGCTGTTACGATCCAGGGCGCAAAGCTCTGGCAAACACCAAAGCTGCCATGTGTAGGGCATCAATATTCTGGATTTCCCCTCAATTTAGGTTTTGAGTATACAGTGAGTATTGGATGATTCATGAAAATTAATCAGCCTCTAAAATTTGTGACTATAATTAAAGCCATTGGGAATAAAATCAGCCCTTTGACTATAAGCAGCTCTACTTTTTAAAAGGGGTATCAGTGTGTGGAAACACAAAAAATAAAACGAAAACCATCAAAAGATGTGTGCTTTTTTTCCCCTTTATAAAATAACTATTTATCCTGGTCCAGCTCTATGAACCAAAATTTTTATTGTTGAAGACAACAACATGGGTTATGGGTTGTCGGTCTATGGCCACAATGATGCTATTTTGTGAAGCTGTATGTAGGGCTTTAGAGAACTGCACAGAAAGAGTAAGTGCTGTAGAGATGGGTGGGATATTAATAAGATTTGAAAACCTTAAACTGAACTAATTGATTTGCAGCTAGCTGCTGGTTAGAAGCTATTTTCTGATCCAGGAACGGAGAAGAAATGTTTAACCTGGTTATGGCTATAAACATTGCATCTCTTCTAAATTAAATCAATTTTCTTGATGAAACTAATTTCTTGCCTGAAAGGTATTAAAATAATTTCATTATAAAGGTTTTGCCTCAGTTCTGCCCATTTCCACTAAAGCAAGCCATTCAGCATATGTGTTGTAGCATGTAAGCCACTCTGAAAAAATAAAAAGAGGTGGGGGACACACCTGGGAACACCGGAAGATCAGGATAATTCATTCTTAACTTTTCACCTTCTTCCAATGTTATCTTCATCTCCACTGAGTATTTCCACATGTGTGGAACCTCACAGGATACTAGAGATCTTTGTCAACATATGTAACTTTAAAACGAGCCTAGGTGCTAACCTAAGGCCATGCACAGACAGCAGGGCACAAGCTATCACAGCCTCTGAGAGTGATGGGTCGATACCCACATTCCTAGCCACTGATCCTGTTGGGATCACTCTGAGGTGTACACACACAAAACAGAATCAGCATATGACCAAGTCAAATGATGAGACAGAAACTTGATGCTTGGGAAACTGGGAGAGAGAGAGGTAGTTTTGAGGGCGGAAGGCCTTACTATATTGCAGCAGGATGTAAAGGAAACCATTATTCGGTTTTCTTAGGAAAAAAAACAAGGATTATTGAAGCTTTTGATTTCTATCATCATATAATTTTGAAGTTTTAAACATAATTTTATCTTTTTTACAACAGAAATAAAAAGAAACAAAAACTTAAAACCATGGGCTTTGAGGTATTTTTTAATGCATTCATTTTCCACCATAAGACCTATTTTATAGAGGTATAATCTGCCAGAGATTACAGAGGTATATTTCTCCACTTTCAATTAATAAATATCTTTTTATATTGTATAATTTATTATGTTTTCTGGGTAAACTGCAATTTTTTTTCTGAATAAAGTATAGACATCACTCGGTTTAAGATCATAGCTGTGTTTTCTGCTTTCTACTGCTTGGAGCTGTAATCAAGTTCACCAGGAAGTCTCCGTAAGAGACACAGAAACAGGGAAAACTGAAATTCTTTCTCCACCTTTGAACTTTATTTTCCACCTGCCCTGGGTTTGCTAAATTTAAGTGGTTTGATCCCCTTTTTCACATCACCAATTCAGTTATTTATTTCTTTTTATGTACTATTTGGACATAATTTAAAAAGTCATTCTCAAAACTTTAAATAAGTTAAAGAAATAGCAATATCAGACACACATGCATGTACACACATGAATGCACATGCGTACATGCACAGACATATGCTTTGCACATGCACAACACTTATGCATATTAAAATGAATGCATGCACACACACATACTTCGCATATGCATGTACACACATACATACATGCACGCACACTTAGGCACAAAGACACACATGCACACAAATAG
This sequence comes from Phyllotis vaccarum, assembly GCA_033318265.1. NCBI lineage: Eukaryota > Metazoa > Chordata > Mammalia > Rodentia > Cricetidae > Phyllotis > Phyllotis vaccarum. Next base: position 72,970,459 of record JARWLC010000011.1, on the reverse strand, counting down.
TACTTACACACACATTCAGTCTTATACATGCACACATGCAGACACACAAAACCCCAGGGACTATAAAAGAAGGCATGAAAAGCTGCAAGAGTCATCCATTGAAGGACCAAAGCCACACAGATTCTCCTGAACATGACAGAATGACAATACTTAGGAACTCACAGAAACTGTGGCTGCCTGCTTAAGATCAGCACACAATCAAACCGCCAACATCCCAGCATGGAAGGCAGGACCCACGAGCCTACAGCCCTAAAGGAGGAGATAGTCACTGCTGATGGCTTCTGAGGAGTTCAGAGTCAGTTTCTTCAAAGATGTGGTCCATGGTAGATCAACTATGGTTCAGTGGGAAGTCCCACATGAGTAAGCAGTATAAATTATACTTGGTAAATTACTTAAAAGAAAGAGAGGGTGTGAAATTGGCAATGCCTGGGCTAAAGGGGGGGTGTGGATTTAGAGGTGAGTTTGATCAAAATACTTTGTATAAAATTCTCAAAGAATAAAATTATTAAAAAGGAATATGATTTGTGTTTCAGAAGACTTTTAAAAGCTATTTCTTAACTTTTAAAAATCACTGCCTAGGACGGTATTATAGCAAGTAGGAGAAATTTTATAAAGTGTATAAGTTAATTCTTGAATTAACTCATGAATACGGAGGTAAACAATAAGACGAATCTTTAAAAAATGAAGTAACAGACCAAGGTAACACACACAAGGAAGTTAAAACTGGGCAACCAGACTTGTTGGAGATGTGCTGGAAGAATCAGCTGGTCCTGCCTATCAGCTTCTCTGAAATTTGCTTTGCACCCTGGTTGCCTGATTACAATAGACACATGGGTCAATTAAGAACTGAATCTGTTTCACCCCACCGAGTATGGAAGAGTTACAAATAAGCATATCACACCCCAAGTCTAGAATTCACTGATATGGAAATTAGCTACTTTTAATAAGTTTGAAGACCCAACTAGACTGTAACAATAAGGTTTAATTAAGTAAAAATAAATGTGGTGGGCCTGTATTGTAGAGTGCAGAGCAAGAAAGGAAATACTTGTGCAGATAGAGAATTCACAGCGCAGAATAGATAATAAGCAGAAAGACGGAGGGCTTAGACACTTGTTTTAAACATTAGAGACTTATAAAAGTCTGCTTATCACAGAGCTCTCCAAAAAGCTTGATATAGAGATATTCTGCTCATAACTTCCTGTGCTGAACTCTGACACCACTGGGGAGGAGCAACCTCCTGAGGATCTGGACAAAGTGCAGTCTTTAGCCATTAAACCTAAGCCCTTAAATAACTCATCATGGGTGCCCAAATAATCACATTTTTACTCTAGATTCATTGGATCTTGTATTTAACAATGTTTTCTTATAAAATATCTTCTTATTTCTTACCATATTGACTATTTTGAAATTTTTTTGCTTAGCTTCTTTGCCTACCATTTTTTTTTTCTGTTGGTCTCAAATTATTTATAGAAACTTATTTTTTGAGAGTGTTTAGAATAAAATATTTTTTCAGTGTCCATATCAGTCATTGTCAATCACATCTACAGTAATGTTCCAAATAAAAAGAAAAATGTTCAAGAAAACTAAAGTAATAATTCCCAATCGTCTACCTAGCACGATACCACCTGAAGTGAAGCTGTAAGAGGCTGAGAGCCAGGAATACATTCTCATGTTATCAACTTTTTTATATAATTCTGAAATTTTGGCTCTTTTGCCTTAGTTCCCCTTTGTAAACACTGCCATGCTGGCAGCTAATCAAAGCATGATTGGAAAGTGCTTAGAGCTTAAATATTCTTGGAAGAGAAGTTAGCATACAGGTGCAAAGTGAAAGAAAAATTTTTAAATGTTTCCCACAAATTGAAGGGGAAAAAATACAAAATTCTTGTCAGGCCGTGTGTACACAAAGATAAAGTACCTCCACAAGGCTGTCATTGTACAGGCATGGGCTTGCCCAGGGTGGACGCATCTCACTTAGCTATGTCAGTACAATCTAAATACTTCCAAAAAGCTTTGAAACAGCTTGTGATACATACAAAAATAAAAATGCTAAATGATAAGGGGGAAGAGATTTATGAAACAGTCAAACAAACAATCTAAATCTAAGAAAACAAAAATACGTGTTTTCCATCAATCACTTTGAAAAAAAATATCAGAATTTTAAAAAATAAAATTAAATGAAGTCATTCTCAGAAGAGAAATGAGCAATGGAACAGAAGACATCAACACGTTCTGTTTGGGGAGAAGGCTTGGGAAGGGCATTTTCTGGTTAAGAAATCAGTGGGTGGCTCTTTGTTCAGGGGGCAGGGACACAAAGTGGAGAAACAGATGCCCTTACAGTTAGTTCATCAAGAAGATGAAAAATCAATTAGTCATCATTCATATGGTGGAATCCAAAGAGAGCTAGTTCCGATGTAAGGACATGGTGAGGGGTAGATATAGGTAGCCTGTCTCTCTACAAAAGTTAGCGTCACAGTGAAATCTGTTCAATGGCTAAGGGAATCCATCTGATAGCTAAGAGTATCTGTCCAATGGGTAATAATTACCTCATAGAAGGGAGGAGAGAGAGAGAGAGAGAGAGAGAGAGAGAGAGAGAGAGAGAGAGAGAGAGAGAGAGAGAGAGAGAGAGAGAGCAGAGATTTTGAGAATATGAGAAAATGAAGAAAGCAGGGCCCTTGAGGACTAGCCTCTGTTGATGGCTTATTATTTTTTTAAAGTCAGTGACATTTTCTATAAAGCCATTTCTCATGCTGTCTCTTAAGTTTGGGGTCTGAGAGAAGTCTTTCTGAGGCTTATCTCTCAAGATAAACTTTTACTGAACTCATCAGAAAATAAATGGTTTAGAAGGAATTATGCTGAGCCTCTCTCTTCGGTGAGAAGAGAGAACAGGAATAGTACCTTGGGGAGGCTCACTGTGGTGATGATGGGCGGGGGTAGGTGATGAACAGGGGGCTGGCGAAAAAGAACCTGATTTTGGCAGAGGAAAAATTTTGCCTTAGAAGATAAAATGTCTTAGTATTGCTTCCCTGACAGGAGACTCAGAAGTCCTATATTTCTGAAATAAACAGACAATAGGCTTCAGGGAGCAGAGCCCAGAAGTCAAGACCCACCACTACTACTTCAGGTGGATGGAAAGGTGGAACACAGACCTCCTTCTTTCAAGTGTTCCAAACTGGAGCCCACAAATTCCATGTGCCTCATAACAGCTATGAATGTAGCTCACCCAAAGCCACAAACACGGTTAGCACACTGTAAGGTAGGTTTGTAGTCTGGCTTCTCAAGAAGAGTGAGGGCTTTGCAGGTGGCAGGGCTGTGTTACAATTTCAGAGGGTCAGACCTATGACTTATTTATCATAATCAGCTTTTGACAACTTTCACAGCCCCATACCCTTTTCACTTTGCTGAACATTGTTTTGTAATGTTTGGGGTATTGCTTGGTCCCATAAGAATGTCAAGAATGACCAATGGCATAGTTGGAATAAGTCACAAGGAGGAGACAATGAGTGAGGCACTGATAAAAACACACCCCCTTTGTAGCAGAGTTGCCCTAGATGGTTTATACAGATGACAGATGTATCAGTCTGTCATGCCTTTTGGATCAGCTCTCTGTACCAACAAGGACATTTATCCCAAAGCACTCATACCTGCCCATCACCCCTGGCATGGCCAGTACTTTAGAGATGATTGTCCTTGGATAAAATATTTGGCTTACACTACTAGAAGGAAAAGCAAAGCAGGTCCCCTTAAGACGTTGATTGTTGTTCTAATCAATTCCCCTCCTAGGACCTCCCTCCCCAAAACCTTGTTCTTCCCTTTGACATGAGGACTATCATGGGACTTTCCTATTGGTTGAGTGAGAACAGGACTTATCCATCTAAGGAGGAATGAAGTTAAACAGAAGCACAGGTTCAAAAATTACACACACACACGTACACATACACACATATGCACATACACATGTGCACACATATGTACACATATATACACCATATATACACATACACACACATGCATGAATGCAAACACACACATACATACATGCACACACAAGCACGCACACCTCCACACATGCATGCATACACACACATACACACAGACACACATGCATGCACACATATACACACATACACATGCATGCACATACACACGCACACATACACACATGCACGCATGCAAACATACACACATACATACACACACAGACACACACATCCATGCACAAGCACAGAAACACACACATGCATGCACATCCACATACACACACAGACACAAACTCACATGCACGCACACATACACACACAAACACACCTATATTTATGGGCTGCTGAGGAGGTTCAGCTGGTAGAGTGCTTACCTAGCATGTACAAGGCCTTCAGTTCAATGTCAAGCATGGCATAAACAGGGTGGTTCACGCCTCCACTCCCAGTACTGTGAGATGGTAGAAGCAGGAAGATCATAAAATAATCAGGCACTTAGTTATATAAAGAGTTTAAGGCCAACCTGGCCTACATGAGACCATCATTCAAAAAGAGAGAGAGAGAAAGGGAAAGGAAACCAGACATCCTGCACCACCTAAGGTCCTGTTTCCCATAGAAATCATACCTGCTGCAGGCTGATTGGGACAGAATTGGGGTTGGTTTTTGTTTTTTTTATACCCTCATCTTCCTTCCCATCAGACAGCAGCCTGCTCATCATTACATATGGCCTTATTGACAGTTGACGACAACTTTTACTCATCATTACATATGGCCACTTACAGTTGACAGCTGTCAACCAGGCAAGTTCACATACGTTGCAGTGTGTAGTCACATGGCATCGCAGATAGGTGGGTGAGAGCCAAGACCAGTGAGCCACTGAGAACCAGTAATGAGCCCCAGCAGCTGGAAAACTCCATCCCCGAACAAGCCAGGGCACACGAGAGTGTGCCTACTTGAGTGAGGGCCACTTGAGCATCATTTATCCCCCTGGGAACTTTTATTTATTCATTTACTGATTTACTTTATTTACTTACTTGGTTTTTTTTTAGCTTCTGAGACATCATTTCACTGTGTAGCCCCGGCTAGCCTCAAAAATCAGAGATCCAATTTACTTTGGAAACCAGCTTAGCCTCAAACTCACAGAGATCAACCTGCCTCTGCATCCCTGGGTACTTTTAAAGGATCAGGATTGTTGTTCCAGCGCTGACACATTGAACAGGGGGCTTTCTTTCCTTTTAGAATCAAGTTGGTCTCTCAAAGACAAAAGGGGGGGGTGATTGACTGTGAGGAAGTTTGAGCAGGAATCTTCAGTCCTTGTGAGAGGTGGCTGGCACATCCCTGCCTTCAACTGTAATTCAGGAGAGCAGTGGTAGGGAATTAATTAAATCACATATTAACTTGTCGGAAATCTCTCTGAACTGCCCATTTCCAAACACACATTTGGCCCGGAATAGAGTTTGCAGTGATTTGTTCTATTATAATGAACTTAAAATTTAGAACGGCAAATTTTTATTATGCTTCCATTTTTTTTAAAGAGTGTACGTCAAGAGGTAGAAATATTTCTTTGCATAATCCACTTACTAACCACATTTTCTGTGCACACAAACACTGTGATATGTGCCTACCTGTGCCAAACAGGCCTTCTGGAAAGGGTTTCAGCAAGGACAGGAATCACTTATGGTCAGAATGCTAACATTGATTACCCCTGGGAGAGGGAGACAGACCGTGGAGACACAGGCTAAACATGTCAAAAGGTTGGTTTTCCATGAATATCAGCAGGAGTCAGAAATGACACTGCAGTTGTCCTTGGAACTGGGCAGCTGCTAGGCTTGCTGAAAGGCTCAGCCATTGTAGGGTTTTTAAAAAAATCTAAAGGCACCAGCATTTCTGTTTGAACTTCTGAAGTGTTTTAGAAATCACAACACCCAGCTAAGAATAACACGGACAATAGATTTCCCAAACTCTTATTTTATTTTGCTTTTAAAATACAATGCCTACTAATTGAGAGGCTCAACATTAAAGACACAAAGTAAATTCATTATTAGGTACCTCTGAAATCTCCTAAATAGGCTTCCAATTTAAAAGATATCTATTCAGGTATCATAACTCTAATTTAAATGCCCACCTCTTCCCTTGGGCATAGCCAGTAACTAATTGAAAGGTATTTATCAGAGGCAGGCCTGAAATTCTGGGTATTGTATGCTAGCTCTCAAAGGAAAGAATCTCTTCATGTCAGAAAAAGTCAGACCCAAGTCACCTGGGCTTTAACTTCAAGGTCCTTTCTAGGTGACCTGGACATCTAAATATAGTGGGGAAAAATTCAGTCTTAAATCTCCCGGAATTGGTACCTTTATACCCTGTATTGAGATATGATGGAGAGACCTGAATCTTGTTCAGATGGCTGCACCTGGCTAAGAATGCAAAGACCAACTTACCTCCGAGGCTCAAAATTACACACACTGCGTCCAAACAAGACTTAGTTTCATCGGTCATATAAAGAGTATATTTAAGAATTTAATGTTCTTTCTTTTAAAAATGAGCAATTTACTTATTTTTATTTTATGCATATAAGTGCTTGGTCTGCAGAGGTATTGTAACAGGAGGTTTCTAGACTGCACTAGCCCCATGGTCCAGATCCGCCTGCAACTACTTCCCCCCCCCCCCAAAAAAAAACGACTCAGATGCTTATATTAACTTCATACTGTTTGGTCTATGGCTCAGGAACATTGCTAGCTAGTTCCTTCATCTTAATTCAACCCATTTCCATTATTCTGTCTCCCACATGGCCCGTGGCTTCACCTATTTTGTTATATGTTGCTTCTTCAGTGGCTGAATTGCTCTCTGTCTCACTCTGCCCTCCTCCTACCTATACTCTGATTTCTTCCCCTACTTTTTCTATGGTGCCAGCCATGGCCAAACAGTCCTTTATTCACAGCATATAGAAAGACATTCTGGCATCAAGGTTTGTCACTTGTGTGCCTGGTGCTCACAAAGACCAGAAGAGGGGGTCAGATTCTCTGCAACTGTATTAAGACATGGTTGGGAGCCACCATTTAGATACAAGAAACCTCACCCAGTACCTTAAGAATAGCAAGTTCTCTTAACTGCTGGGCCATCTCTTCAGCCCCTACTTTATTCATGCTTTATCCAATGCTTGCTAAACTGAACAGCTGCAGACAAATCTGGGTCAGCGTTGAGAAGCTGAATAATGGGGTGATGCCTCATTCTGCTGGGGCTCAAAAGGTCTTGGGATGACCTCACACCCAGAGGCTTTAAATTCAGGGAGACTGGAAAGCCTCAGAGGCAAGAGCTCTCTCCCACCTTCCTATCTGTCACTCCAGAAACCAGAATTCCTTGCTTTGAGATAATAAAACTCCTCCCAGCTGAAGAAGCCATAAAACCCCAAACTGTGACTGTTCTCTGTCTTCCTTCTGTCCTGAAGACCCTCATTCCAGAATCCAGGAATTCTCTAGCTCATGCCCAGTGGGAAGGCATGCCACACAGCTTATTGGGAGAGACCTGTCTGGACCTTCCCTGTCATGGTCAATGCCATTTTAACATACCTCTTAGCCCAATCACAACTTCCATGGATGCTCACTGGCTATGAAAAGTCAACAGGAAACACATTGTGTCCCAGGCCTCTCCATCTTCATCTGGAAAACTCCCAGGGAGTGGAAAACTTAGATTATATAAATGTGTTATAGTTTCCCTTGCCAGCGTGCCTTTGTTATGAGACTGACCCCTAAGACTCTTGGGGCAGATAAAGAAAAAAATGTTCATTTTTGGCACTGCAAAGCTTTCTCAGTGTCCAGATGATTTCTAAAAATTTAGGACTAGTGACAATTAATGACCCAAGTGCCACTCTTTTCTCAGTGCTGAAGTGGGTGAATCATCAAGAATAAAACCAGGGTGGGAAAGATGATTAAATGATAAAGTGCTTGCTATTCAATCCTGACAGCCTGAGTTCAGATCCTCAGCATGCATGTATGTACAAGCCAGGCAGGGCGGCTCATGCCTAGAACTTCAGTTTGGGGGCTGATATGGGATTAGAGATTAGAAGACCACTAGAGTTTTCCGGCAGCTCTTCTAGCAGAAATGGTGAGATACAGGCTCAATGAGAGTCCATGTCTCATAAAATAAGATGTAGTGTCATAGAGGAAGACACTTGATATCAGATTCAATTTCCAGGCCCCATATGTTGGCTACAACCATCCTTAACTTCAGTTTCAGGGACTCTGCCCACTTCTAGTCTCTAAGGGCTCCAGGTATATACAATGTGCACATACATACAGGAAGCAAACACTCATCTACATAAAAAATGTTAAAAGAAATACAGTTAAAATCAATGTTCCCATTGCAAAGACATTTGGATAGACTGGCTTTGCGGAATTGCTTAGGTGTATCATCCCCATTAAAAACCCAGACTGATGATAAAAACAAGCTAACTTCCTCAATGCCAATTTTGCACAAATGAAAAGAAACACCTCTGAAATTTATCTCTCCTATCTGGGGCAGAGCCTCTTTTGGTTAAAATGTACCCTTCCCTTGGTTTTCTACAGAGAAGCGTGGTGTTTAGTTTCATAGGTAATTGATAGCCTTCAGCACATGTAAGTTACAATCATCGAACGAAAAAATTCACTTTGGTGAATTAAAATGAAACAATTTCTCCAAAATAAAGGGTAAAAACCAAATTAAAAAGAAAAAAGAAAAAAGAAAAAAGGAAAAAGAAAAAAAAAAGTTAAGGATTAATAGGCCAGGGCTTCATCTACTTCTACATTTAATTTGATGTCATGAGAGCTGCAGGCATTTCAAAACACACCTCTTTTATTCTCCTATAAAGTCTGTACGATTTTGGCTTTTGCAATAGAAGCAGTTAGGTGGGGAGGGGAGGGCTGAATTCTGTATCTATGCTAAAGAAAAAAGGAGAAGCAGGGTTGACCATAACCCGAGGCCTCAGCTCCTGCTGAGTGCCTGTTGTTCTGAAAGCAAGGTGCTCCACACGATCTAATCATAGCACTAAACCTTGTTACAAGCCCTTTTACAGCTCCAATATCTGGGTTACATGGAAACACGCTGGAGAGCCTCCTTGTACTATGAAATAAATGTCATTCTGACTGGCATCCTCTCTTCCAGCAAGTAATTTCCCTCTGCTGATAAATCGATACGGAAAAAAACAAATGAGAGCTCACAATGGGCACAGTGTGGATTACATTTTTATTCATTCCAGAGCCCCTGCAGCCAAGTTTTTTAAAGCAGAAAATGATGCGCTGGGAAAGGAGAGGTACATGGAGACACTGAGATAAGAAAAGAGAGACAAAGGGAAAAAAATGAGAACAAAGAAAAAAAGCAAAAGACAGAGGAAGCTCAGAAGAGAGTACCCGACCGGCGGCTCAAGTGCAGGAACTTGGACCAGAGAGAGATTGCTATCTGAATGCTTGCTTAGCTCCTCACAGCGAGATGACGCAGCAGGTCAAGGCAAGACCTCTGCAACCAAGCCTGGGGGCCCGAGTTCAAGACCCAAGACCCAATTGTGGAAGGAGAATCCTGACTCACAAGTAGTCTGCTGACCTCCAAAGCATGCCATGGCATGTGGTTGCACGGATATGCACATGCACACATGTAGATATAATTTACAAATGAGACATGATTGGAAAAAAATAAACATTTTTTTTGTGTGTTAATAACTTGACTTTATAATATGAAGATCACCTGAGAAGGCAACAAGGTCAGATTTTTGGCTTGTCAATTATTGATGTCAAAGGTCAGGATTCAGCCCTGAAAAATCAGCTCGAAACTCAGGGACACCACCAGCCCCTAAAGGCCCAAGGAGAAAGGCAGAAACCCTGATTCCTTCTAGGAGGGGTCAGAAATAGGGGAAGTATCTCCAAGACGTTACCAGATCCTGGATGAGTATCATCACGGAGAAGAGATGTAACATATTCCCCACTGCAAAGTTTATGACATTTATCTTCCCTACATCATCTAAAACAGTCTAATCATGAAAATCCCGCTTCTTGGTAGAAGATAAGATAATTAGATAATTACTATGGTATCTAGTTGCTGTTAAGGCTTGAAAGTAAAAATAACAGAATTCTAACATCTTAGCGTGCACACAAAGCTGATTCACTATTTTAAGCCTGGAATGGGCATGTCGTTGGGCATACCTCAGGTTTCTCAGCTCTAAAATGGGAATGATTCTCAACACCTACTTTAGAGAAAAGTAAGAGTTGGTCTCAACGGGGTGCTTTGAACGACTGCTGTCTCAAGAGTTGGTACCACGGAATCAAGAATAAAGAAGTGAGTTATCATCAATGTAAGTACTTCGGCTTCTTGCAATATCTACAGTTATCTGTTAGCTGTCAACAGCTTCTATTTGGCACCAAGATAGCACTATACATCATGGAGGGTAGGCTGTATGTCTCATGGGGATACACTTGTTGTTTTTAAGATTTATTTTTATTTTATATGCATGGGTGTTTTGACTGCATGCATGTCTGTGTAGCATGTGAGTGCCTCATATGTGTAGAGGCCAGAGGAAGGTATCACGCCCCTGGCAATGGAGTTATAGATACGTGTGAACCTCCACATAGGTTCTGGGAGTTAAACACTAGTTTTCTAGAAGAAAAGTTGCTATTCTTAACCTCTGAGCCATCGCTCCAACCAAGGAAACCAAGGAACAAGAACAGTAGTATGTACTGATATTTGCTTCTTTCTTTCAGGTCAAAAGTGGACTTAACTCCACATGCTCTGCACTGTCCTTGTTACCCATGAACCTTTGCTATTTCACTAATTGATTCCTGATGCAATTTTAATACACTGAACACACTTCGGCCTACTGGTATACATAAACTTCTTGCCAAGTATCAACCCTGATGTGTAGATATGACCTTTGAGAAGGTGTGGGGCCACAGTACTAGGAAAGCCAACAGCTCTCCATTTACTGAGAAGGCTGGGTCCTGCACCACTGAAATGTGGGTTCAGCATAAGGTTCTGTTGTGATTTAAATTGTACTCTATGACCAGGCTATTTATTACCCCAAATTGAAGGCTGGCAGGGAGGGGCTGGGGGGGGGGGGGTGACAGCTTATGAAGGGCAATGGTAAGCTGGAAGGAAGTTTAAAGGCACATAGTAAGGGGAATGTAAAGTGGAATTGTTCTCAATTAAAGCAGCCAGGGAATTAGGGAGGTGAAATGCAATTATCTACATTAGAGTTTGGCCAGGCTTCTCTACTCATGGGGGGGGGGGGGGGAGAGATGGAATAAGATGCCTAAATCTTCTTTTCCTGGAACACAAATGGCCTTCTCATTTCACAAATTTGAAACTGCATGTAAGTCCCATACTTCAACTTAAAATAATTACCTCATACAACAATGACTCTGTAAATGGGAGTGTTGCAGCAGACACAGAGAAACAGCCATCAAAGCGATCAAAGTAAGGTCAAGTATTTTTGAATTACAAGTTTATGATTAGTCATGCCAACGTGAATCTAAGACCGGCAAGTGTCTCAAAACGACTTACTTTGGCTTGAAGCATGCAAAGGGAGGCAAAGCACCATTGCAGTTCATAATGAAGACGACACCTCTGCTAACTGGGGGAGCCCTGGATGTGAGCATCCTCCATGCCTTGCTAACCAGGCTGTGGAGAAATGAGAAGGTATCGAACAACTGCTTGAGGAATAGCAGATTCGGTCAGACGTAAGACTGGCCAGGTTAGGTTAGATACTTCTTAGCTCAACTTTCCCTAGTTTAAAGCTTCCCACTTTGGTTTCCTGCCTGAGGACTTCTATTTTTTTTTCCTTTCATGACTTGACCATGAAGATGAAACCGGGGTGCTTTAATTACCATCCAGAGCCAAAGCCCTGCCCTTTGATATGGAAATCTCACTGTGCTGACACCTTTTCCCTGCCTACCTCTTCCATTTTAAGTAGCTTTGTCCCACCGGCTGATGTGACAGTGAGGAAGCCAAGCACAGGTCCTGGGAAGGTTTAAGTCACATGGTGTTTCTTCCTCCAGATTTGCAGGGCTGAGCTAGGACACAATTGGGAAGAGGAGATGAGAGAGACAGGAAAAGAAGGGAGAGAGGAGAGGAGAGAGGGAGGGCGAGGGAGAGACCATTAAAGAGGATCAATTTGTTTCTACCCTACCAGCATGAAGTGTGGCCAGGCGACACAAAGCCTCTCACTTTAAACTCACACAGAGAGCACCAGCGATGCTTATATGCTGCCATGTACAGCCACCCAGTTATTGTCATCTGCCTTCTGCATGACTCCCGGCTTAGCTATAATTATTAATTGCACTTGTCAACCGTCATTAACTCCCCTTTAACATCCCTGTCTTTGAGTAATTAGACAGAACAGCCTCACTGAGCCCATTGTTTAGAGTCTCCTGAAAGAGCCCACTGGGCTTTCGGGAGTACAATAGAGGGCTTCTCGTTAACCCTTCACGAGGGCATGCTGAGCGGAAGGGAAGGGCTGGCCCAGGTTCAGGCTGCCTGCTTTGGCTTGGGCATACACACAGGCTCATCTGAATAATGTTTACGTGGAACTAGATTTTAAATACTTCTTTCTTGACGACGTGGGATATTTAAAGTTAAATGAAAAGTAAAGAAAGGCCTGGGGGGGTGGCAGTATTTTTTATATAGTTATTTGTGTGTGTGTGTGTGTGTGTGTGTGTGTGTGTGTGTGTGTGTGTGTGTGTGTGTGTGTGTGGTGTGCTGGTGTTACCAAAGCCAGAAGAGGGATTGAGAGTCCCTGGAGCTGAGGTTATTGGCAGTTATGAGCTATTCAACAAAGCTGCTGGCAACTGAACTTGAGTCCTTTGCAAGAGCAGCAAGTGCTTTTAACAACTGACCTGTCTCCAGCTCCCAACTAATAGCACTTTTAAGTCTGCTTTGGAGCCCACAATACTTAGCTTGTTCATAAGTTAGTTTTATGAGACGGATCTCACCCAGGCTAACCCAGGCTAAATCAGGCTAATCCTACATGCTCTATGTAACTGAGAATGACCTTGAACTCCTGGCTTTGTCTCCATCACCCAAGTGTTAACACTACATGCATGTACTGTGGGGATATTTTCGAATATAATAAAAACAGTGAGTTAGCAAGTTATATGCCTGGGCCTTAGGCCAATCAGCCTAAAACTAATGTAAGCATCTGTGTGTCTCTGCAGGTCTGTGTCTCTGCGCGTCTAAACCTTGAGGCTAGGCCCAAGAGTCTGGGCCAGAAATCTCTTACTACAGTGTACCACCTTGTCCAGCTTCATTTGACTTTACTTTAGAGCTCTTCATCCTGAAAGACATACCCAGCATGCCCTTGGCTGTGGGAGATTATGTTGTTACATTGTAAATAATTGTCCCACCCACTGGTTTAATAAAAAGCGCTGATTGGCCAAAGGCAGGCAGGAAGTGTAGGTGGGGCTACCAGACTAAGAAAACTCTGAGAACAGGAAGCACAGAGCAGAATGCCAGAGAGAAGCTGGAAGAAGCAGAGGACAACCATGCTGCTGTGAGAAAAGGTACTGAGCCCCATGGCTGAACAGGATAAGAGTCATGGGTTAGTTTAAGGGGTAAAGAGTTAGCAAGTTATATGCCTGGGCCTTAGGTCGATCAGCCTAAAACTGTTGAAAGCATCTGTGTGTCTCTGTGGGTCTGTGGGTCTGTGGGCCTAAACCTTGAGGCTAGGCACGAAAGTGTGGGCCAAAAACCTCTTACTACATATGGCCTCTCAAGATCCCTTAAATATTGCTAGTGTCCCTCAATGAAGGGCACGATGTGACACATGGCTAACTTCAAGTAGTAGCTCTTGCTGAGTGACCCTTATCATTTACGTGGCACGGTGAACAACAAATCACTTGCATAATTCTGTAACGCCCTGAGATTTTGTATCACTATTATCATTATGAATTATCAGCCCAAATTACCTTGATGGTGCTGCATGGATTTGTAACTTTAAATTCTCTAGCAATTAGACAGAGGGGAAAGTCATGGGAAAGAGGAGAGAGGGCTCTTGGCCATTTTATAACAAACTTTTTTTTTTTTTTTTTTTTTGAAAAATGGGGACTTTCAATCAAAAGCAAAGCACTCTCATGTAGCAAAGCTTTTCTGGATGTTTTGCTAAAACGAAAACTCATAAGACTTTCTCTTACAGAAAATTAAGGTCTGTGGAGTTTGTGGAAAATAAAGGGAGTGACTGATTACCAGGGACTCATTAGAGCCATTTCCCACACTGCCTCCATGAGAAGGGTTTCTTCTGCTGCTGCTGCGGGAGTGCTTTTTGCAATAATAACATTTATTGAAGTCTAGATGTATGTCTTATGTGCTTTATATACATTAATTCATTTAATGCCCAGATCTCTGTGAAATAGGTACTATTATTCAATTTCAGAGATGGGAAAACTGCAAAAAGTGGTTTCAGAAGTTGTCCAAGTCTGGTCACACATGACAGCAGTCGGGGATGGCTGAGCCCACAAACCTGACTCTCAGGCTTCCATTCAAAGCATGATGGGTCTTGATTTCCGGTGGCGTTTCCTGAGGAAAGCCAACTGATGTTTCTGAAATTCTTATTAGGAAAGCATGGTATGAGATGTGCCAGGACCCAGGGGCAGTAGCACATGTTTATTCCCAGCTCCTGAGGGCCTAAGGCAGGAAGATCATGAATTCATTCTGGTCATATATAAAGAGAGCCAGTTTCAAGAAAATAGAAAGTACTAAACATTGGAGGAACCTGGATTGTAGAACGTCAGCCATTTTCCAGTTGATTGACCTTGGCTTCCCAGGTTCTTCTAGCCTATCTTCTTGCATTGATAATGCTTGTTCCTCTAGTGGGAAACACACAGGGGCTGAGAAGAAAGATGAGAAAGAAGGGAAGGAGAAAGAGAGGGGGTGGAGGACAGAGGAACAGGGAGAGAGAAGATGGGGGAACCTAGATCTGTAAAGCTGTGGTTGCTGTTAGTACTGGGTGTGAGCTGTCGCTCAAAATTAATATGTGATTATATATGTATGTTGAGAAAGAAGAAACATGCCCACATAAATTCACACACTGTCTATTGATACACGTTAATGTGCTTATATATGTATGTTGAGAAAGAGGAAACATATCCATATACATTCACACACTGTCTATTGATACACATTAGTGTATTGTTTATTAAAGCCCTGCCACGTGTCTGTTCTGTACCAAGTGTGTAAGGCACAGAGGGAAAGATAAGTTTAGGTCATGATTCTTTTTGTTTGTTCGAGAGAGGGTTTCTATGTGTAGTCCTGCCCAGACTGGAACTCACTTTGTAGACCAGGTTGACTTCGAACTCAGACATCTGTCTGCCTTTGTCTCCAGAGTGCTGGGATTGAAGGTGTGAGCCACCACTGTCTGGCTAAGTCATGATGCTTAACGGAAGGGAGTTTTCGGAGTTAGAGGAGACACCATTAACACACTACAGAGTGCTAAATGGAACCCAGTCAATGAAATAGATTAAATAAAACAGCTAAGATCAATGATGTGCAGTCACGGGGAAGAAAAACGTATTCAAAAGAAAAACGTTCTAAACATCCATTTCCAACAACGAACATGGTCTTCTTGCTAATTAATGAATGACCACTATAGGAAACGTCCAGGTTGGTGGATGGTCTGTAAAGACCGATGATTTTTGCCATGGGTGAGAGGGATGTTGAGGCAGCCCAGGCACTGTCTAGGAACAACTTGCATATTCAGTTGATGATTCTATAAAGAAAGGAATCTTCACAGGTGTTCTTTATTAAGAAAATGTCTTCAAATTTTAAAGTTAATTTGACTTTAAAGGAAGGGTTGGAAATTAGCAAGTGGTGTTGAGAGTAAAGGATAAAAGTGTTAAACAGAATTACAGCTCCCCAAACAAAGGCAGAGGCATAGGAAAGACATATGGGAGAGATAATCTAAACACTCCAACCTCACTGGGTATACACATACTTGGAATTGTCTGCGGGGTATGAGGAGGAGGTAAGGAGTAAAAACTTTTACCAGAGGAACAAGCATGATCAATACAAGAAGACAGCCTAGAAAATAGGGAAGCCAAGGTTAATCAATCGGAAAATGGCTGCCATTCTGCAAACACAATTTCATTCATAATCAACCTTAGCTCCATTCACTGACTTTGTGGTAATCCAGTACCCACCACCTCCAGGATTAGTACATGGAAACTAAATCCATGGTAACAGAGATCAAAGTGCCTCCCTGTGAGATCAGAAATAGGAGCTGTGCCGGTCAGGACTACATAAATATAGCCTACAATATGTCTGGAGTATGTGAACTGTGTGAATACTACAGCAGATTGTAAAGGAAACGGTTTGAAACACTACACATCTCTAGTATAAGCTGCTTCAAAACAGGATGGGAGAATTCCTGGAGTGTTGATTTTACCCCATTATTTAAAGAATAAATAAACAATGAAAAGAGGAAATCTTCTGTCCTGATGCTGTGGATTGTCCACATGGAGTGAGGAGCCGGAAGGCTGTTCCTTAGGTCCCACCTCACTCTGAAGTGCTCGAAATCTAACAGTAACTCTCACAGCTAAGGGGCTGAGGCAGAAGAATGCTCAGATCCAGGCTAGCCTGCACCAAATTACAAAAGAAAAAAAAACCCTGTCATAAAAATCCAAGCCAGAGCAAACTCCAAAATACCACCACAAGATGGAAAGAAAGAAGGAAGGAAGGAAGGAAGGAAGGAAGGAAGGAAGGAAGGAAGGAAGGAAGGAAGGAAGGAAGGAAGGAAGGAAGGAAGGAAGACAATAAATCTAAAAAAAGTGGTAAGAAATAGGATATTTTTTAGTTTTTGTGGGAAATTATATTTAAGAAATAATTTCCTTAAAATTGAGATTGATTAAACAGTACACTATTAAAATGTACACACCAGGGGAAAATGGTTTAGATAAAAGTTGTGCTTGTGTCTCTTAATTCTCCATATATAAACTTGGGGTAAAGCAATTTAATTGTCCTATGCCTCAGTTTACCTGACTGTAAATGTACTGAAAATAATGCATCTTGGGTTATCCATGAAAGCTGAATGAGTTAATACACATGATTTGAGCAGGAATAGTCAACAAATGTGCAGTATTTGCTATGTACGCCTTGTTGCTAGGAGCTCTACAATGTACCACAGGAAATAATAAACACTAAACTTTAGAGGTAGCCTAGGCTAACCTAAAGCAAGGACATAGCTAAGACTCTGTGATCACCTTTTCCTCGTGATTCAGACTGTATGACTAAAATTTCTATCAGATGCTACCTAACGGACATAGCCAAAATAGTTTTGGAGCCCATGAGCTATATGTGTCCTGGTGAAGACGTATTCCAATTGGTCTTTGTTATTCTGGCTTACCTTTACAATTGACACCCACTGTTATTCAATGTATGGTTTCTAGTAACAAATTTATATAACATTTTATTTTTAGTTCTTAAATTCCAAAGTCTACCCCCTTACTTCCATGCCAAATCCACTGAACTGACACAGCATAGGCTTTTCCCTGACACTGCCCTTTGGGGATGAGGAACACAAATAATATCTTGCCATTTATCAGTTTAGATGAGATAATGTGAAAGCTTGGCCCAGAGAGATAGCTGAGAGCTTATAATCACTTGGTGCTCTAGCAAAGGACCCTAGTTCAGGTGTCAGTATACATAGAGTGGCTCATACCCATCCAGAAATCCAACTCCAGGGAACCAGACCCTCTCTTCTGACTTATTGGACATCAGACACATTCATGGTACACATACAACCATGCAGGCAGTACATTCACACACACACACACACACACACACACACACACACACACACACACACACACACACACACACACACACTAAATAAATAAATCTATAAAACTTATAGGAAAGCTCCTTGGCTTGAGTTTAAAGATGTGAACTTTAAGGGCTCATGTAATAATGGTATGTTAAATGTACATGTCTCTGTCTAACTGAGCTAAAAGCATTTTTCAGAGTCTGTACAGGTTAATAACATAGTCCTGTCATCACTTGTCATTAGCAATATTCCCGGCCCAACCTAAATCCCTGGCTCTTTTGTGGATTCCCATCTCCCTCCCAGTTTTTCCTTCCTCTGTTGCCTACCCATGAAGTACCTTCCATGATGACACATGCTATATACCTCTGAGCATCAACTGAAAACCTATAACACACACAGAGGGAGTTGAGGCAGAGTGCCACCCTAGTTTGCTTTCTGTGGCTGTGACAATCACCGTGACCAAAAACAACTTGGAGAAGATGGAGTTTATTTCAGTTTATATTTCTAAATCATACTCCATCACAAAGAGAAGTCGGCTGTGGGATATCTTTCTGTATGCTGTGAATATCATTTGCTAATAAATGAACTGTCTTGGCCTGTGGCATCTTAGAAGTAGGCAGAGAAATCAGGGCATAGATAGGGGAAGGAAGGTAGAGTCAAGGGAGAGGTAATCCAAACACCCAAGAACCAACATGTAAAAGTAACACAGGTAAGCCATAGGCCACGTGGCAAGACAGATTAATAGAATCGGGTTGAGTTTAGATGTAAGAGCTAGCCAGCAATATGCCTGAGCCATAGGTTGAGCAGAATGAAATTATTATAAACGTCTGAGTCATTTTTGCAGGGAAAGGTGGCTGCAGGCAGGTCGGACCTTGGGACTAAAATAGGCCAGAAACCTCTTATTACAGAAGTCAGGGCAGGAACTGAAGCAGAGGCTGTGGATAAGTGCTGCTTACTGGCCTGAGCTCTATGGCTTGCTTTGCCTGTTTTCTCATACAACCCAGGACCACCTGCCCAGAGTAGCATATCCCAAAATAGGCTGGACCCTTCATTTACCAAAGAAGTGTCCAACAGACTTGTCTACACCTCAATATTATGGATACATTTCCTCAAGTGAGGTTCCCTCTTTGGAGATGAATTTAGCTTGTCTCAAGCTGACTCTCACAAAAAACAAAAACCAGCATAGGCGATAAACGTCCGTGTTTACAACTTTGGCTACAGAACTTTGCATTTTCAGCTAAGTATGTTAGGAATAGAAAAAATAGAGGAGATACTATTTAGTCATGTGACCCACAAGTGTGATCAGTTACAGACTAGCCACTCGGGCAGAATAACTTGTGAGAGGAGCCATCTCCCTCAAAGCAGCCCTCTAGAATGTAACTATTGACATTCAAGCCACACGTCTACAGCACTACTCATTGCCGTCACCCACATTTTATAAGTTTTTCAAAAGAGCCTTCAACCAAGAAAAAGAGATGACACCTCACTAAAGCACAGGGTTAAAGTCCTCTTACTTGGGTCATCAGGACCATTTTTAATCTGCATAGAGCAGGAGATCTGAGGTCTAGGTTGCTTTCTGTTGCCATGATAATACACCAACAAAAACATGGAGCGACTAGAGCATATAGTCTGGGAGGATTGAAGGAAGAGCAGGCCTTCATCTTCATAGCCACAGGATGCTCATCATCCATGTTTAATGCACAACTTTCAATATCACTGTTTGAAGGTCACCCACACTCCTACCCATAAACCCTTATCCATGCTCTTTAAGTAAGCTGAATAAAATCATTGGTTACCCAGAGAGAACTAGCCAGTGTTAATCAATTTTTGTCATAGGGGCATTGTGAGGAAGAGCTACATATAACCCAGTTCTCTCTACATGAGGGAAAATTCTTACAACTGTGGATTCAGCCAGCATTCAACTAGATGCATTCACAGTGTAACTCCCATACAGTGTCTCTGCTTCCTGTTTTTGTTTGTATGTTTTTTTTGTTTTGTTTTGTTTGTTTGTTTGTTTGTTTGTTTGTTTTTTACTAGATTCTTGACATTACTTTGGCTCAAACACAGGAGCAGGTACTCAGAGCTAGGCACACCTGAAACAGGGCCACCATCCACATACTGCAAGGCAACACTCGCCTGCTATAGCTCATAAAGTTCTGCAAAGAACCAAATGAACCAATGAAGAACACATTGACCTTTGTTTCTGGACCATTGAGCACCACGCAGAGGGAGTGTCAAGCAGACAGTTCAAATGAAGGAAACAGATTCAAAAGCCTACTTCTGAGTTTCACATCTCCTGCTGTGACAAGAACTCTGACAGAAGGCGATGCAGGAGAGAAATGGGTTTGTTCATTTGACAATGCTAAGTTACAGACCAGCACTTCACTTCAGTCACGGCAGAAATGCTAAGCATTATACCCATAGTCATGACCCAAGGGGCCCAGATGTGTCCGTGTTGCTTTTTGCTGTCAAATTCCTTTTTCCTGTCCTATAGAAAGAGTTCAAGACCCCTGCCTAGGGAATGGTCCATCCACAATGTGTCTTCCTACATAAATTAAAAGTCTCAAGACCATCCCTGACAACCATGCCTCCCAGACCAACCTGACAAACACAATTACTCAGCTGAGGCTCTCTGCCCAGGACATTCTAGGTCATGACAAGCTGACAGTTAAAAAGTCATCAATACATTTTGGGCACTGGGGTGTCATTTGGGATATTTTTATTGAAGACCAACTTGAAAAGTAAGATTTTCTGCACACCCTCTCTGCTTTTGCAGGGCTACATTTGAAACATGAACTGCCTCAAAGAAATGACAAACCAGGAGCTGGAGAGATGGTCCCATGGTTATAAGAGCACTGGCTGCTCTTCCAGAGGATCCAGGTTCAGTTCCTAGTGCTCACATCAGCAGGTGATGTGGGATGTCTTTCTGTATGCTGTGAATCTGCTTTATTGCAATTTGTCAATATAGAAGCTGTTTTGGTTACAGCAAGGCAGGTTGGAGGCAGGCAGGAAAAGTAAAGAGAGATAAAGGCGTAAGAGGGTGGAGTCAGGGAGACAGTGCCGTCTGCCACCCCAAAACAAAATGCAATGGGGCACAGGTAAAGCCTCGTGGCAATGTGCTACATAGATTAATAAAAATGGGGTAAGCTGTAAGAGATAGTTGGTAATGAGCCTGAGCCATATGCCAAAGAGTTTGTAATTAATCAACTAAGTAATTGTTTTACAAGCGCCTACAAGACCATGGATGGGAGAATTCCTCTGATAAGTCAGAAAACTTCCGGCTATAAGTAGGCTCACAACACCCTGTGACTCCAGCTTCGGAGAATCTGATTTCCTCTTTTGGACCCAAAGGGTTCCTGTATCCATGTGCCAGAGACTAACATATATATATATATATATATATATATATATATATGTATATATCAACATCCAAAAAATTATAAATCAAATTTCACTTCTGCCCATATTCTTGCTCAGTTGCACTAGATATAACCGCCAATCTTCTCGAACTTTTAGATCCTAATTTCAGGAGTTAGTAGGTTGGAAACAGCTTCTGGGCAAATGATGTTATTCTGAAAACTTTTTACACCAGAAATAGCTGGATTATTTCTGCTTGACAAACAGTCTGGAGGCCTGATTTTTAATGTAACATAGGTATTTTGAGATGAGTGCTTCTATCTTTTAAATAACAGTACTCATAAAACAAAGAGAAACCAAGGGAATAAAGAAAACAAATAAAATGGGCTGTACTCACGTAGAACTTATTATTTATGATTTGCAGGGGAGAACGCATGTGTGAAGGTGACCACAGAGGCCAGAAGGGGGCATTAGACAGTACCCTGAGCTGGCTTTATAGGCAGTTATAAGCCATCCAGTGTGGGTTCTGGGAACCAAAATAAGGTCCTCTAAAAGAGCAGCAAAGGCATTTACTCTAGCCATCTCTCTGGTCCCTGACATGGTTAAAAGTTAAGATTTGCTTTGAGTTCATCAGACTCTCAAGTTCACTTACCCTGCTCTTCCATATTCCACAGTGTTAAAACAGACATTTAGCTGAGTTTGCTTCTTTCCCTTTGCATTTTTTTGTTTGCTTTATATGTAGGATCTAAGGGGCATGTGGCAGCCAGCGAACATCTTTCAGGAGACAATCCTTTCCCTCCAATCTGTGGCTTTCAGCACCGAAACTCAGGTTATCAGGCTTGGTGAAAAACGCCTTCACCCACTGAACCATCTCACCAGGGTTTTGGATGGGTCTTCTTTTCAAAAGCTAATCCATTGCTGAGTTAGACTGTTTGTATGAGTTTTATTCCTTTTCAAAATAATTAGGTTTTATACGTGTGCACACACAGACATATATCTATATGAGTATGTGAGAAAGTAATTTTTTTTAGAATTTATTTTTGCTATTGAGAATTTATTCCCATATTTAAAAGTAAAGTATTTATCTGGAAATTTTAATATGAGTACTAGCAACAGTTCAAAAGTAAAACAAAATCATCTGTTACATTTTGACTATGAAATGTGGTCCCAGGCTGGGGTATATTTTGGACAGTTATGAGAATTCTAGAAGCTGGAGTCAATGTGGAGAACGTAGGTCTTATGGGTCATGATGTGAAAGGTCTACCTGGTTCCTGGTCCCTTGTTCACACTCTATTTCCTGTCCCAGAGATGCTCTGCATGACTACAGGCTTGGAAACATAAAGACAAGTGACCAGGGACCGAACCCTCTGAGGCGTGAGTTAATATCAAACCTTTAGGCCTTCAGTGTTTCTGTCAGGTACTTGGTGACTCTGCGACATCTATTCATCAAGATTCCCTTATCTGAAGCTGTCCATCCCAACTGTGCTCAACAGTGGCGGGAACAGGGCTTGTGTCAAAAGGAGTTTCTTTACATCTAAGCAGTGGGTTTCACTGATTGGCCTATCAAACATAGGTTAAAAACAAATGCATCTCATTCTAACGAATCTGTCTGTCTCCTAGGTCATCTCACTACCATGGACACTTACTCTTATTGTTGAGGTATCTGGTTATGCAAGTGATGGAATAAAAGAGATAAAAGCTAGGTAGATTTTTTTTTTTAAATTTGAACTGTGCATACATCACAAATACACTTAACTATTGCTTTAATTTTCTGAGATTATAATATAATTACACCATTTTTCCCTTCACTTTTCTCCCTCCCAAACCCCCCCCACACTCCCCCCTGCTTTCTTTCAAATTTATGGGCTCTTTTAACGTGTTGTTGCTAGATGAATATATGCATATACATACATGAGGGAAATCATTGAATCCCCGTCAACTACCCAGGGCAGTGATGTCATGGATCTTAGAGGAGAATGTACAACCACAACGTTACTAAGCTATTATAAACCCCTCACTACATCCCAAATATGTGCCCACAGGTAAATGTGGTCCTCCTCCTCATCTTTGAATGCTTGAACACAAGAGATCTCAACAAGATAGCTGCTTTCGTTAAAGAACAAGCAAAGATGTGTATAGAAACACTAGAACGAGTTTAAAGTAACAGTTATTACAGGGTGATGACCACAATGAGTACTGAAATCTGCGTTCCATGATGCAGAGTTCAGAATTTCTGTTTCAAGTTATAGGACAGTTTTTAACTCATAACATTCTTCACAGCTTAAGTATGACCTAGGCAAACTTAAATGCTCAATGGCTGGGGAAATCGAAGACTCAAGTCATTCCTACAGCACACTGCCCAGGGGGCCTGTGTGCTCTGATGACCACTAAACTCCTCCTATGCAGACCACTTCTAGCCCCCAAATTATCAAACAACTTTAGTTTCTTTAAGATTTCTCCTAACAAATCAGAACAAAGATTCTAGATAAGGTTGCATCACAGTCAATACAAGAATAAAGAACACAGCTAACCAAATGCTATGCAAAGCCCGCTACATTGATGCTTAAAGAGTCTTTTTAAAGTGCAGTTTTCTTAAAGTGAAAAATACATATTCCTTAAAGGTAAGTAGGTTTAACATGCAAAAGGAAGTGTGTTATAAATGCTGTAGAGAAGGCTCAGAGGTTAAGAGTTTACTGCTTTTGCAAAAAAACCTGGGTGCAGTTCCCAGCACACACCCCTTCTGATCTCATAGAGCACCTTCATTTACACAGTGGACAAAAATTCACACAGGCACACACACAGAGGTGTGTGTGTGTGTGTGTGTGTGTGTGTGTGTGTGTGTGTGTGTGTGTGTGTGTGTATTGATACAATTCCCAATCCCTAAGGCCTGTTTTCTGTATATTCTTCCAGTATGGATGAGACACTCCTGTGCCTTGTGTGTACACATGTATGTATGTGCCACCTGCCCATGTGAGAGCCTGTGAAGGTCAAGGGTTCCATGTCTTCCTCAATCTCTCTCCTTTTTGTTTACTCAAATGGTCTCTCACTGACCTCGGAACTCATCGAATCAAACAGAGTGTGTGGCCACCGAGCTCTGTGGGTCTGCTTTTCTCCACTCCCCAAGCTGGGATTGCAGTTTTTTCTCAACATGCCCAGTTGGTGTGTGTGCTGCGCCTCCAAATTCAAGCCCTCTTTCTTGCATAGCAAGTATTTTTACCTGTTTATTCATCACCCGCCTCTACACACACACAGAAGCAGCAGCACTTTTAAATGAGATTCATGAGCAATACATCCTTCAAGCTAGAAATATGAATATAGGCAAATGTTCATTCTATTAGTATCTGATTAAATGCTTTATTACTCTTAGGTTCATTTAAAAATATATAGGGCTGAAGAATAAATATGTAATACTAGAGCTGAAAAATGGCATAACAATTAAGAGGCCTTGAAGCTCCTGCAGAGAACTTGGGTTAAATTTCCAGGACTCACCCAGCAGTTCATAACTATTTGTAACTCCAGCTCCAAGGGAGCCAGTGCCGCCTTCTGGCCTCCCTGGGTACTGCATACACATGGTACACATACATACTCTGGTGTGGGGCAAACTTTTACACCATAGGCACCAAGAAGTTAAGGACTCCATTTCACTGCAATCTTTTCAGCCATCTGCAGGGTTACTACTAACTCTCTCCAATTTGCTTAATAAATTACGACTTCCTGTTTAATCTGCATTACTCCTAAAATTAATACATCTTCTGGTTACTTCCTATTTTGATTTATTTCTCCTGTGAATTGAATATTTACGCTTTCCCTCGGTTTTTATTGTTTCATAATCAGCATGAACGATTCTAATTGCATGAAGACAGATGAGATCATCAATAGTTGGAGAATTTTAGGGGCTGGTGTTTAATGAGCAGTGTTTGTTGCGTAATGTGGGCATTCGAGTTTGACTCCCTAGAACCTACATAAAAGTAAGGCCCATGGCATATGTCTTTAATACAAGTGGATGAGGGGTGAGGTCTGGTGGATCCCAGGGCCTCACTCTCCAGCCAACCTAGTTAATAAATAAGAGAAGCTTCAGACTGGCAGGCACATGTGCACACAAATTTAAAAAAATAATACAAAATAAGAAAATATTGGTCTGACTTATGATGCTTAAAATTTGGAGGTACGTATCATATTACTAATAAATCTCAGTGGTTCAACTTCGTTATGCAAAATGCCATCTTATGTATGCAAAGTGACTGGCCACAGAGTCTTTCCCAAGTTGACATATAACTGGGATTTCCATCTACTAACTCTTCAGAGAGCTCTGTGGAGGCAGGTCAGCTTTAGGGTTTCCCCTTAGTAATCACTGTTAGGTTGGCTTCTCTGTTGCTCACTGTTCTAAAAAAGGATGGGAAAGTAGGCAATGACCCATTCACATGCAGCCTCCTAAGGACTTCCGGTCAGTGCTTCATGCATTATTTCCTTTGATGGGAAGAGGCTCTTAATTACAAATAATTGCTGACAAAGAGAGCAATTCTTAAGCAGCTTTTATTAAATTACAAAGACCCACTTTGTCATTTGACATTTTTAAAGTATTAAACTAACTCTCTATTACTTCTGAGTGACTCTAAGTCAGCATTTTATCAATCAATGAAGAAATGGAAAGTAGCTGCAGTCGAAGACGGAGCATAGACCATCATTTGCCGCCAGTATTGTTAATGCATTTTGTTCTGGGTTTTGTAATTCAAATGCACTAGGCAAGCTCCCCCAGTGAATTACATGTGCATTACTTACAACACTCAGAAAAGGAGGCTAATAATCTCAGATGAATACTATGTTTATGTAAAGCATGGAGACCCTCTAGCATCATCATACACGTATGTAATTCTGTATTGAGAAAGACATTAAGAAGGATGCTGCCCATTAAGTTTTAACATTTCTGAAGAGATCTTTGCCTGGTGTTTTTATTGAGGATGCTCCCTGTTGGTTTAGTAAGACTAAGCTGGAGGTATATCAAAAGGAATTTCTTTCAAGGGAAAAAGATAATCCATAACAATTTATAAAAGATTCTTCTCAGCAGTTAACATTGGCTGCTCTTCCAGAAGACCCTGCTCAGTTGCAGTTCTCACATGGTATCTAACAATGGCACTTCCATATGTAACTCCAGTTCTGTTCCAGAAGATCTGACGCCCTCTTCTGGCCTTCTAGGTCACTGTACATACACGACATACATACATACACATCAACAAAACACATACACATACAATGAAAAATAAATCTTTAAAGACTCTAACAGAAAGTATAATAGAAAAAAATAAACATTACACCACATAGAAAATATCACAGAATTAACTAAGAATTAATTAATTAAGAAGCAAAAATCCAGATGCCAAGGCTAGACTGCAGAACGCATAATTCCAGAGACTTCTGGAAGGAACTGTGAAGCAAGACAATCCCTTGCATCAGGAGCCTCTTTTTGAACAGCAAAGGGGAAGTGTGCTTTATTCTTAATTCTCAGATAATAACTAAGGTTTTGATTTCAAAATGTCACTTGATAAGGCCATGGACTTTCTATCATGTTAATTATTATTTTTTCAGAGTAATGCACATTTCATTCTACAGGTGAAAGACCTTTTTAAATCAACATCAGTCATATTCAGTGTTTTGTTTTGGTGAGTTGTTGTTTTTTTAAGTACCACCCACATTAAAATGTAGAAGTGTACTGCTCAGAGTTCTCATTAAGGACTCAAAAGTTAGAAGGTGGATTTGTCAACAAAGTAGCTCATTCTCAAAGGCCACTGAACCCTGTAGGCATAAAATGCCTGAAAATCTGTGCATGCAGGACAGTCTTTAATTACCCAGAACTCACTTGACAATTTGTATGTATATTGGGATTATTTTCCTTGTTCAAGCCATAAAGCATTTGACTTCCTTCAGAGGAAGTGAAGGGTGTGGATCTGGTATGTGGATAAAACAAAGGGGTTGCTGATTCACAGGTAAAAGACAAAGAGGGTCATAGGCCCATGTAACTGGCATCATCACAAATCATTAACTGGCTGCATGGTTAAAGCAAAGAACTACAAACAGCCTGTTGAAAGTAGCTGAACTCAGAGATAAGAAAATAAAGGTAACCAGTGGTGCGGTCAGCCACCTTCTCAGCGCCCTCCATAAAACACTGCTCCAGATACCCATGGGAAGGGCATTTCTCTGCTGTGTGTAGCGCCTAGGCTCTACACACTGAACTTCAACATAGACTTTTTCTGGTTGTGTTTATTTGATGAAAAGGGTGTTTTAACATGAAACATTTTAAACACTTACAAATAAAATATCCATCATGTTCTACTTCTCAAATTACACCACTTCTAGTCAGTCTCGGCAGTTTCTAACAGTCTTTACCACATTCCTTTGAGGGGGAAAGACTACTTGGAAGGATGTTTATTTTATTTTACTATGCCTCATTTTTAGTGTGAATAATTTTACAAGTGTCTTGAACTATTAATTTTGAAATCCTTATTAGCTTAATTTTCAATACTTGCAACATATATCCAACTCAAAACATACTATATAAAGTTTAAAACTATTTGCTCAGTAATTTTGATGTTTGCCTATTAAAAAATGATCCTAAATACACCTCTGTCTAACCACACCAGTACCATCCTTGGTGAGAAATACCCTGACCCAGATTTCCCCTGCCCCATAACATCACCCTGACCCAGATGTCCTCTGCCCCATCACATCACCCTGACCCAGATGTCCCCTGCCCCATCACATCACCCTGACCCAGATGTTCCCTGCCCCATCACATCACCCTGACCCAGATGTTCCCTGCCCCATCACATCACCCTGATCCAGATGTCCCCTGTCCCATCACATCACCCTGACCCAGATGTCCCCTGCCCCATCATATCACCTTAACCCAGATGTCCCCTGCCCCATCATATCACCCTGACCCAGATCTCTCCTGTTCCCACCATCACAGACCCACGAAAACCACTGTTCTACTTCTAGCCCACTAAAACACTTCCCAATTTCATGGTAGTTTCCCTTTGCTTTTCTTTACAATTTCACAGTCTACAATGTTGCCTTGAACCGTATAATACAGTTTCTCTGGGATCATCTTGTGTAATACTCTCATGTATCTTGCATTTTCTTCCAGATAATAGTAGTTAGACTAATATTTGTTCACCTACTTGGCAGCAAGTGTTAAATATTATTTAACAAATACAAGTATTTCTCTAGTATACATTCCTTTTAAAAATGTTACTGTTATTGTTAATAATAATAATAATAATATTTATTTAGTGTGTGTGTGTGTGTGTGTGTGTGTGTGTGTGTGTGTGTGTGTGTGTGTATGGTACCCAAGGAAACCAGAAAAGAACATCAGACGCCCTTGTGCTGGAATTACAGGTGGATGTGAGCTACCTGATATGGGTGCTGGGAACAGATGTCAGGTCCTCTTGAAGAGTAGTAAGCACTCCATTGAACCATCTTGCCAGCCCCTCTCCTGTGTTCATTCATATGTGTGTCTCTGCATGAATTTCTCTCTGAGATTTATTGTAATTGTAGAGCAGGAGCTGAGACCTCCAACTTTCGAGACACTACATCCAAACTTCGTTACTATTTAAATTGTAACAAGCAGATGAAGGTCACAGTCACAGGCCATGCTCAGGACTGTGGGCATTGTCGTGGGTCACATTCTGAAGCAGAGGAGAGACAGCTAAGAGGTTTTGTCTCTATTTTTTTTCCTGATCATTAGTGAGATTAGACAATTTTAAATCCCTTTCCTGTGTGTGTGTGTGTGTGTGTGTGTGTGTGTGTGTGTGTGTGTTGTACATTCATGTTGATATGTGTTGGCATGTGTGTGAGTCATAGGTGTGTGGACATCAGGTGTCCTTCCTTCTCAGTTATTTACCACTTACAATTTACTGATGCAGCAACACTCTCTGAACTCAGCACCCAGGGACCCCATCTCTGCCTGTGAAGCCCTGAGATCAGAGGTGGCCACCACACCTGCCCAGAGTTTCTAGGGATCTGAACTCCAGACTTTATACTTAGAAGGCAATTGCTTTATCAATGGAACCATTTCTTTGTCCCAAAACATTTTTTTTTCCATAAGCTAAAAATAGGTTAATTGGCAACTAGAGATTATCTTCTTTGCCTTTTGTGTTCTGGATGGTGTGAACTTTGGATATATGAGTCGAGGTTCTGAACCTGGAGGTATTTGCATCCTGGATCGTGTGAACTATGGCTATCCGAATCATGGGTTTTAACCTGGACGGGTTTTCATGCTGGACTTTGTGAACCATGGATGTCTGAGTCATGGTTTAACCTGGACGTGTTCTATAATTTAAACCCGATGCCCTTGTCTTGTTTCTTTTCATGATGCTTCTGACAACAAATGAGAAAAAAAGCAGGCTGCTTGCTGCTTCTTTGGCATCATGAATTCTTTGCCCCAGGAACTGTAAGATTATTCTCTTATAGCACTGGATAGCAGACTTACAGTTTTGCCTCTTATACTTAGGTTTTGAACACTAAAATTGAGAGAGAGAGAGAGACAGAGAGACAGAGACAGAGACAGAGAATATCATTAAGTTGCCCAGGCTCTGCCCTGAGCTCTTGGCTCAAGGGATTCCCCTAACTCTGTCTCTCATGTTTCTGGGATCAAGGACTCAGGCAGCAACACTGACTTTTCTGTATGGTAAGAGGCAGAAGCCAAATGCAGTTTTCAAAAATAGATATTCAATTTCCACAGTTACCTTGTATTTCAAATCTTTGGAATCTTAGCTTATCATAAAGTATTTCTACATGATTGGCTCTTTTCATGTATAGGTATGCTCTAGTTCATCATTTACTCTGGCTTTGGAAGACATTACACTACCAGGCTGGAGAAATGGCTCAGGGGGTTAAGAGTGCTAGCTATGTACACACAAGGACCAGAATTCAGATCCCATGTAAGAACCTGAGCATCCAGCAAAGGGCTGGAATTCCAGCTCCATGGGATCTGATGCCCTCTTATGAACTTTGTGTGCTCCCAGTAAAACTAAATCTTAAAGGGGGAAATGACTATATTACACCCTCCTATTTCTAGAAACATAACAATTAATACTGACATACAGAAACATAGTTAATTCTGTGACTGTACGAATTCTTCTGGGGCAACTCTTTAATTAACCCGTCAGCAATGACAATCCTAAGTGCTCTGTCATGATTTACTTTATTGGCTGGAATTTCTAGAAAATAAAACAACAACAAAAATGAATAGCAAAGGGCCTTGTTTATGGCCACCTAAGGAAATCTTTCAGTATTTGGATCTGCTAGAGATCTTTTTTTAAATATCACGATGAGAAGTCTTACCCTCCTTATTCACGCTATAGTCTTAAAGATACTAGGTGCAGAATCCACGTTTTATTAAATATTTATGCTGGTTTATTGAAAAGGTTATCCGATGATGGTCTTTGATCTGTGTCGCCCTTTCTGTGTTAGCCAGGCTTCAGTTTCTGAAAGAAAAGTGACTTATTGGATCACAACAAATCATTCTTTTCATGTATTGCTCAGTTTTGTTTGCTCTCTGGGTTTTGAAGATTTCCCCGTTTATAATCATGAGAACAACAGTCCTGCAAATGTCCCTCCTCATATGGTTCTTGTGGGGTTTGATGTCTTGATTCCCAGATCCCTTACCGGGTGAGTAGAGAAGCTTAAGATTGGAGACACTTTCCCTTGTGTATGCCCTGGGGGTCATTCAGATATGAAACTTATTCTGTTTTTCAGCTCTGGATTCCTGAAACAAATTCTCTCTCTCTCTCTCTCTCTCTCTCTCTCTCTCTCTCTCTCTCTCTCTCTCTCTCTCCCTCCCTCCCTCCCTCCCTCTCTCATTACCCAAGATGCTTCTCTGAGCTGTGTTTTTTTCTGGGATGTTTTGTCCAACCACCCCTTCCTGTCTGTGTGAAGTTGCTAGTCTCAGCCCAACACCGACACGTGATTATTGGCCTGTTGCATAGTCTCAGAGGTGGGGGGAAATGTTTATAGTTCCCAATTTTTAGTCTTCCTTGTCATGTGACTGTTTTGATTTCATGTGTGTGCATGCAAAGGCCAAAAGGCTTCAGGTAACCTGGCACAGAAATTACAAGTGACCGTGAGCTGTCCAGTGTGATTCTGGGAATTGGGAATCAGGCCCCTTCCAAGGCAAGTCCTCTTACCCACAGATCCTTCTCTTAGCCCCATTTCCTACTTTAATAATTTTGGTTTGACTTTAATGTCTTGGATCTACTATTCTGACTTTGGTTGTTGTTGGGGATGAGATGGTTTTTTTGAGACTAGGTATCTCTTGAGCCTTCTATGTATCTAAGGCTGACCTTGAACTCCTGAAAAAAAACTGCTGTGAAGAGTTTCTCAAAGTACCTCTTTGCAATTATTGTCACATAGCTGAAATTCTTGCACCTCTAAGTTTCCAAGGCACAATTTAAAGCACCATGTTTAAAAAAAAAAAGCACTCTTCATCACAAACTGTAGTACTTAACCTCTCCCACTTATCACAGAAAAACACGCCTGTGAACCACTCATCTTAGGAAGTTTCAATGTCCATCATAGTTTGTAAGCTCTTTAAAGGTTTGTATTTACTCTTTGAATTGTTTGTGCATCTATAAATAGGTATGAATGTGGGTGTGCAGTACTCACGAAGACCAGGTGAGGGCGACAGTTTCACTTATACATGGAAACAGCTTCAGAGATTCCCTTTTGCCTTTGTCATAGACACACGAGGAGCCTGTAGGTTCTCTGCTGTCCAGCACCTCAAGGCACTTTAACTCAGAAGAGGCTGCCAGGCTGTAGTAAGACCGAGATTTCTAGTGGTTCTATCGGCTCTACGGAGCCGGAAAAGTCCTCCCAACCATGCTGAGGACAAGCAACTTAAGAAAAAAAGAGCTGGACTAGGGAATCTCTTCTTGAAAAATATAAACGTAGTGCTTTAACAGGCAACATAAGCTAAACATTTGGGAAATGAATAACTTTCCCAAGTTTCCAAATTAAGTCATACATATTAAAGATGTTTATAGGTGCTGGGGAGACAGCTCAGTGGCTAACGATATTTATTACTCTTGAAGAGGATCTGAATTCAGTTCCCAGCACTGATGTTAGATGGTCTATAACCACCTAACTCCAGCTCCAGGGTAACCAGTGTCCTCTTCTGGCCTCTATAGAAACAGCATGCATGAGCACGTGTGATGTGGGATATCTTTCACATGCTGCGAATAAAGGACTGTTTTGGCCATGGCAGGCACCATAGAAGTAGGTGGGGAAATGGAGCATAGGTAGGAGGAGGAAGGCAGAGTCAGATAGAGACAAGATTCAGCCATCCAAGAAGAAACATGTAAGTTAATACAAGTAAGCCACAAGCCACATGGCAAGTCAGATTAATGGAAATAGACTGAATTAAGATGAAAGAGCTAGCTAGCAATATGCCTAAGATATAGGCTAAACAGCATGAAATTAATATAAGAGTCTAAGTCATTTGGGGAGGGGTGCCAAGTAGGACAGGCAGGCCCAGACTATGGGGCTAAGTAGTCTGGGACTGCAGGTCTGTGGGTCTGGACCCCCTGCTGGATGGGCCAGAGACCTCATGTTACACATATATGCACACACACACATACACACACACACACACACACACACACACACACACACAAACTAAAAACAAATCTAAATTATGATAGAAACTAAACCTTCCAAAGATCAATGATTCACAGTCAATTAAAAGTGATATATTTACTTTCAGCAAGGTTATATTAAGTTTTAAATGTTCCCAGTGTGTGTGTGTGTCTGTATGTGTATGTGTCTGCATGAATAAGTGTATACAAGGCACCTATAATGTGACTCAGATTTATTTCAGCAAACATAAATCATGAATACTTTCATGTGACTAAAAACGTTATTTAAAACTGCTTTATTAGCTGTATAATTTCTTCCATATAAATATGCCCAAAATTTATCTACCAGTTCTCTATTATTGAATAGTCAATCCCAAATTCTTCCCATCACCAACCTATAAAAATGAAGATATTTATATAAATGTTATCTTTTTTTATGATTTCATTAAGTTATGGATTCTTAGAAGTGAAATCCGAGATCATGTCAGCTAGGCTCTGATATTATTCTCTTATTTATGCCCATTAGAGCTTTCCCAAATTTATCTTCTGCATCAGGAACACCTTTGCCTGCTTCTTTCACAATGTGGAATGGTCACATGATGATGTCCTAGCCAATGAAAGTGGAGAGAGAGTGGAAACTTCCAGGTGAAGTCATTCTGAGAAGGAACATGCTTTTCTTGGGATATTTCCTTCTGGGTATGAATATGATTGTATCTTCCTAGGACCGGTCACCCTCACACTGGCACTTACCTCCAAGTGTCCCTGCTGCTACCTACAGCATGTCTGCTCAGCCAAAGGATCAAAACAACTTTTCTAGGTTTATGGTCCAACTTTCAGTTCCTGACCCGAAGAACATTCTGGAATTTTTAGAAACACAAACAAGCATTTCATAAATGCACGCCCAGATGCCCACAAACTGTTTCTGCCAGAAAATTGGAAAATATTTGTTTGGCCTCAGCAAAATTGCTGTTTTGGGGTGTATGTTTACAGAAACATATCCTGGAATATTTAACAGTCTATGGAAATTTTTCCAACATGTGTGACAGACCCATTGTGACCTGAAATATTTCTTTTGAAACAACATCAACACAAAAGTAGCAACAAAAATTAAAAAAAAAAAAATGTTTTCAATTGAGAATAAAAGCTTCTTAGACCTAAAAAACGGATCTCATTAAGCAGGGAAAGGGTGATTCTCTCACCTGAATTCCAGTGGAGACACACTGCTTTCTTGATGATCCTGACGAAAACTAAAGGCCAGCTATTTTTGAGGCATAAGACGATGTGCCATAAATTTTACACATATTGACTCCATGTATTTTTTAGTTCTAAAGTGAAGATGACAGATGTCACATCAACTTCCACTTTTGTAATGAAGCAAAGGTAGCAACTGATATTTCAAAGGTCTGAAATATGTCTTATAAATGCACTCAGTTTGGCTTCTAAATCCTGGAGACAGATTCAAACAGGAATGTCGTCATTAGCAAGAGGAATGCTGGGGAGATAAAACTAAAGCACTAATGGTGGGTTGTGCCATTTAGTGAATATATCAATGTAGGACTCTTGGAAGTAGGAGCTGTCTATGGTTTTTCAAAATTAATTTATATTTATACATGTAAATTTATGCTTATAGAAATTTACATATACTAACATAATAAAATTATGGTTTATGGGGAGAGAGGCATTATCTTGCCATTTTAAAGCCACCCGAATCAAAAGAAAACATCTTTGTACATACAGGTGCTTCTCTGCTTATCTCCTTAGTTGTTCTAACGGTCATGGAAATGGCCCATGAAGGCTTTAACACAGTCTAGACTGTGGCAGACTCTTGTTCCTAGAATGGTTTAAATAAAGTCTTCAGGTGTCTTCCTTCTTAGGTCCCTTCTATGAACCATTTCTGAAGGGACTTTG
Source organism: Phyllotis vaccarum (assembly GCA_033318265.1). Taxonomy (NCBI): domain Eukaryota; kingdom Metazoa; phylum Chordata; class Mammalia; order Rodentia; family Cricetidae; genus Phyllotis; species Phyllotis vaccarum. The sequence goes on along the minus strand of JARWLC010000011.1, from coordinate 72,935,828 downwards.
AAAGTGAAATCTAAGATCAAGACAGACCTCCGGACACAGCAGGAGTTCAGCTCAAAGCCGCACCCCTTGCTATATAAACAGCGACTACATTGCCACCTGCCTCTCGGGATGCCCAGCATTCTTATTAAAACTCCAATACTCTCTCTGTGTCTCTCTGTCCCTCTGTCTGTCTCTGTCTCTCTTTCTGTCTCTCTCTCTCTCTCTCTCTCTCTCTCTGTGTGTCTGTGTGTCTGTGTTCAGGTGTATATGCACATATGAAAATTAGAGGCCAACCTCAGCTGCCATCCTCAGGAACACGTCACCTCTTTTGAGACAGAGCTTCTCACTGAACCCATTCATTGTGGTTCACTGGTTGGCCAGGGGTCCCAGAGCTCTGTTATCTCCCCTCAAGTCCTGGAACTACAAGCGCATGCCACCACACACTGTTTTTCACATGGGTTTGGGGGATTCACCGTAAGTTGTCATACTTAAGAGGCAAGCATCTAACTGCCGATCTAGTCACCTCAATCCCTCTTCTGCCATCATAGGTCATAAAACTGACTTTGTTACTGGTTGCCCCAGACTAGACCCCAAAGAAAAGCCCCCATCCATTAGCTGAGATTCCTAAGAATCTGATTTACAAAAGCCGATCCCCTTGGCCTGGTAATTCAGGCTGGGACTTTCCACTGTCAGACTTACTTTTTTTTTTTTTTTTTTAATTTGTTTCCCCCACTATTGGCTTGTTCTTTTAATTGTCAGGTCAATGGCACCTCTGTAGTGTCCATCTTTTCCTGAGCGTGATTTTAAGAAAACAGGTGTCCAAAGGCCACCAAGATGACAGGAAAAACCCTGTTGTAGAAAAGCATTTTAAGATGTGTTGCAGTTGTTCATGTTGTGGAATATTCGTTTAACAGTGCAAAGATGTGTTGCATTCTTTTGCATTGCATGTGTTGAACTCTGTGAAGCTGTGTTACTTTGCCTGTCTAAAACACTTGATTGGTCTAATAAAAAGCTGAACGGCCAATAGCGAGGGAGGAGGGGTTGGCAAACAGAGAGGATAAATAGAAGGAGAGATCTGGATGAGAATATTGAGGAACAAAAAAAGGAGGAAGAAGAGAGGTTCAGAGGCCGATCACCCAGCTACACAGCAAGCCATGGAGTAAGAGGAAAGGAAGGTATACAGAGAGACAAAAATTCCAAAGGCAAAGAGAGACAGGATAATTTAAGAAAAGCTGAGTAGAAATAAGCCAAGCTAAGGCCAGGTATACATAAGCAAGAGTACATCTTGGTGTGTATTTATCTGGGAGCTGGGTGGCGAGTCCCTCAAAGGAGTTAAAGGTAAAACAAACAGTAACAGAACCCATGTTCTTTCCTTAGCTTATCTCTACTACAAAGTTCTGCAAAATAAAAATGCTATCCCAGCAAACACTGGGTGTGCAGACAGCCCTCAGCTTTACTGAGGCTGCCAACCCACAGTCAGAAGACTTGAACACAATTCTGTGCTGAAAATGTGACTTCAAAACCCTTCTCAATGAACTTTGTTCAGTTCCATGAAAGATCACGTTTGACCAAAGATCAACAGATAACAAAAGTTTCATTCACCCCAACAACAAAACAAAATTTTTCTTAGCATGCCTTTAGGTGAAATTCACAGGATACCGTAATTTCTCCCACAAGGGGGAGCCTGTATTTTTATATGTTTGATATAGGACAAATTGATTTGAGAACAATTAAATTATCACTTTTTGAAATGTTTACTAAGGTCAATATCTTTGTCAGGTTAAATTAAAAAAGAATTAGTTTTCATTTTGCGCATACTATGCAAGATGTCAGGATGCTCAAAGACTGGAAAGATAAGATTATTAAATTTTTCCTGTGTCTATTATGACTTTTTTTTTATATGTAACAATGGCTGTGTCACTGTCATGGTCTAGGAGAAAATTCCATCTCATCTGTAGAAACTTTAGTTGTGTAAAAGTGACTAGGATTATTATAAATGCTACAAACATAAATTTAATTACATAGCATGAGAAATTAGATTCCAGTCAACACCCAACAGGACAGTGGAAGGGGGTTGTCTAAAGAAGCCATTTTCTTTACACCGACTGAAAAGAAACCTCTGCTTCGACATTGACTAAGATCATTATTCCTGATACAATCATCTAATTCTGGCTGGAGCAGAGTCCTAAGTGCCGTGAATGGTGATGAGTGAGACAGAAATCCAAGCTTCCTTCAAACAAAACTGGAAAACAACAGCCACACAACAACCCACTACATCAGAGCCTCCATACCCTTGACCATCAAGCAACACCCTGAGCTTCTGAGACTCTAGAGGGATATGCCCTTATTAATAAAAATATACCTTCTGAAAAGGTCATCAACACCTACAACTCATCCACTCAGGGTGTTTGATCTGTCACGTGTAAAGAAAACAGAAATAACCATATTAAACTAGGTTTGGTGATCCTTTATAAAATGCAAGAAAGGGCTGGGAGCCCCCACCCCACGGAGGCTTCCTCATAGTTCCTAGGAGGCTGTAGGTAGCAGGGCAGGAAACCAAGGAATAAAGGGTTAATGCTGCTGCTGCTCTTCTGGAATTCCAAGCTGCCCATTATATCATTGTTTTTCTTCCCACTAGGGACAGGGGACCTAATGGACCTAAAGTCAATACCTTATAAATGACATAAAAATATATTTATTTTATGGACTAATGTGCCTTGGTCCAATCCTATTTACACCCTCTGCTTTCAAAAGGAAGGACAGGCCTATTTCTACCGGTAAAAGCTTACTTAGTCATACTGTGGACAGGCTGCAGAACACACTGAAGCCCAAACCAGGGAAAGACTGGGTCTGCAATGCCATTACTGTGGAAACCCTAGGCAGGAGCTGGCAGGCTGGTGTTGGGAGCCCACTCAGGAGCCGTGCTCAGGGGGCCTCCCAGAGGCTAGCCATGCTCTCAGCAGGCTTGGTGGGTTACCAGGTCTTCATCTTGCCCTGAACATGTACTTCCTGCATCAACCACAGAATGAGGAAAACTAAGGCAAGCACAGCTTGTATTTAGTGGTCACTTCTACAATGAGCTTAAGAAGTGGCTGGGGAAAGGGGGCCAAGTGGTATAAAGGCCCATTAATATACAAAGAAACACAGTATAAGATCGAAAAGAGGCGCAGGGGCCTCTGGGAAATGAAAGGACTTCATTTATCAAATATAGAAAAATATCACCAAAAGAGGGGCAGTTTGGGGTGGTACTTTTTTACACACTGGATAAGTAGCCGAGGAAGTCTATGTTTACAGAATATTTCCCAAACCAAAGGAACTACTGACTTCTAAAAATTGTTTTTAATCATAAGAAAGGTAAAACACTCATTTAAACAAGTCTCAACTTATCCTATAACTACAATTTGAAATTATTTTCTTCCATCTTCAGTATTTTAAGGATGCCAGTTGGAGGGTACCCTTGTTAAATGCAAGAAACCTGCATCTCGATGTCCAAGGTAGCTGTGGAGTGGGGGAGCGGGGGGAGAGAAGGTGGAAGGAGACTGTACTAAAGTTCTTCCCTCTGAGAACAATATAAGCTGACTGCCTTTTCCACTGTCCAGGGTACGAAGCTAAATAGAGACTTAGAAAATATGAAAAGCAACTTTAAAACAGATGTTTCTAAGAGAGTTCTAGCAACAGGTCACTATGAGACTCCCTGTTTGGTTTTACTAGTTTGAAATTCATATAGTGATAAAATAAAAAATAAATCAAACTCACTGTTGTTCTTTATTCCATTTGCCAAGCAGAGTCATTTATTCCCTATTAGATAAAGTATAATAGACCGTACGGAAAGGGTCACTGGCCTGCCATTTAATGATATTGCCAGCCCTGATCTGCATTTTCCCGGCAATATCCCTCAACACAGAATAAATGGCTGATCCCTTCACAATAACAGCTGATTTCTATTTATTAAGCTAAAAAGGTCACCATTTTCTACGGCTGGGCTGCCCTGCACTATTGATAATTTTATGCATAAACAAATGGAAAATTTGTGCCACATAAATATGCATTAGCAATTACTTTTTACGCTTGCTGCATGCAAATGCGTACCTCGCAGGGTCTGGTGGCTTTTGTTTTAGCTCTTGGACACAGAAACAAAAGAGCACAATAAACAATTTTCAAATTGCCAATCAATAAGCAATGCAAATTCTGAGGTAAATGGAGAAAAGAAAACCCACCTTGCTCGGACACAATAGGACAAAAGTGAAGGCGATACATACAGGGTCTTTATAGGACTTTTATTATAACGAAAAGGCCAAAGTCCCCTTGACACAGACCCCAAAGGCTGGTCCCAGAGCTCATGCCAGATGGGCAAGTAGAAAATACACAACATTGAGTAAACACACAGCACACCCTCAAAAGGGGAGTTGGGGTGAAACCTTGTTCCTATATGACATTTTAGAGGCACTACCTGCTCAGATTTCTGTTCAGCCCCAGATAGGTAGGAAAGTTTGAATTTAGGTATTGGAAGAATTAGACGCTATAGACAAACGTCCACGCTCAGTCTCTCCATGGTGCTTTGTTTTGTTTGCCCATTTGTTCATTTTTGTTTGTCTAATGTCAACATCTTCAGCAGAGGGAAAATACACAGTCACCAAATGAGATGTGGGGCTAGAGAGATGGTTGGGATTAAGAGGGCTGTGCAAACGTGGGGACCAGGTTCCCACACCAAAACCACATGACAAGTTAGGGCTCCCACCTGTAACTGAGCCTGAGGGATCCTACGTTCTATTTTGGTCTCTGCATGTGGACACACACACACACACACACACACACACACACACACACACACACACACACAGAGAGAGAGAGAGAGAGAGAGAGAGAGAGACAGAGACAGAGACAGAGACAGAGACAGAGAGAAACAGAAAGAGACAGAGAGAGACAGAGAGAGGAGCAATATATTACACACACTCATTAGAAGGAAGGTGTGTTACCTAAGTTGAACACACAATGGAAGTGTAAGTCAAGAGCAGACTGACTGCTCCCAACAGTGAAGGCAGTCACTGTTCAAGCCTGCTATTTTTACATCAAGAGTCCTGGATTCAACTTCATGGAGTCTGTGAGTTCTTAATACTGTTACTGATGCTTAAATTTCAAGGGCAGAGGCTCAGGAAAGTTTTGAGACGGAGGGTGGAGATCTGGACTCACACTCAGGAGTGGAAGTGCCACACCTATAACAGCCTGGCTTCTAACCATGCTGTCTGGAAGCTCCCTCTGAACACACCCATGGAGACCCAACTGTGACAGTTCTTCCCAAATGCACTGATAGCTTTGCCTTTGCATAAATAAGGCAAAACATATTTGAAAAATAAATTCAGGGTTTCTGCAAGTTCCTTTAATGAACTTATTAAAATAGTTTAGCTCCTGTAAAATATACAGATACTAATTTGTGTGGTATATGGATGTACCTTCACACATTAATGCAAGCCCACTGAGAGAAGACCAGGGGCTTTGTAATCATCTGAGAACAGGAAAATATTTTGTGATCCTCATCATGATCTTAATATGATTAAATCTTCTACTGTCACACAGGATTAACAGGGCTTCCTTACAAACTGAAAAAGTATTTTCAGCCTAGATGCAAATCCAAAATAGTGTTGAAAGAGCTGTGTCTTGTACAGACCATGATATGTACTTTGAAAGACTCTTCACAAGAGAAGGCTGTGTAGCTTCTACAAGTATTTCCTCCTGAAACTATCAGTGTTAGGAAGCCAACGGTACTGGGGCTGCAGAGATGGTTCATTGGGTATGTGCTTTCCCTGCTGGTCTCGGGATATAGGTTTTATTCCCAGGACCCATGAAAAAAGCTGGGCATGTGTGGTGCATGGTCAGAATTCCACATGCTGGATTGACAGAGCCCAGTCTAAAATATTTGGCAAGTTTTAGGCCAGAAAAAGACACTGTTTCAAAATAAGTAAATAACATAATGGTGCTTGTCTGAGGACCAACAGCTGATGTGTCTTCTTGCCTACACACACACACACACACACACACACAAACACACCCAAAGAAATCTTGATGTGGATATGAATAATACAGTGACTTTACGTCAATAAGGCAAACAGTCACCTGGAAAGATCACAGATTATATCACATGTATGAACACACATGAAGGCCCCTGAAAGATAATTATCCAATTGTAAAAATGTTATTATTTCCAATACTAAATAAGTGTCCTTTCTTTAGTTGCCTTAGTTAAGGTTTCTATTGCTGCAATGAAACACCATGACACAAAACAGCATGTTGGGGAGAAAAGGGTTAATATTTGGCTCACACTTTCACACTGTAGTCAATTATTGCAGAGAACCAGACAGGAACTCAAACAGGGCAGGATCATGGAGTCAAGAACTGATGCAGAGGCCACGGAGGGCTGTTACTTACTGGCCTGATCCCAATGACTGCTTTCTTATAGAACCCAGGATCATCAGCCCAGGGATGGCCTCATCTACAAAGAGCTGAACCCTTCCCCATCAACCACTAACTAATAAAATACCTAATAGCTAGATATTATGAGGTCGTTTTTTTCCCAATGGAATCTCCCTCCATGTATATAACCCTAGCTTGTGAAGATGATCAAAACTAGCCAGCACAAGTGTCTTTCTCCCCTGAGCATTCTCTTCACTCAGTCTCAGGAGATAAACATAAAAGTTTGAATATGACTCATCTTACTATAGATAAACATGAGCTCAGTGCTGCCATCTCATCACAGGACAAAGATTCCAAGACAGTCCTACCCTGACCTGTCTTTGACTCTCTATACAAAGTAAAAATTTCTTACTACAATTACGACAGTTCCAGATGAAAAAAAAAAAAAGCATAATCCACAACTTAGAAAAAGGCTTTGTACACCTGTTACATGGGAAGGTTTACAAAGTCTGTCACATAACCCACCGCTGTGGGATAACGCTCTTGTACACTGTAAATATTTGTCACTCATATTGGTTTAACAAAAAGCTGATTGGCCAGTAGCTAGGTAGGAAGTATAGGTGGGGCAACCAGACTAGGAGAATTCTGGGAAGAGGAAAGGCAAAGAAGCAACTGCCAGGCAAACACAGAGGAGGCAAGATGAGAGTGTTGGACTGAGCAAAGGTACCAAGCCAGGTGGCTAAACGTAGATGAGCATTATGAGTTAATTTAAGTGAAAGAGATAGTTAGTAATATGCTTTGGCTGCTGACCCAGAAATTACTAGAATATTAAGCCTCCAAGTCAATTATTTGGAAATCAGCTGCTGAGTATTTGAGAGTTTCTGGTGGGACAGAAACTTATGACTACAAATGCTGTTCCAACATGGTGCACATATATCCACTTAAAGCCTGAGAAAGCTTTAAAAACAACTTCTAAACACAAGAGAAAAGAGTCAAGCACAGCTTCTTGTAGTAACATTTACTTGAGTGAGCTCTGTTTGCTAGGGGCAAGAAGAGGTGCTGTTCCTTTAAGAAAGGCTTCCTGACTCAGCCTTAGTGGCAAAAATCGTGGGGTTCTGATCAACAGGCAGGGGTGCTCTACTTGTTGGCATTGTAGACCCTAAAATTTACCAGAGTTTGCTGGTAAATGTGACTCCTGCCAGTACCTATGCCATGAGGCCAAGCTCTCACAGACAAGGGAACTGGGTGAAGCCAGCCTCCATAGTCAAGGCTTTAATCCTAGCCTTGTTGCTTAGCAGATTAAAGGCTCATGTGGTCAGAAAAAGATAGAGATATACAGTAAAGACAGATTCAGATGGGGAAAAAAAACCTCTCAACAGTTTACAATATATTTAAAAATATAGGTAGGCTTGGGAGAGTTAAGAAGGCTAGAGATGGTCCTTAAAAATAGAGTAATAAGAAAAATTATATGCCACATAAAATGGAATATATACAGAGAGTCTGGATACTATATGTTATTGTCTTGTCTTTGAGTTTCTTGATGGCAGAGGAAGAAGAACTTCTATTTGCTTATAAATGCTGCTAGATTAAACTAACATATTTAAAAAAATATACTGACTTTAAAATTTAGTCAAAAGATATGTTACTTTGGGGAAGATGTTTTTATTTCCACAGAAAATCAGAGGTGGTAGATTCATTCTGGGTTGAAGAAAATAAGATTTGATCAAGGAAGAAGCCCCTAAAATAAAATCTCTAATGTGAACAAATGGCCCAGGTGATTTAGCATTTCAGAGCACCTCTGTTATAGTTTCCTTAGGGTTCTACATCCCAAACACCTTCAAGGCTGATAGCTGAGATGATCCAGCCTCATAGACTATTTCACTCAGGACTTGACCATAATCCTAAACTTTTTTCATATCCCCATAAGATTACCAGCACCCCAAATGATCAGGAAGTAACCTGAGAACTATGCCACCATTTCCCCCCAAAAAATGATTAGAAATACTTGTCTTTGTTTACAGTGTTGATTACAAGTTGTTATGCATAATGGTCAGGAAAAAAGATAAACAAAGGACATTAGATTCAAGGTTCTTGTTTTGAAAAGAAAATGGAGGAAGGGCTATGGAATAATGCACTTAAACACTGTAAATATTTGTCACTCATATTGGATTAATAAAATGTTGACTGACAAGGACTAGTAGAATTCTCGAAGAGGAAAGGCAGGGATGCAGATATCAGCCAGATGCAGAGGAAGCAAGATGAGAATGCTGGAGTAAGAAAAGGTACCACGTTGTGTGGCTAAACATAGATAAGAATTATGTGTTAATGTAAGTGAAAGAGCTAGCCAGTAATAAGCTTGAACTACTGGCCCAGCATTTATTATAATATTAAGCTCCTGAATCAATTATTTGGGAATCTCCTTTGAGGTATTTGAGAGTTGTTGGTGAGATAGAAACTTTTGACTATAATCCGTTCTGCTGCAGCTCAGGCCCCTCCTCTTTTCTCTTTTGCCCACCAGATGATTCCCCTCCCTTCATTACCACCCCACATCTCATATAGAAGAATCCTACACATGCTAAGTACATGTCCTGCCATTGATCTCTAGAGAGATCATATATGGGGAGCAGAGTGCCAGTGTCTCACTGTTCATGAGGAAGGTTCTGCAAGCCTTCTGGGATGATCTCTATGGCCAAATTTCCTGACATTTAGCTTAAAAATCTGGATATCAGTAGAACAGATCAAGGCATGAAAGTGCATGCACAGGTGTAGGTAGGTCTCTGCTACAGAATGATTTTTCTTTAAAAAAAACAAATAGAAAATCACAAATATGCTCAAAACTAGAACTTGAGCAAAAAATAATAGATATATATCCACAAGCCAGGTTATTGCTTTGATATAAAGCATTCTATAGACAAATAAAGACAAAAGAAAACATTTACCGAAAGAGTAATCTAAAAAATAATTTTAAGGAGCTGGGGAGATGTTCAGTGCCTAAAAGCACTCTACCTGCTCTTCCAGAATATCTGGGTTCAATTCTCAGAACCACATGGCAGCTGACAACCATTTATGACTTCAATTCCAAGGAGTCTGACTGCACGCATGTGTTGTACAGACATTCAGGCAAATCACCCACAACCATAAAATAATTAAAACATCATCATTATTATTTATGTGTGAGAGTGAGCATTAAGTGTGTGCTTACACATGTGTGCAGTGGCTTGCTTGCTATGAATCTATCTGTAGTATGAATGGCAGAGGACAATCTGGATGTCATGCCTCAGATCATCTACTTCTGGTTTGCAGACAGGTTCTCTCACTAGTAGGCCTCACCAAGTAGGCAAAGTTGGCTGGCCTGAAGTCCAGGTATCCACGTACCTCCATCTCCTCATCCACATGGCTGGAAGGACAGTCATGAGCTCTGAGGATCAAACGCAGCTCCTCATAGTTATGCATGCAGGTTAAGAGCCAAGCCATGACACTATGGTTTTGGTGGCAATAGAACAGAGAAGTGGATTTCAGTGCATTCTAAACTATACTGAGTTGCCCAGCAATGATGTTGTGTGAGCAAGGGTAAGTAGTTTAGAGCCAAGGCAGGACTATGTTCTCATACAGTGTGTTCACATATAGTGTGTCATGACCCTTCAGAGCTGAGGCAAGGGACTCTGTTCACACACAGTGAGTAAATTGTCCCTTGTTAATTTCTGCACGCAATGATCTTTAACAAAATTCCTTAATCTGACTATGCTCTCATTTCCTCAATTTCAAAGTCATCCAGACATACTCCAGGGAAAGTTCAAAAATGACACATAGCAAAGGGGCCCTCTGTCCTAGAAGTGGGGATAGGCTTCCTAATGCAAATAGGAAGGTATTTATGATCCATCTTACTTGGAAGTCATTCTATTCAGATATATACGGTTACAGGCAGGAAACTAACTGCCAAACACTTAAGAGGGAGGAGATTTTCTGTAATCTGTCTTATAAAGGTTGGGGTGGGGGTAGCACTGTCAATCCCCAGAATCCACATAAAAAAAGTTGAATGTGGTATGCAATCTTGTCATTCCCCACACTGCAGGAGTGAAGACAAGACGTCCCCAGTCTCACTGAACAGTCACACCAGCCTGTTTAACAAGTGTCAGGCCTGTGAAATACTCTATCTTGAAAAATATCCAGAAGGATATGTGAAGCAGTCTTCTGTCCTCACATGCACGTACTTAGATGCACACACTCAGATGCATGTGCTCACAAACATGCATTGACATACAGCACTCACATTCATGAACACACACATGCACTCACACACATGCACTCACACGCATGCACTCACATGCATGAACTCACATGCATGCACACACATGCATTCACTCACACACACGCACTTATACATATGCACTCACACATGCACACACACATGCACTCACACACATGCACTTATATACATGCACTCACACAATGTACATACACACATGTACTCACACACATGTGCTCACTCACATGTATGCACACATATGTGCTTACTCACACACTCACACATATGTGCTCACACACATGCATGCACACACACGCATTCACACACTCACACACATGCGCTCACATACACACATTCATACACGTACTCACACACAGTCATATGCACCCACACACTCTCAAATGCACACACTCACATGTACACACTCATGCATGCACTCAACTCACACTGATATGCACACTCATTCACATACACACTCATCTGCATGCACTCACACACATGCACTCACATCAACACACTTATGTGTGTACACACACATGGACATGTCTCCACAGAGGTTATAAACTTAGTAGGAGGATATTTATTAATTTTTCACATAGAGGAAAAACTCATAGCAACTCACCACTTCTCACTGTGTAGAGAAGTGCATAGCATCCTCAAATGAGCCAGACACAATTAAAGAGGAAGTGTTCACGTTAAATAAACGTCAAGATCTTTCCTCCCTTTTAGAATCTCCAGTTGCCAAGGCATAGTTACTGCTTGGAGACTGAGAAAGCACAAAGTACTTCTGCCTTTTGAACAGGGAGCATTACTCCTGCACTGCCATGAGCAGTCTTTCCCCAATCCTTCCATCAAGGTGACTGGTGAGTCCACACTGGTCAACTAAGAACACAGTCTCCAAAGTGGGGCTTCAAAAAAAGTGACCTTCATCTGTCTATGCAACACCCTGGGCTTCCTTGCACTGTTTCAAGGACTGCTCTAAAGTTTTCAAGAAATTCTAAAATAAAATCACTTTCTGAGTTTTTGCTCCTTATCTAAATATTCTGTGGGTCTTCAGGCTTGCTCAGGACACTTTATCTAAGGTCTGGCAGGGTCTGCCCCTTTCCTCCACATGAAAATCTCACAGAGACCATGATGGCTCCATCCCAGGTCACATACAGTAGAGGTGAGGCCAGATGAAAACCTGAACTTCTTTCCTGCTCACAGTTCTCATTGACAGATCACACACGGGATGTAAGAATTTGCAAGGAGGAAAACCTGAAATCTCTCACTGCATGGGAGAATCAGCTTCTTTGTAAATGTATGTTTATCAGAGCCATCATTCATGGATAAAATACTTTCTATTTGTGTGACTGTGTGTGCATGTGTATGTGTGTCAGAGTGTATGTGTTAGTGTGATTGTGTGAGTGTGTACATTTATATGTTTATAAATGCATTTGTTGACATGTACGTGCATTTGTGTGTATAAGAGAGTGTGTACATTTGTGTATGTGAATGAGTGTGTATATAAGTATTTATGAGTGTGTATGTGTGCGTATATATGTGGGTGACTGTGTGTATGCAAATGTATGTGTGTGTATGCATGTAGCAAGCTAGAGTCAGAGGTTAGGTGTCCTCTGATGCTCTCTCTTCTTTCTTTGAGATAGGGTTTCTTACCAAATCCTCCAATGAGCTCTAGTTATCCACTTGTGTCTGCCATGCCACCTTCATACTGGAATTGTATCATGCAGCATGTCTTTTACATGGATGTGGAGATATGAACTCAGGTCCTCATGCTTATATGACAGTTGCTTTATAGACTTTTAACATAAAATTTAGAAGAGCACTGGATAACTGAACATGTTTTATACTGCGGGAAATGCAAGGTGGTGTCTAAGAAATTTTTGAAAAATTAAGTCATTAGTTAATTTTATGTGCTTTGCCTGCATATCTATCAGTGCAAGCTGCCAAGTGGACTTTGGGAGCTGAACCTGGGTCCTCTAGAAGCAGTCAAGTCTCTTAACCACTAAGCCACCTCTCTAGACAGCTAGATATCATATGCTTTTCTCAAGACCTCTAGAACACAGGGCAGCTCCCACAACAAAGAACATTTCAAAACATAGGTAGAGTTGAGGTGCAGAAACCCTGGATGGATGATGCTTTTATGAAATCTACCTGATTTTAGCGCTTACGTTTGTTACATAATCATAATAATGCTTTCAGAGTGTGGCATTTCCAGGGTGATAATGACTGGTTTGGCACAGGGTGATCAGCTCTTGCATCCTTGCTAACTCCACTCAATGCCCCATGCCTCCTCTTTGCAGCTTGAGGATACCCTGAGACATGGTTCAAGTGACAGAGGTCACCATTACTGAGATAAATGGATCATAAAATCACTCATCATAGTATTTATCACACTTTGCCCAGAAGAATATTAAAAAATAAAGCAAGCAAATGTGGCCAGAATCATCCATGTCAACAATCTGAAACGGAAATAGAAATTTGTCAGGAAAGGAGTGATCTCTGAGCTTCTGCAGTGTAGAGTAGGCATCGAAATTTCGGGACACAGCAATCCCACCTGTAGCAGAATATTTAGGCTCTGCTTACATAACATGAGCAAGAAGAATTATCACGAATAGTACCCTCTTCCCAGAGAAAGCCGCTATTGCCCTTGTCAGCTTCATCTTGCTCATTTAAGCTATGTTCTCATCTGTTTCTTGCAGATGGAGCCCAGGCTACCCCCTTTTTCCTTCCTCCCAGTCCTCACACCAAGCAAAGAAAAGCCCCGAGCATCTCTCCCCGGAGTAGAGGGTGGGTCTGCCTGTATCAAAATCACAGTTTAGGTTTAACATGGGGCAAAGCTCTGACCTGTTGTAACAGGAAATATGATAAACAAACCATTCTTTAAGACAATATTTTATCCACACATTCAAGCCAGAATAGTCAGGTATCTGTTTTTGTTCCTTATTTAGGAAGCAGAGAGAAGTGACCATAGGCTTTAATCTCTGCAGATACTATTAAAACAATACCGTACATTGTTAAGTTTTTTCAACAACAAAAACATGCATGCAGTTTCTAACTATACAGAGTAAGTTACTGCAAAGGTTTCAGAAAACATGATTTAGATTTGGGACATTTTCAGATTTATATATACAAAATGAGGTATCTTGGAAATGGTAGCCCAGAAAAACATGAAAAATTCTCTTACGTTTCAAGTATGCCTTATACATATAGCCTCAAGGTGATTTTATGTCATATATCTAGTGCACCCGGATTTAGATTGTAGCTTGTTAAGTGAAAGAAGATGTAGGATTTTTTTTTTTTGCTTGTAGTTTTGTATTGACACTCTGAAAGTTTTAGACTTGATGGCACTTATGATTCTGATTCAATGGGACAAACAGACTTAGAGAGAAACAAATTAGTTGAAACCTAACAGCAGACAGGCCTGGGATGTAGCCATTGTATTCTCTGCTTTTCCATGTGAGCTACACATGGATGGGTCAGGGGTGCAGTTCACCACACCAAAGTGGTTTAAATAATGGGCAAGTTATTTAAAGAAACAGTGTAAACTGAGATTCCCCAGGACTACAATGGGGTGTGGAAAGAAGGTTCCAGACTAAAGAAGGGCCTCAGCTTCCCCTGGAAGCCAATGATAAGTTCACAGACAAAACTTGAACTAAAGTAATGCCTAAAGAATGACCTGGAATAGACCAGCTGAGAAGGGAGGGGCGTCTGGCTCCTGACCTTCATATGAGGATATAGAAGAAGTTCAGATGCAGGGTCATGGCCACATAGCTGTTCTGAGAGCCTTGCTGGCCCTACTCAGTATCCCCCACTTTGTATCAAGCATCCATCAGGCAATGCTCAATAACATCTACTACATAGACTGTAGTACTATTCATCTCTTCTAGATTTATCTTTTTTAAATATGGTATCCTTGGGTGTTGGCTGCTGGAAGAAATGCAGTAAAATACAGTCTTATAACACCATCTTTTTCTAAGACTGTCTCAGCATACCACAAGGTAGTGAAAAGGTTAATAAATCACTCGGCCATTTAAATGTTATTTTTGGTTAGATTTCATTGAAAGGCTTGTCATGATTATAGACAAAGTTCCAACAAGGTCAACATCAGTGATCCAAAGGCATGAGCAGGTAAGCTGAAGAAAGATCAAGAAAATTGTCTAAATGTTGCAGGAAAGGTAATTCTCACGGCTGTCTCTGCCACCAGCCTAACTTCCATTAACATAGTTAGAAACTCTCTGATATGAAGAAAATTACTATAACTTCAGATATTACTCTAAGGAGTTATTGCTGTGGAATGAAGAGATGTAGATAGGTCTGCTGAGGTTCAGCGTTTCCAAAAACATGTGCACAGAGAACCAGAAAACTTTGGAAACTATGCCTGATACCGGAAGTGAGTTCAGCAGCAATGCTTTCTGGGAAACCAAAGCTATGCCACTCGAGACGTTCCAGTAGATATGTGCTGTGGCTTGTCACTTAGACTCCAGAGGTGAGCTCAGGAAGGGTAGATGTGATGAAAGGGAGAATTTTCTGGACAGGTAATGAAACATCACCATATACTACTGTATTTAAATAACTCAGTGGGTGCTAAGAATAACAGGTAGGCACATGCCATGATCCCTTCCCTGTGATTAATTCTGGCCTAGTCAAGTAAATGTGGAGACAATAGCATAACACAGCTGAGAATAATCACCAGCATCCGCCCACAGACACTTAGGAATAGGTGGGGGTCTGTGATGGGGCCACAAAGAATCCAAGCACCAGACAGAAGTGAAGCCCAGAAGTCAGTGTGCTAACAGCTGTTTTCACTTCAAACATCAGCCATTTCAGTGTGTCTCAAATCCCAAAGTGAGTACTTGGGCACAGGGCAGAAATTAGTAACAGCCTGGGTGACGGCTTACATGTAAATAGGTTACAGACTGGAACTTGAGCATAAAGCTCAAATACAAATGCCTGGTGGGTGAGTCAATGGATGTCAGCATACCAAGGCTGATCAGTGAAAGGAACAAGTGAAATGAAGTCATTATGAGCAAGGAAAACAGGAGACAAGAAACATACAGACAACATAGTGTGATGAATGCAGGGCTCTTGAGCCCCACAATAACACTGAAAGTGGCCTTACCAGGACCCCATGTCCCTACCAAACATGATCACACCCATTTCTGAATCCTATGTTTTCCTACCTTCCTTTCAGAACTGAGTCTTTCTTATAGTTTGAACATTCCTCCCTCAAGCTGCCTTATCAGGACTCACAAAATCCTCCGAACAGCATCCTAGGGATACAACCGTAAACAGAACAAGGCTGTATCTGTGGCACCAGAAAAAGCTCTCTGTCTCCTTCTGCCTCATAACTAATATCAGTTCTTCATGGAAACACAGAGACATGCCAAGAAAGTCCTATAGTCTCCCACCCCACCTGTGGAACTCAGAGGAAATCTATGAGCTATACATGACCCTCACAGAATAGGTACTCAGCTCTAAGAAGTCACATCCCTGCCTCTCAATCAGCCAGTAAAGGAGAGTCATCTAAACATGGAGTCAGCTATGGTTTTGAAGTGTCCTGCACTGTTGGCATCACTAATAGAAATGCCCACGCTGGAAAGAGCAGGACTCCAGAGTCTTTAGCATTAAATAGACTCGATTGTTTGAGGAGCCTTGCTCTGGGCCATTTGGATCCTATGACCAATACCTGACCAACAGAAATTGAGGGGAGGAGCTTATTCCAATTTAATTTTCAGATCACAGTCCATCATTGAGGGAATTCAAGGCACGAGCATTAAGGGCAGCCTGCTTGCTTTTCCATCTATTTCATTTAACCAGAAGCTCACTTTTAACTGGGTGGCTGCTGTTGAACGATAGCCTTACCAGATTAAAAATGCCAGTTCAAAACAACAGTGAACACCACAGATTGTCGTAGGTAGAGACGCATTAAATGGCAGAGGACAGGCATCTGTGTATCCATCAACAATCCTGACAGAAACTCTCCTGGTCCTTAGGGACAGCCACATATTCCAAAATAGAGAAAAACAATCCCCCAAATCTGAAACCTGGACACTCCTGGCCTTTTAAAGGCTCTTTAGCCTGTAATACATGACTATATGTGAGCATTTATCAATTTATAATATATATACATATATGTATATATATAGTTCATAAGAGTCACACATACGTCATCATCCTGTTTCTTATTAGCATCTATTTTTTTCTTACTAATAAGATCTTCTTTACTGCTAGAGAATTTACCAATTCTCATTCTTGGCTTTTGGCCCCCCATCCTTCCCCTGCCCCACCCCCACTCACTGCCACGCTATCCACACAACACTCTTGCTATGACGGAAAATTCAGCATGAGAAAAGCCCCAAATCCTTTGATCCCCAAACTTAAGACTACAGAGATGGTATAGACAGCCTGAAAAATGAACTGAAATTTTAAACACTTGTTTTGTATAGCTGTGTTCACTACAGGATAATTATCTCAGTAAACTAACCCTTTTTACACGTTTTTATTTGGTTACTCCAATATGCTACTTTAAACTATACAAATTAGGACCTGTAGATAGTGTTAAGGAGACTGCTTTTATAAAGGAAAATTAAATAAAAATTTCCTTTTTACATATGATATTTTTAAACATGTATCATCTTTGAAGTCTGAGCCACTCATAAATAGTCAAGGGAAAGTTAAATATAAGAAATAACATATTCTAAAATGATAAATGAAAAATGTTGGAAAAATTTTTTTGGGGGGGAACAACTGAAACACACTCTGCTTCTGAATTAGCAGGGGTGCGTCTTCAGACTGTGATGGTCAGTTTTGTCAAGTTTGACACAATCACCTGGAAGAGAGTCTCCAAGAGAGATTGTCTATATTACATGGGACTGTGAATATGGATTCGGGGGTTTGGCTTGATTATATTCTGTATGGGAAGATCCAGCCCACTGTGGGTGACTCCATTCCCTCAGCTTGAGTCAATGATATATAAATAAGAAAACAAAAGAACATGTGCTGAGCACAGGCATGCATGGGTTCATTCTGTCTCTACTCTTGAGTACAGGTGTGACTGGCTGCTTCCAGTTCCTGCCTTGGCTTTACGTGATGTTGAACAGTATTCTAGAACTATGGTCTTCATATACTTAACCCCCCCCCCACATAGATTCAGGGGGTTTCAAAGTTAGCTTGGAGGAGTCTAAAACATAGTTAGGTTCTTTCTTAGTCCTCTGCTTCCATTTCTTGAGTGTAATTAGCATCACAATGATTAGCATCTCACTGTAACTCAGTTAAAAATCTGCAAGTGACTGATACTCAGGAATCCAGCTTAGCAGCGGGATGTACAGCATGGGCAGTGCTTATGCTTGGAAATTTCTCCCCCCCCCCCCCAAAACAACAGGAAAGCATAAAAGGTGGAAGTTCCCTCTGGTTATTTAGAATAGAAAGAGCCTGCACCGGCCTCTCTCCTTCTGTCTGTTTCCTTCTCATTGTCACCCCCATTGGAACTGTGGGTGACAGGTGCTAAACATGTGCACATGTTAACTATCAGTCTTGATCATCTTCTCCCAGTACATATTAATCCATTTTTAGGAATAACAATTTCCTCTTCAAATGCTATAAAATATTTTCACACTAAAAGGATTGGAAATTTCCAATTAAAATTCAGAAATTAAATGTTTCTTCTTAAATATCATGAATTAAGGAATAAAAGTGTATTGCTTTAATTAAATCACAAAAATTCATTGCATATCTACATTTGTCCAGTCCTAAACACTAAGCATCGTGGTGAGGTCTTCTACAGTTGTGGCTGTTCTAAAGCCATGGGGCTTCCTTCACACATTATCAATTTCATTTTTTAAATCTCATGTTTTTGTGGTTATTTCTATTTCAATAATTATAACTTTGAACTCAGTTATCCAACACAAAAATGAAAAAAACTATGATAAAAAGAAAAAAAATAGCTCTTTCCTTATATATATGGAGACCCTAACCTATCACATATACATGTATGTTAATGGAGCATGTGTACATGTGCTATAAATTTTAGAAAGAGCAATAAAAAAGTAAATTTATGCTACGAGGAAAGGAGAAGACACCCAAAAACAACAGATCTCTCGAAAAGGATTTTAAAGAGGTAACCGTCCAAAGATCTTACAAAACCTTTGAAACGGGCTCCAGTTCTAAAGTGTGCATGGAGCCCGAGTATTTATAATGTCAGTGTTGTATAGATTAACAGAGCCATAGACTAACCATGCAGTATGTTCTATTATATCCAAACATCATGAAGTGGCATTTGTCACAATGATGTGTGTAAACAGTGAGGCTTCTATATATTACAGATCATTTAAAATGTTTCACATAAACTGTTTTATGTTCAACACTGGAAAAATCCTCTGATGGTGTCATGTGGGTTCGGCCACTTGTGGAAGGTCACAACAGCAGAAAGATGCAAAACCAAACTTTAGCTGTGACTCTGGGTCCTCACTGCGAAAAAAACAGAGTCCTAAGGAGAGCAAGATGTGGTATTCACACTGCACTCAGGAGGCAGAGGCTGGGGATCTGCTATGAGTTTAAGGCTAATGCAGGCTACATAGTGATACATCAAAAGACAGAGGGGGAGAGAGAGGGAGAGAGAGGGAGAGAGAGGGAAAAACTAACTAGAAACAAAATTTAGAATAATTACCCGATTGCTAATTGAAAACACTTCCTAAAAGTTTAATTTTATGGAGTTAAATGTTAGGGTGTTAACAAGCTAGAAAAAATATACTATTTTAATGAAAGATTTTATTTATGTATTGTGTGTGTGTGTGTGTGTGTGTGTGTGTGTGTGTGTGTGTGTGTGTGTTTATACACATGTGAATGTAGTCCCTGGAGAGGCCAAAAGAGGGCGTCAGATTCCCCTTTGAGGTTGCATTACAGGTGCTGTGAGCTACCTGATGTAGATACTAACATTCAAACTCAGGGCCTCCAGAAGCGTAGGAAGCACTTTTGGCAACGGATCACTTTCTTCAATGTCTAAATCCTTGATTTTCAATAGGTCAGATAGGATAATGAATTTCAAAATGATTAAAGACATGGCAAAGACAGGCTGTCAAGCCATTACCTCTCAGTGAAGGTTTGTGTAGTTTAGACCTGTGTGTGAGCACGTCACATCCACTAAATTTGAAGGGCAGTTATTTCTGCAAACAACAGAATTGTTTTTTCTCTTCTTTGCAGGGTGAAATCACTGAATTCAGAGATCTTATTACAGGAGACAAATAAAAAAATACTGGCATTTTCTGGACAACTCTATGTGCAATAAACTCCTATCTTTGGCTTCAAAGTAAAATCGCATTTCAATGATTGCCCTGAGGAGCATGACTCTCACTTCCCTGATAACACCAAAGAGTATTTAGTCATTTACAACATGCCTCGACTATGATGGTTAAGTTTTAACTTCAAGTGTCAGAAAAAATAGAAAAATTAAAGACCTCAATTTGAATGAGGAGGGAGTTTCCAGAAAACCCAGTGTTTTCCAGAAAGACACTCAGGTGAGTGAGAACCTCATATTTTAAGTATTTTTTAAAGCAATCTATTCTAACTGGGTGCATTAAAAATCATGAGATGATAATCTACCTAAGCAGGGATTCACATTTTATAACTTGTATTCTATCATTCGGGGATTTGAAATGTTTGGCCTATCATCTTCCAGGCTCTAGAGAAGAGAGACAATACAAATTCAAAATAGACAGACGTAGGACAGTTTCTGTGGTGATGCTTTTGATATGCCTCCTAATTGGTCCATGGACATGGATTCATTTAATAAATTAATTTCAGAAACAGAACTAACTGATCTGTAGTGAATGAAGCTATTTCTTACTATGCCAACTACATGCTCTGAGTCTCTGTCAAACAGAAGCTCGAGTCACACAAACCATATCTTCTTTATTTGATACTTTGCACCTTTGCATACCCTTGATTATATGACATATCATGTGTGATGATAAGATTTGAGAGTTCATAACCACCTATTGATTTCCCAATATAATCTCTTCAGTAACTAAAATTCACAGAGATATGAACAAACAGAACTACAATTTTTTTTTCCTCTGATGTTCCATAAAGGCTCGGTTCCCCACGTAGTAGTATGCTTGCCATGCAAACAAAGGAACCTGAGCTCAAACCCCCAAACCCACGTGGAAAATAATGTCATGTATTTACTCCAGATTTGGATTGCAGAGCTCAGCAGCCTTCGGGCTTGACACCACACAGTTTAGTCTAATTGTCAAGGTCAAGACTAGTGAGTGGCCCTGTCTCCCCGAACCAGGTGCATGTCTCCTGAGAAGTGACACGCAAGGCTTCCAGAAGCCTATATACACAGGTTCACCGCCCCCCACTTCACCCGCAACATTCCCAGACACAAATACAAAGACAGAGGGAAAAAAAACTATAAAGAATGAAACTATGCTGAAATTTAGGAAATTATTTGAAAACAATGTAAAATACACTCTGTCCAAGCAGTTCAAATTTGTTTTCAAATAACTTTTTAAGTCAGTCACAGTGTTCTATTCTAAAGGTTGAGAAAATTCTGCATATGAAATTATGCCTGTGATAACTACTTCTGGGGGAGAGAGAGAGAGAGAGAGAGAGAGAGAGAGAGAGAGAGAGAGAGAGAGAGAGAGAGAGAGAGAGAGAGAGAGAGAGAGAAAGGAACTAGAGTACACTGGGACACTGGAATTCACATGTCTACATTAACTATATGTGCTAGAGAATTACAGGAAGCCTCGGAAACAGTGTTAAATGCACCATCTGGATTTCTGTAGAATGAACTTTTACCTGATGGTTAGTGGCAATTTATTACTAAACACAAGAGAGATGTGTGAGCTATTTTGGACTCAAATAGGACATTATCCATGCAGCACTACCAGTATTCACTAAGCAACACACCCTCTGAGCAGGCAAACAGACCGCTGGTCAAGGGCCACAGCATCATGTTCAGGTCTGTGAAGCCAGATACTTTCCATCCCTTCTGCTAGGCTCCCCCAAACTTTGTTCTTCCAGGAAACCAATCACCAACAGATCTGCCAAAACTATTAATTCATAACCTTTTCAATCTTCATATCTTGAAAACAATATGTTGCATATTCATATATCCAGAAATCCTGAGAGTAACCAAGTCTCCATATGACCCCATGCTGAGAGAACCCAGTGTCAAGATGCCACAGTGATGGTGCACACACGGTTGACCTTCTGTGCCCTTTTGTCTTTGTGCATATGTTATGTGTGCATGCCTGACTGAAATTTAGTCTGTGGCTTACTGAGGACACAGACCTCTGTCTTCCCAATGACGTCCACGTAGTTTTATGTAGCGCCCATTCCTCCTCTCCAGAGGACATTGAAAATCCATTGCAAATCCTAGCAATGTAAGAATGCTAGGGCTGGGGTCCCTGCTCTCCCTTGGTTGTCTCAGTGTTCACTGTCATGAGGCGGCAGATGCTGTCACCTTCTGCCCTGGGAAGGCTAAGAGCAATGATTCTATGTGCTCTGTACCCTCGCTTGCCTCCCTGTGTGCAGGAAGGCACTGTTGGTCCTGACACTGGAATGCCAATATTAGTTATTTAGAGAGCTGTGCCATGTCAAGAGTCAATTTAATTCTCAGAGCTGTTCCACTTTGCACTGAAATACCATGACAGCTGCCTTAAAAAAGTTGCCCCAAATGCTTTCTGTGTCATGTCTGGCATATTCGTGGAAAGCATTAAGTTCAGGGTGTTTCCAGTGATAACTGTGAATGTATCTATTAGAATGACAACCACAAATATATCTCATGATATCTTATTACGCAGTATGGTGACCATAAGTTATGCACGCTGCACACCTCCCCATCCAAGTGAAAGAGCAGAAATCAGACCGTAGCTGTGGGGAAAGTCTCTTACCAGCTAGAGTAATTAGTCAATTACTTGCTATTTATAAAGCACAAAAAAGGAAAATTCTGTTAAGAGAGAGGGAAATTTCCAAATCTTCAGTCTCTAACAGTTTAGATTCTTGTCAGAACACATTTATTTCTGAAGTTGTTCTTTGTTATGGTTTGCTATGCTTTATTTTTATTTTTTTCTGAGACAATGTTTCTCTGTGTCCTAGAATTCACTCTGTAGACCAGGCTGTTCTCCAACTCGCAGAGATCAGCCTGCCTCTGCCTCCCAAGTGCTGAGATTAAAGGCATGTGCCATCACTGCCAGGCCTGATTTGTTTTTTATTTGTAATTCTGTGTATATATGTGAGTGATACACACATTAGTGCATGGCCTGAAGAGAAGGTGTCATATGGCATGGATCTAAATTCCAGGTGATTTCGAGCTGTCTAGTGCGGGTCCTAGGAACTGAGCCCGGGTCCTCGGTAAGAGCAGCAAGCCCTCTTAACTGTCAAGTCATCTTTCCAAGCCTTGTTTTGTCGCTTATGAGAAAAGAAAAGGAACTGGGATAAATGAGCGTGCGAAGTTGGGAGGTCATGAGTGGAGGAAGAGGCTCTACCTTGTCTTGTAAACAGGTACAAACATGAGGGGTGAGGTGCCTGTTTTCATGCACCGGAAAAGGTTGTTTTGCTTATAGCAACCTCTATGGACAGTGTTGCTCGGGGTAACAATAGGTATAAGGTACAATGCTACACTCATGATATTTCACATTCACAGGCACCCATAACTTTCATACAATCAGGTATCTAACAAAATCTTTTCATCTTTTTTATTAAACTTTTTTTTTTTACAGGAATACAAATGGATCAAAATTTTTCATATTACTGTCATGGTTCCACACAGGTCTAAAGCATCATAAAATATTTCCAAATGGTGTTTTTGTATTGAATAATGTAATCCCTAGACTCCCCTCTACCCTCTCCACACTATGTATCTATCTCCCTCAAATGCTGTGCAATGAAAGGATTCCTATGAAAACATTATACATGCATATGCTTTCACAAATTAATCCCATCTTGTTTATTCATGAATACCTTGATTTTTTTTTTTTTGAACAGTAGAATTTATACAAAAAGACCGTGGAGAGTAGTCCTGTGAAAGTGTGTTATCACAATTTGTATTAACAACGTTCTGCAAGTACAAGCTTAGAAAATGTTTTCAAAGAACTCGAAAGTTACTTAGGATATACAGCATTAAAAAGCCGTACAGAGAGCAGCAGGCCACAGAGGAAGGTCATAAAAGGGGAAAGGTCACAGAGAGGTGGGTCCTGTGATGTCATAGAGAGAGGAGGGTCATAGAGAGGGGTGGGTCATAGAGAGGGATGGGTCATAGAGAGGGATGGGTCATAGAGAGGGATGGGTCATAGAGAAGGGGTGGGTCATAGAGAAGGGGTGGGTCATAGAGAGGGGAGGGCCAGAGAGAGGTGGGTCATAGAGAGGGGTAGATCAGAGAGAGGGATGGGTCATAGAGAGGGATGGGTCATAGAGAAGGGGTGAATCGTAGAGAGGGATGGGTCATAGAGAGGGAAAGTTCACAGAGAAGGGAAGTTTTCAGCAAGAGGTATGAGATACAAAAGCTCTTTCT
Source organism: Phyllotis vaccarum (assembly GCA_033318265.1). Taxonomy (NCBI): domain Eukaryota; kingdom Metazoa; phylum Chordata; class Mammalia; order Rodentia; family Cricetidae; genus Phyllotis; species Phyllotis vaccarum. The sequence goes on along the minus strand of JARWLC010000011.1, from coordinate 72,911,679 downwards.
CCCTGACTATTAAAAGTTCCAGGGCTATTGGTACGGCTGGGAGAATTCTCTCCAAAGAACAGAAAGGAGACCTCACTGACCCTGCTGAGGTCTGAGGTCATCGTGGCTGCAGAGTAAGTTGGAGCTTGAAAGACAATGGTAGAGAAATGAAAACTGCCAAGGATTTCTAACACCGAAAATGAAGGCAGAAGATAATCTTTCTTGCCCAGAATCCCAGAATCAGCCTCCTAAAATGAATGCTTAGCCAGGGACAGGGTCCAATGCGTTACAATGGGACATATCAAAAGCCATTATCTAGGGACAGCTGATGACAACAGGGCTCGGAGCAAGGGAAATAAAACCGCTGACTCCACATTAGCCAGAGAAGGAAACACAGAACTAGCAATAACAACAGCAAAAGTAATTGTCTAAAAACAACACACATTCAACTGCCCCAAATCTACAAACATACCAAGCTCCATCAGGATTCAGAGGCCAAAGGAAGAAAAAATACACAATACAGGGAGAGGCTTTCAAAAGAGGCCATTTATGTACCTATTGTGAGTAGAGAAAGGCCACCAGACAACTGGGAGCACCATAATGATGGGGACCAAAGAGAAGGAGCAACGTGTCCCCATTGACTCCCAGATGCATTTTTATAGCCCCATGCAGTTTTCCAGAGTCATTCAAAGCAACACAGAAACCTAAACACATGAACTACTGTTCAGCCTCTATGTGACCCAAGCAGAACCTTGGAGGAGTTGAGCCTAGAGGAAGGGAATTGGGTAACTGAGGCCATCACCCACAGAAGACATTAATTTGGTTCTCACAGGATGCTCAGTTCTCACAAGAACAGGTTGTTATAATAGAACCAGGCAGATCCACACCCTGCAACTGAGTGTCCTGAGAATCCTCTCCAGAAACCATACACAAGGAATTTCTGATCCCAGACATTCCACCATTAACATAAGGCACTCAATATACCTCCTTTGTTCATAAAGTGCCCAACTTCAGGTATTATGTGATAGCAACATAAACAGGATGAAAATTGTATGCTACATATGTACAGTATTTCTTAAAATGACTCTCTTTCCTTAATAGTCAATAGTATAGTAAACTAAACTACAAAAAATAGGAAAAAATACATAAACAAAACATGATATTCAGAAAAATGTAAAAAAGAAAAAAATCTTTTGCAGACCAAGAGAAACTGGTGACTAGCTTGTTACTAACTAGCCCTGCTTCATGTAGACACATTTTATTTAAGAAAATATGTCATAATGAAATGGATTCACCCGAAAATAGCAGTGCAAAAATGTAAAATTAAATTTAATAGGTAAGGTAAATATACAGACATACATGCAACTGTAATGCAGACAGTTATGTTATTTTTCACCTTAATATTGAAACTAAGAGATGGATAAATGCATTCATTTACTGAACAATGTTAGATGAAACACTCTCTGTCCCTGATACATTCTTAATCACTGAGGCAGAAACCCCACTGACACAGTACAGTGTCATATATGATCTGTCTGACTATATAGACATAAGTATTAAATATGTCACTTTGTTCTGGAGTAAAGATATTGATCCTATAGTTCAAGAGAGTTTGAAATGTCTCCTATTTGTTTTTAGCACTTTGCTTCCCACCCTGCACAGTGGCATGTCAAGGAGGTAAGTTCGTATTCCTTCCTCTGCATTCTGTTGATTTCAAGCAAATCAATAGATCCAGGCCATCTTCTCAAGGGAAGAGAATACGACAAAGTAAGCTGAGCACCAGGCACCTGATCAAGATGTCACAAACACAACGTTCAGAAACTTTAATCAACTACCTTTTTCAAAAAGATGTTGGAGAAAAGGCAGTAATTGCCCCATTTTTACCTCACACCAAGAGATAATGTGGAGACTATTTTACACCCCGAAACATTTACAAGTCTAAGGTACATGCCAGATAAAAATACATCAAAACTTAGTAAAACCATTAAAATAGTTTGTGTATTTGTAAATAATAAAGTGTGAGAGTTCTTTTAAACAATAAGATTGCACATCGTACAATGGAGACTCGGGAAAAGGTTTAGTGAGGTGCTTTGGTAGTGGGCAGCATTCTCACAGCATGAACCATGGCTGGCACACAGGAAGAAAAGCTGCCAGACTAGACCAGAAGGGGTCATGGGATTTTCTACAAAACATACCTGGGAGTAAGGTTAGAAGGTGGAGTGGTAAGGGATGATGAATTAGGTCAGACAGGGCCAAGGAGTGTCCCACCCAGAGACAAAAATAAGGAAGCAAAGAAAAATCACAGAAGTTTCTGGAAATAGAAGTTGGGCGGCCATACGATGACTTGGTGGCGGGTCACTACAGGAAGAAGGACCACTTTGACAGCCAGGCATGATGTGGAGGGGGAGCAGATGCTCCTGAAACACTGGGGTTCTACAGCCCTCCCTCCTTGGCCAAGGTCTCTCTAAGTTGGCCATTTTTAGCTTACATCTCTTTCCTGATACATTTTCAATATCTCTGCTCAGATGATTGAAAGGCATGGCAAATGTCACATGTCCCTAATTTGCTCAACCTCCCTTTCTCATACTTTTCGGCTGTTATCAGGACCAAAGATTGATGCAGAGACTGAAGACGGGTTGGAAGTCTGCACCTGAGCTCCCCCTACTCACCTTTCATTCAGCCACTGTCAACATCCACCATCTCAAGCCTTTCAGCCCCCATTTCCTGTCTTGCTTCTTCTCCTCAGGAAGTCTTATAATAAATAATGCAAAAAAAAAAAAAAAACCCCACCTAAGTCACCCATGGGCTGCCCCCGCAGCATGCCCTGTCAAGGCCTGAATATAGAAAAATATCCTTGACAGATTTTCACTATTGGAAACAACAGGAAGAGTTCACAAGACCCAAAACTGGTGTTGGGTTTTCCACCAGTCTGATAAAATCACAGCCTGTGAATCAATAGTTAAGCTATTATGACTGATTATGTTATTATAACACAATTATTTCCAATAATTATGCTAAGGAAAAGAGGTACAGAGAGTGGTGGCTTTGCAAACATAAAAAACTGCTCTAATGTTTGTCCATGGCAGACTCAGGTCTCTTCAAAGATGCTAAAAATTCCAGGATATTCATGAGGGAAACCATCAGAAATGATGATCCCCAGAATTTATCTATCATGTTCTGTGAGAAGTATGGTCATTCCATTGGACATTTGAGTTTGCACTTACTTCCAAACCGAGCATGTGATAAAAATGACTTACTTTAAATGCCTTAAGTAGATAGAAGCTAACCAACCAGATGAGTGGAAGGGGTCTTCTCCTGTTTGGGTACAAATCTCAATCATTTCCTGCCTGGGAATATCCACAAGAGGAAGAATCAAAGACTCCCAGCTGTCCTCAAATACATGAGGGCCATTGATACTGATCAGCTGGTAGGATGTGTGTCTAGCATGAAGGAAGTTTTAGGTATGATCTTTAGTTCCACAAAATGGTGGCACACATATATAATCCCAACACTCAGGTGGCAGAGGCAAGGGTCACAGTTCACTTGCCAAGTAGAGGAAAGACCATCACAAGTTAAAAGTTTTTCCTTATCCTCGGCTACACAGCATACCTCAGACAAGCCTGGGCTACATGAGATTCTGTCTCTAAACACAGACAAACAGATATAGGGAGAAAGAGAGACAGAGAGACAGACAGACAGAGACACACACACAGACACACAGGTTCCAGTTTACTGAGTGACGTAAGTATTCACAAAAACAAAAGAATCATATATGTCTCTTGCAGTGTGATGGTATATGAACATAGTCCTATAGGCATGCAGGATACCCTAGAAGTCACAGTCATTTAAGAGAGATAGAGAGCAAGGGAGGAGATGGCAGCTTCCTTTCTCGCCCTGACCCGAGCTACCCCACTCTCCTCAACCGCCAATCTCAATATCAGTTCTTCTTTGCTCCACATTCTATTTTTAAGGAAGGATGCAGAGAACCCTGGGCAAGCCTGCAATGGTTCCCTGGGCTGCAGGACTCCTAGATGTGCAGATGTGGCTGCTTATGCTAGAGCTTCACCACCTATCACACAACTCTAGAAAGTTTGGGACTTCCTGAATTTCATTCTCTACCAACAATTGATAACCTTTCTCAGTTTTTGCTAAAATTTTGTCATTTGCTGACCATCTATTCATCACAAAATAATAAACAGAATGACTAGGGCTTTCTTGTGAGATAGAAAACTGCTCAAAGCTTTTGCATTCTTTCTAAAGAGTTTTGCTGATTGGTTTTGTTTCAGCTTGGCACCAACTAGGGTCATTTAGGAATATGGAACCCCAATAAAAAACAACCCTCCATCAGATTGGCCTGCAGGCGAATCTGTGGGCCACCCTCTTGAAAAATGATTGATGCAGAAGGGTCCAGCTAAATGTGGGCAGGTGGTCGTGGGTTGTATAAGAAAGTAAACTGAGTGAGCCCCACAGAGCAAGCCAAGAAGTAATGTTACTCCATGATTTTTGCTTCAGTTCGTGCCCAGGTCTTTCCCTGCCTGGAAGATGAAATAAATCCTTTTGAGTGAATAGAAGCCCAACGTCTCTCACCCCAGATCCTATTCCTTCAAACCCACCAAGTAACAGCCCCTCCCTAGAATTCCTATTCCAGACCCCTAGCCCTGAGGAAGCCTACCGAAAGTAAGGCCCTCCTAGGGGCCGCTCGAGACCATACATACAGGTTACCTAAAGCCTCATAGCTGTATATACCATGCCATGGGACTTCCCCTGCCTTTCCAAGAGTCACCCAGGATTGCTTTGCTCTGTACCCATTAAACCTGGGCTTGTTCTAATTCGGTCTGATTTGGATTGTTTCGCTGGTGGAGAGGTTTATCGAGGTGTAAAAACCTGTCACCTTTCCTCTCCAAGCTGCTTTTCTTCATGGTGTTTATCACAGAGATAGAAAGCATGGCAGAATAATCCTGGTAGGTTTCGGTGGGAGGATCGTCTGTGTACCAGGCAGTGTGCAGAGGGCTGTACAAATTACCTTTCTAACATCTCTGTTAATGCTGTAGTGAGCCTCGGGAACAAATCTTCTTATTCCAGTTGGAGAAGGTATGTTTTGTAGAGACTGCCAAGTGTTGTAGAGAATTCACTGCCAGGCTTTCTAATGAGGGAGATCAGAATACAATATTTTGCAGTACGGTGTTTGGGTTTGCTGAGCCCTTTGAACTAAAGGAAATAAGTCTTAAGAAGTTGCCTCAGAGCCAAGGTCCTTCCAAATTTCTACTCTTCCTGCCTAAGTCCTGTAAAGGGAAGAGTTTTCTGTGGTGTGATTTATCTATTCCAAAGAAGGATCTGCCAAAAGAGACACAAATGCACCCACCCCTTCAATCACACAGTTTTTTATTGTTGTAGGAGATTTTGGCCCAGCCTAGCTCCACAGTCCAGACCTGCCTGATGCTGCTTAGCCCCTCAAAAGTGACTCAGATGCTTATGTTAATTACATGCTGCTTGGCCTATGGCTCAGGCATATTGCTAGCTAGCTCTAGTATCTTAACTAAACCCATTTTCATTGATCTGTCTTGTCACATGGCTCATGGCTTACCTATTTCTTTACATTTTGTTTCTTGGGCAGCTAGAATGTATCCCTTGCTCCTTCTAAGATGCCCTGCCACAGGCCCAAACAGTCCCTTTATTAACAAATGATATTCACAACATACAGAAAGACATCCCACATCAGTTTGTTGTTATTATTGTTTTTTTGGTCTCATTCTATGGCCTAGGCTGGCCTCATACTCCTGGCCATCCTGCTGCCTCAGCCTCCTAAGTGCTGGAAATACTCATGTACTTTCTATGCCCGCCTGACTAAAGACAACACCAGGTCATAGATCTTTGAAAAGGCTGAAGATTGAATACCTGTCACTCAAAGAACTTTGTCCCAGGCCACTATCCATACCCGGGCACAGGCACCTCCTCTTAGTCTCTGATGACCCAAATTGCCTGAGCTCTCTCTTTCTGTCTCTTCTCTGAAAGGCTTCTTCTGAATCTTTTCTAGGTACTTGGTATGCACACGACTTTCTGTGCACTCTCCCCCCTCAAAAGACATTTAGGCCAATTTGTTCCTGTTTCTCTTGGATACTTGTCTACTGCCAATTCTTTTCAGAAGGACTAGAATCTTCCTAAGGAGAAGGACAGAGATCTATAGTCCTGAAGTCTGTAGACTAGGCCATACCCAAAACTGACATGGGCTTAACACAATAGACCTCTACTGAGACACAGACAAGTACTGTTAAATTCCTCAGGTGTCTGCCCCTTGTACCATTTACTACCTTGAAAGTAAAGGTCAGAACTGTGAATTGAATCAGCAATAAATGTGAAAAAGCCACGCTGTTAAATATATAGAGAAAGTAAACTCACGCATTCTCTTCTCTCTTGGCTGTGATTTCCCAAATGCAAACTGCAGAGAGCGATGGAGAGACTATATCGGGGAGAAAGAGTGTTCTACTTAACAAAGATGGTCATATTCTTATTTCTTTTTTCCCTGGGGAGCCTTCATCTCAAGATAACTTTTAAATAGAAACAACCCGCTTTTCAAGCAGCCTGATTATCAATTTACACCTCTCACAGAGGAAGGCCCAGAATTCTATTGTTTTGTTAATTGTCAATTTGCATCTTTGAAAGGTGTTGCATTTTCTCTTCTTTCCAGCAGGTTAAGACTAATTCTGTATGTTAATAAATATTATAAGCACTTTTCACTAGCATGCAGTGTGCGAAAAAGTATGTGATTATTACAGCTCCTTCTCCTGCTACTTAATTACACATTGGATATTAAAATGGACTTTACCCAAACTTGCTGATCTCTCAAAAACAGGTTTTCAGAAAAAGAAACATTTGCTGTCCAAGTAAATATTCAGAATTTTTTATTTTTGCTTTTAATTAATTAATTTTAATTAACTTACCTATTTATTCATTTTTTTTCCAAGACTGAGAGGCATCATATAGCCTAGGTCAACCTCAGAATTCCTATGAAATTGACCCTGAAATTCCAATTCTTCACTTATACCACTTCTGCCGCTCTCGGATCACAGGTATGTGCCACCACATTCTGCTTTGGGGGGCTGGAGATCAAAGACAGGGTGGCACACAACCCACTGAGCTACAGAGCAAGTCTAGTCCCCTGACTGACAGAGCTGACCAGATGAGAACTCAAGCATGGCAGACATTCACCTGGACAGCCATGACTCTGAACATTGCAAATTATTTAAAAATACTTCTGCCTTTTTTTTTTTCAATGACAAACGTAACTTAAAACATATCAAAAGTAGGAATGGAAAGATGCCTCAGTGGTTAGAGCACTTGATGTTCCTGCAGAGGACCCAGGTTCAGTTCCCAGCACTCACATGTTACTTGTTTCAGGGTTCTGGCGCCCTCTGCTGGCCTATGAAGACACCAGGCACACACATGGTTCACATACCTACACATAGGCAAAACACTAACATATGTAAAGTAATAATGAAGAAATTTTTAAAAAATAAGTAAAAACAAAATCCATCTTATAAAGCAACAAGAAAAACAGAAATACATGCTGTAGAACAAAAAAAGAATTAAAAGGGGCCCAGATTGGGGGAAGACTGTTCCTTATCACAGGAGCTAAGAGAGCCAAGACCCTCAAACACTCAATCAATCCTACTCCAGTGCTCAATTCCAAACAAAATCATGAATCTTTGAGCTGCTTTTCAAAGCAGGCATTCTTAACTCACAGCATGCCCCCCACACACACACCTCCTAAATCAAGGCCAGAAGTGAACCACTAAGTCAAACACTATATACCAGGAAACTCATGGAGTCAGTTCTCTAAGATCAAGGGACCAGTGCCTATCCCATCTATGCACAGATACTTAAAGGTCATTTCTGTTGCTTTAAACAGAGGGAACACACACACACACACACACACACACACACACACACACACACACACACACATATGTTAATCATCAAATTTATTCGCATCCCTGTCTTTCACGGAAGAAGCTCAGACACGTGCTGTCTTCTGGCTTCCCTTGGGTTCTCAATGGTGAGATCCCCAGCAGAGAAGATATACTGATACCACAGCTCAATGGAAATGTCCACAGAAATTTCTGTAAAATATGAAATATGAATGTCTGCTATGCTATTTATACTGCTTGCTCTGGACTTGCTTTTAAACCATGTCTGATTCCAAGATGAGACACCAGTTCAGTTAGTGACATGCCCTGACATCGTGGATATTCAAAACCTCTCTTGAAAATATAACACTTAGAAAGACAATGCTTTTAACCATTGAGCCCTCTCTACATTCCGTATAATATATGCATATATAAAAACACATATATGTGTGTGTGTGCACATATGTGTATGCACATACATACATTTTTATATGAACTCATTGTACAGAAACTCTCTCAAAACTGATTCACATGCTTTCTGATGAAATTCTAGATGGAAAACTGACTGTATTTTGGAAGAAAATCCAAAATGATGACAGTTAATGAGAAGGAAAGTTGTTGGGTGTGGAGAACTGAAAAAAAGTGACAAGGAGTTCATTTTTAACAGCAGAAGACAATTTTATATGCTAGCATAGGAGTCCACCTCTGAACTCCTTTAGAAATCCAGTGCTTGAAATATTCTTCTTCTTCTTCTTCTTTACCTTGCTCATAGCTGCGACAAAATGCCAAACAGAGAAGACTTACAGAAGGAATATAGTCCACTGAGACAGGAAGACATGGTCTTGGGATCTTAGGGCAGCTGACCACACAAAGTGGCTGGGCAGGAAGAGAAAACTGGTCTTTAGCTCACTCTTCTCCCCTTTCCCTCTTCATTCAGTCTGCATGAGACCTTCAGGATGTTGCTGCCCACACTCAGATAGGTTTTCCCTCTTCAGATGAACGCAGATTTTTCCAGAGGTGTGTCTCCCAGGCAATTCCGAATTCAGTTAACAATGAAGAGGAGGCACCACAGAGTTATATTAAATTCTAAAATACACAATTCTGTATTTTAAAGTAGTTCTCACATAGAGTTTGACATTTTTCCATAACCCATTTATTGAGCATTTGAAAGCTCAGAATATATTACCTCTGAAACATAGCACATGAGAAAGAGGAAACCACAAAGCAAGGTCAGGTGGACCCCTTTCTTTCTTGCCCCTCTTAAGCACAGTTACAAAGGAATTCCCAGATCTGCCTCACCTGCAGGGAGGTCCTAGGTCCTGGTTGCAAGGAACAAATGTCACAGAGACTCCTTATGTTGACTTACATTCTTTTTAGGATGATCTGTTGCTCAGTGGTTAGCTACCCTTTCATCAAACTTAGCATAAACATCCAGCTTCCCCTGGGTCTTGGCTCTTCACTTTAGAGGCACCTGTGCCATCAAGAAACTTGGATTAAAGTAAGTCTAATCTTTAGCACTCTTTTTCCCTTTTGAGTCTGCGTTGGTGCTACATGCAAGATTCTTGTGTGAAGAAAAGATGTGATCTTATGCCTAAAAAACACCCACTATGTGTCAAGTTTTTTTGAACTGATTTTGGTGAAAACATAATGTTGGATTGAGGAGTATTTTTAAAATAGAGTTGAACATAATATTTTATAATGGGACTTCTAAGGTTGGCTAAAAGCTGGAGGATTCTGAATGAAATAAATGTAATAACATTATCTAAGAACAGAAAAACTCATTTAAAGCCTTTTAGGAAAAATGATTGAAATTACTGTTGGGCCAGGCTGTTAGCAGAAATACTGATGGTGGATGTCCTTGTTTATTTAATTACTGATAGATTTAAAGCCCAAGAAAATCCTTAGCAGGTCACAAGACTCCCAGTCTTATAGTAAGGGCCTTTCTTCTTCAGGTATGAAGCAACACTGTGTTGCTGTGCAACAAAAATTACTCACTAAGCCATGGCCAGTTAGATGTGGTCTGCATGTGACATAATATATACATGTGTGTCCAAGATATAGACATATAATAGATGATTTAAGCAAATATTCCTATCAAGGCAAAGCACTCAAAGGTTTGTCTGACTTTATGTTGTGCCTATGGGTGTTGTATCTGCATGGACTTCTACACAGCGCATGTACACCGGACCCATGGAGGCACTCCTGCAAGATGGGAGATGGAGACAGGAATTTTGAGAAGCTGCAGGGTAGTCCTGGCACAAAATGGGGAGCAACAGGGAAAGCTCATGTCATACAAGGAGAAAAATGAAGATTGACATCTGAGGTTGTCTTCTTTATCCACATGCATCAGATATGCACACATACATACCCCGACATACATGCACACATACATACCCCGGCACACATGCACACATACATACCCCGACATACATGCACACATACATACCCCGACATACATGCACACATACATACCCTGACACATATGCACATAAACATATATACATGCATGCAACAAACACACAAAAATGTTAAAAATCTTGTAAAATCAGCAATCAAACAATTCTATATAAATGGAACAAAAAATGGATACTGAGAAATGCTTTGTTAACAAGATTGAAAAATAATCTTTCTCAGATTCCATGAATAACATAGCAAATTCATTTTCTACCCACACTAGTGGCAGGCTGTAGGAACTGAGCTGAAGCCACAGTGCATGGGTGTAGTGATAGATTGTATATTTAATAAAAATGATATGGCCAGAAGCTTGCAAAGTCTCCACCAAGTTTTCCATCTTTGCTGAAGTCAAAGTTGTTGGTAAGAATTTTATATCCACAGTCTTAGGTTTATGTTGCCCTCTCTTCAAAACACTCCACAATTCCCAGGACTGGGTCACAGGCAAAGTGCTCTCCTTGCCTGTCAGGACCTGGTGGATTTGGTACCCTGCCCATAAATTCCCCTCTAGGCTTCCCCTCAAGCCAAGCAGAAATCCATATCAACTTGAAAGCCACTTGGCTACAGAGCCCACAAAAGTTCCTTCATAAAAGAACTTTTCCCAAATGTCATTTGAGCTAGAAGCCTTCCATTTCTCTACCACTGGATCTTAATCTTATCTACCTTCTAGTATTTATTGAGTCCCCTGCTTACTCACTCCTAAATCCCAGACAGAGGTACAACCCAAATGTGAGCTACGTTACCCTTGCCGCCTGCCTCCTCCCAGTAATTCAGAATGCCTAGTACACAGCAACCAACTTAGTAAATATATCCAATACACAAATGCTTATTATTTAATATAAAATCAGAAAAATACACAAAATTTCTTGTAATTAAAAAAAATATTTAACTTATATAACTGATAAATAAGTTAGTCATTATCGGATGAACTATAAAGCTACTGTTGAATATGAACACCCCAAATTCATGTAGCATCTCTTGTTCCACACTGGTACTTTGTCCTTTTAAGGATGGGAGAGATTTTCTTAAAGGTCACACTGCTTGCAGGCGCATTGTATTCTATCTGCTCCATTCCCCCTTCAACACTTCCCGTGGCTGTGCTTGGCATATCATCCCCAGTCTTCTAAAATTGACTTTGGCATTTCCCTATTTTTGTCGGTCCCGGTTGCAAGCTTTTCTCCTCAATAACCTTCCGCTTGGTATCTGCAACATGGCGCAGGCCTATGGAAGTTTCTGGGATGATGGATGTCAGCATCAGAAGTCACAGCACCCCCCTAAGCTCCTGGTCCTCTCAACTGTGCACAAGCAGCCCCCTTTCTTGAGGGTCCCAGACAGCCATCTCTCACGAAGCACAAACAGCATCTTTTCTGAGTTCCCAGTCTCTTGCAGGAATTAATTACACAGCACTGTCTTGTGCTGTGTACCATTCTGTTCTGTGACAGTAGATACCATTGGTTTGTGCATTTCTGAGGTCTGTCTTGGTATCTACACTGATACCTCCCCTCACTATTTCCATTTCCATCTTCCCTGCCATCCTACTAAGGTCTCTCACATCTTAGTACACTCCCCGGCACAAATGAGTATCTTATAGGGTGACAAACTGATTTTGTTTAAAAGCAAACTATTCCTCATGGTCAAATAAGTTCCTGTCTTCTCTCTCCATGTATATGAAGCATCTACTTTTGTTAACTGGGTCCAAATTCTTACCTAACCTATGATCCCCTCTTTCCTCCACACCTTGCTGTATTTTGAATGTGGTCTATTCCCCACAGGTCTCGTGTTTGAACACCTGTTCCCAGCTGGGCATGCTAGTTTGGAAGGTGGTAGAAACTTTAGGAAATGGAGGTCACCAGAGACAGTGGGCCACCAGAGGCAGTGGGCCACCAAAGGTGGGTCTTTAGGTTTCATTGGTTAGTCACACTGGAGAGCTGAGTGTGGACACAGGGTGACCAGCTAACTCATGCTCCTGTTATTGTGCCTTTCTGTGACTATGGACTATCTCCATCTTAAACTGTAACCCACAATAAATCCTTCCTCCCTGTGATGGTTAGTCTTTGTGGTCAACCTGTCTGAATCTGGACTCCCATGAGAGATTCCCTTGATCAGAGTATTGAAATTGAAAAGACCCATCCTAAAATGCAGGTGATGCCTTCCGGGAGCAACCGGAATAACAAAACTCAGGAAAAGGAAGCTCTGTGCCTGCTTGTCTTCAAACCTTCTGAGAAGCTCATCTATCCTGCTCCTGGAGCACTCTTTCACCAAAACCAGAACCAACTCTTCAGGCTGATAATGTAGACTGAGAACCAGCAGCCTTCCCAGAATCCTTCAGGCCTTCAGTGCTCACCTAATACTGCTGAGTCATGCAGCCTCATAGACTGACCAGCTACTGGATCCTCAGCCATTGTACCAGATAGCCATTGCTGGACTATGAAGTATCCAGAACATATCTTGCAAACCAATCTAGTAAACTACATCATAGGTGTGTGTGTGTATATATACATATATAAATAAAATTTGTATTATAAATATCCATTGTATCATTTCTGTTCCTTTAGTGAACCCCAACTCAGGCACTCTCCTAAGCCTCTCGTTGTTAGGTATTTTGACACAGCAAAAAGGAAAGTACCTTATACATGCCCAGGGCTAACAGGTCTTGTTCACAATATCTTCCAGAGTCCCCAGATAACAGTTGGAGATACTTCTAACACCTCCACTGTGTCTGTGACTCTCCTACACCAGTTCCCCCATCTTATCTATTATCTATGATCTGTGTCCCTCCCTGACTTCTCAATACAACCAACCCCAATCCTGGGAAACACACACCTGTCTTTCTGTCCAGAAGTCACCAGAACTTCCCATCTCACTCAGAACCAATGGTGAAGTACTTTATCCACGGAGCCTGTGCAATCTGGTCTTTCAGGAGCCTCTGACCCGAGGTCTTGCTCCTCTCCTAACTCCCAGCATACTCATGATTCCCAAACACATGGCTCTACCCTCTTGTTGGTCATTTCTGGTTTCACCTTAACCCTAACCTAATATCCAGCTTGAAGGCAATTATTTCACTTTATCTGCTTCATTCATAACTATATCTTTGGATCCTAAAATTGTACAAAGAATATAAGCAGTACACTGAGCCATTTGCTGTTGGATGCTCAGTGGCTGGATCCCTCTCCCAGCTCTGAACTCATCTTTATTATTAACGCATCCTCCATACTAACCATAGTTCCTGGGTCACAATAAATATCCAATAAATGTTTTCTAATTAGTGAACTGATTAATGATTAATGGGTTAATTAAGAAACTAATGAGACACTTTAAGAAGGAGCAAAGATTTAGCTTGAGGAGCTTCATAATAGCAAACACAGTGAAATGCCTCTTTAGCTCCCAGCTGGCATTTCCCTTCTTTATTCCTACCAGGATTTCCCTAACCTTTCTCTGAGCTTACACTCACCTTCCAGGCTCCAGTTAGCTCAATCCGAAGATTGGGTTTTTGATGCTTATAGAGAAACAGTTACAAAATAGCTGAACTAGGGAAAGAATGCAATTTATTATTTAATTGCACATAAGTATGTATGAGGTGCATGTATGAATGATGCATGCTTGCGGGCTGGGTAGGTATGTATAGAAAGCCAATGTTGACACCAAGGGTCTTTCCTCCAGCTGTCTCCATCTTCTTTGTCAAGGCAGTGTTTCTCTTTGAACCTAGACCTGGCCATGCCAGCTTATCTGGTTAGCCAACCTGCTGGCAAGGGGGGGGGCGTGTCTGCTGTCTCCAACTCCTGTTCCCTGAGACTACATAGATAAGTATTCTGGGGATCCAAACTATGGTTCTCTCACATGTGCAAAGCCAACAATGCCACTGTCTGAGCCATAATCTGGCCCAAGAATGCTTCTAATGGTTTTTCCCATATATACATATGGCTTTGACACATAAGGGCTTTTTCTATGCCAGGCTCTTTTACACTTGACATATCTTACCGTTCTTAGTAAAAAGCAAAAGTGCCATTAATTAAAGTAAATAATCAACAGGAAAGGCACTGCCCTTGTGCTTAAGCCACACACATGTGCACACACACACACACACACACACACACACACACACACACACACACATCCACAGAGAGAGAGAGAGAGAGAGAGAGAGAGAGAGAGAGAGAGAGAGAGAGAGGAGCTCCATTCCATTCTGTAACCATAGTATTTTAAGACAACATAATCTTCCCGTATTTAGATGATACTTGGTTATAAGTCATCCTAATTTACATCATTATGGAAAAACCACAAACTAATGCATGGGTAACTATAAGTTAGTGCATATGCGACTATGCCCAGCTCAATTCTCTCTCCTTCTCAGGACTTTTAATGACTATTGTTAGCAGAAAAGTTTTTTTAAAAAAAGTAAGATCAAATAGAATATGAGCTTCTCTGTTAAACAGTTACCACCTAGCAAATCATTTTGAAAACTTCATCCATTTTCTCTGTTTCAGATGTAAAGGGAACAGTTTCTCAGATGAAGCCCACCCTGCCTCACCCCTCTACCATGTGATCTTCTCTCAGAGGCCTTAGGCTCAATGAAAGCTGTAAACTTGAAGTTCTGCACAGAAATCTTGAAAGGCCAAATATCTGTTCTCCAAGCTCAGCCTTCAGAAACCAGGGCTGTGCGACTCTTCTTTGAACCCGCCTTCAAAGCTAAGGCCTTCAGCCACTTGCTTCCCCTTTCCACTGCTGGGGGTCTCTGGAGGTGAGACCCCTGTGAAGCGATGCTCATGTGCTTCGTAGGTTCTTCAGACACGCCTGTGCTAAGGATGGTCACCTGTATTATTTGTGCTATTGGTTGTCGGTTTCAGAACAAAGATCGCTGCAGGGAAGATCCCAGGAAAGTGGGAATCTTTCAAGATGCTTTCTAAATGACTTTTGCTATGTTGTGGAGTAGACAGTAGTCCGAAGTGAGGGGGTGTGTGGCCCAGCACCCAGTTGGACTTCAGGCTTCTGACAAAAAGGCAAGAGGGCTCTGTGCCTCTGCTGCATTTATGAAACCTGAACTATGGGATGGGATCATTTGCTCCTTTGGCTCTTCCTGCCATGGGTAGGAGAGAGAGGGGAAGATTAACACCCAGGGTCAGCCTGCCTAGAAGAGTATACTTCCTCAGGCATCATCTATTTTGCTTTATTTTTGAGACAGGGTCTCTCACGGGCCTAAAAACCATGAAATAGGCCAAGCTGGCTTGCCAGTGAGTCCCAGGAATCAACCTATCTCAGCTTCCCCATGCTGGAACCACAAATGCATATCACATGGTCAGCTTTTACATATGGGCTGGGAGATCAAACTCTTGTAAGGCAACCTGTTTTTCTACAGGAGCTATCTTTCCAGCCTTTGCCTTGGCACAATTTACCTCAACTTCTGCATAGCATCCAGTTTCCCACATACTATGCAGAGCCTTTTCTTGTGTGTGTGTATGTATGTGTGTGTATGTGTGTATGTGTGTGTGTGTGTATGTGTGTATGTATGTGTATGTGTGTGTATGTATGTGTATGTATGTGTATGTGTGTGTATGTGTGTGTATGTATGTGTATGTATGTGTGTGTATGTATGTGTGTGTATATATGTGTGAGTGTGTGTGTATGTATGTGTGTATATATGTGTGAGTGTGTGTGTGTGTATATATATGTGTGTGTGTGTGTCACAGCATGTGTGGAGGTCAGAGAATAGCTTTCAGGGTTCATTCTCTCTATCCCCCTCACTGTCCATGTCATCAGGCTTCAGTAGGACCTGCCAGTTCCTAGCCACTGTCTTCAGCATTCCTTAGGAATTCCTTCCCATGGCCCCGCTGGATTTGTGAGGTGGAGGGAGATGAAGTAGCGGTGTTCATCAGTGTGAATTAGAACGGCAATCCCCCAAGTCTCCCCTCTCTGAGCATGAAGAGAGATGGAAATGACTCAGGACTGTGCCAATTATATTTACATTCCACATGTCATTTCGAAATGTATTTAGAGAGAAATTTTTAAAGTTTTAAGTTAAAAATAGAAGCTTGTGTTAAGAAGCATTCCTTATTAGGTAAGATAGTCTTTATATTTTTTCCTTAAGGCAAAATAGGGTTCCCATTTGTACAAACCCTTATGGTCTACAAACAAGAGGCTGGAGGGAGCCTGAAAGAACGTAACCACAGGCAGAATGAAAACAAAAAGAAAGAAAAAGGAAGAGCTTTATATGGGTTTGGGCTTTTTAAAATCATAGTAACCTTTTGACCAGGGGTTAGAATCTCATAATCCCTAGTTCCCAGGAAGCAGGGAACAGGCAGATTGTTCAAATACTCAGGAGCAATCCAGTCCTCACCATAGCAAGGAATAAGTGTATTAACGGGAGACGTGGAGAGAAGGCTGAGATCTTTCAGTACATTTCAGGACAACAATCCACAGTTGCTCTCAACAACATGTGCCAATTCTGAAGCACGGCCACGGAGTCTCCTAGAAAAACAGTCTCAGCGCACCACAAAACCAGGCTTCGCACTGACTGAAAACATTCTGCTCCCTGGAACATTATTTTAGAGACATACAATTTAGAGCACACAGTGTGATTGTAAGAGAGCAGAAAATCTGAATTCTGACCAAGTCCTTTCTGTCCAATCAACAGTAAAGCAATCAGAGATGTTCTCTAAAGCCTGGCCAATAAATGCTATCAGAACGGTGGGGAAAACATTCTTGATGACTACTGGTCCCTCCCACTATTCCCAATTCTCTGCTTCATGTCCACTATATGCCTCCTCTAGTACTTATTCCCAACACTATGGGCTGTGTGTATGTATGTGTGTTTGCACATTTTCAAATAAATCATTAAGGTAATTTTGACATAGTGATTATACTTTTGTTTCATTCCTTAGCTGCTTAGACCCTCAGTAGCTTTAATTTCAGTAGGGTACCAACAGCATCCTTCTATAGATGAGCAGTAGATCATGCTGGGGACCAGTGGTGGAGACGGCTGGTCCCTTCAAGGCCAGAATGATGGAATAAAACAGAGACAGAGAACAGAGGAAGGGGCCAGGTAAATCTAATCTTGAAAGGCATCACCCTCACCCCCAGCCTAATCTAACTCTTTCAGCCAGATCCCATCTTCTAAAACTTCCAACACCTCCCAAAATAGCTGTGGTGACTGACTACCTCCTCTTCACTGAGAGGGGAAACCCTTCTTCCAGTTCATGGACTGTCACTCAGCTTTGTTTTTCTTGTCTGTAACAATTCATCACTCAGCTACATTATCTTAATACCCTCTATTTTTTCTTTTCTTTCTCCACCCAAAAAATCTGGAAAAAAAAATCAGTTAATAAAGGGAAGCTACTTTTCTGATATTTGTGTTTTGCAATTCCAAATTTTAGGAACATAAGTATTTGATAGTTTTAGTCTTACTTTAGAATACAGTTAAAGTAAAGACGTTTTTACTTTTGAAGACTTCGTAGTTTGAATTTCCGTCAGTAGAAGTTAAGTTTAAACTAATGCATATGCCGGGTCCTTGTTAGCTCACCTCGATGCCCCAGCTCCCTCTGCTGTGAAGTGAAAGTGGGGGGGGGGGGGTACCTAACTTAGGGATTTGTTGTGAGGACCAATAGCTCAATTGTCCATACTATAAACTAGACATCGCAAAACACTATTAACTTTATTAGGTGGAGATAACTGCCTGTGGCCAAAAGAAACTTCACTATCAAATAGCCATTATTATACTTATTGACCCTCTGGTGATAATTTCTCAACCCATCCTTATTGTGGATAGAAGAGGCTTTTGTGTTGAAAGGCTGGTCTCCAGCTGCTGGGGGTGTCAGAAGGTTCAGGAGGTAGGCAGAATGTCTAGGGTAACTAGATTTCCTGGGATCATCCTCACCCCTCTGGTTTTGCCTTCAGACCCTCCAGGAAGGGACAGCATTCCTCACCACCCACTCTACCTCAGGCCTGAAGGATAGGTCGAGCATAGCATGGACCTCTGAGCTCATGAGCCTTTCAGTGGTGTATCCCAGTTCTTCAGAGAGCTGGAAAGTTGGGTCCACTCAGTCCTCTCTCTGATTTTTCTGTAGACTAGCCATTCTTTCTCTTCCCTCTTTAACTGGGATTGCACAGACAAGTGTCCCATGTCCCTACCTGCATCTGTCTTCTCCCTCAGACTGTGGTGGGACACCCTTTCTGCTGTCTGTATCATTTCCTAGGTCTCACGTCCCTGCCTGGTTCTCTAAGCTCTGTTTTCTCTTTCAATGTATCCTCAGGAACTTCCGCCTTGCTTTTCTACTGATTCACCATTGCTGAATCCCCCAAGATCCTAAGCCCATGTGCGTGCCCTCCAATCAAGCTGACAAGCCATCTCTCTTCTGTTTATCCACACCTGACACTCTACCACCGGTTACAAACCCCCATCATTAAAGAATGGATTACATCTCCTTTTTTCTTCATGTGAATCATTATCAATCCCCTGGTTTTTTCCAGGCCTGAAAGCTCAAATCATCCTGAATTCCACTTTTCTTTTGGCCTCAGAATCAATTAATCACTATTATTGACTTTTAACTCTTATATCGAAAGGCATCCTCTTTCTTCCCAATTGATTTTCCCTGTTCCAGCTCTTTACAGACCATGTCTGAATTCATGAATGAACTTCCGCAGTAGCTTTCCAACACACTTCCTCCCTTGAAATCCAGCCAACACAGCGTTGGAGAGCAATCCTCCTTTTATGGAGTGCTTGTGAAATGTTCCCCACAGACTCATCTGTCTGAACACTTGGTCTCCAGCTGGTGGTGCTGATTTGGGAAGTTGTGAAATATTTAAAGTAGCCTCACTGGGTCTAGGCAGCTACTGTGGGCGGGCCTTGTGGTTTGAATCCTGCTCCACTTCCTGTCTCCTCTCTTGATGAGGTGATGTAAGGAGCTGCCACAGGCTCCCACTGCCATAGAGATGCTGGTTGCCATGGCTTGCCCACTCTCAAACTGTAACCCAGAATAAACCCCTCTTCCCTTAAGTGGCTTCTGTCACAGCAATAGGACAAGTGCTAGTATTCCTCCTAATGTGGGATGTCTTTGTGTATGCTGTGAATGTCACTGGATAATAAAGGAACTGTTATAGCCTATGACAGAGAAGCTTAAAAGCAGGCAGGAAATCCAAGCATATATACAGGGAAGGAGAGTGGAGTTGGGAGAGATATAATCCAGTTGCCCAAGAAGCAATATATAATAGACTACAGGTAAGCCATATAGGCCAGGTGGCAAGACAGACTAATAAAAATGGGTTGAGTTAAGATGTGAGAGCTAGCTAACAATAAGCCTGAGCCATAGGCCAAACAGCATGTAATTAATATAAGCCTTTGTGTGATTATTTGAATCAAGCAGGGCTGTGGGACCTAACTTTGGGCTAGGTTAGGACTCAGAAAGGAGAGATTCATTTGTACTGTGGGGCTAGGCTGGGCCAGAAATTTCATACAACAGCTTCCCAGACTGTAATTCAGAGCATAGGCTTTTTCTCAGGAGTAGAAACACAATCTCCAGCGTTCTAGGCCCTTTATTATGAAGATTCTGACTACATTCCCCGTTTTATCCCTTCAGGTTACCATCATGACACTTCTGTAAAGCGAAGTCCATCTACCTCAAACTCTGTTTCTCTGATGGGATCCACGACCAGGTCCCATAACTGGCAAAATTAGGAATGCCCTCTGTGTGGTAATTCGGTCTGTTGCATTGGCTAAGTCCTTGCTTACACATCATGGTTTATTCAGTCATTTGCTGACATTTCTGCCCACTTCACTCTGGAGCCTCAATGACTTTCTCAGTGGCAGGACCCTGAATAAGTTCACAAGGACACAGAAAACAGGAGTAGACATTTCATGAACTGTACTCAAGTACTGAAGAGGGAAAGCAAGTTCCCTATGAGATGCTAAAGTTTTCGTACCACCCTTACAGATTGTCATCAGCACCTGCTTAACACGGGCTTTACCTTTTTCCTAATTTTCTTCTTTACATATTTCCAATAACTTTCTCTTAAACTCTGAAAAGCCTATCTCATGATGATTTCATATGTGTGGGCTTGAGTATGTAAGCATGTGTACCATGTGTGTGCAGTTCCCAAGGAGACCAGCAGAGGGCCACAGAGCTTCTGGAACTGGAGTTTCAGACTAATGTCTATAACATGGGTGCTGGGAACAGAACCTGGGTTCTCCTTAAAGGTTAAGCCACCTGTCTCTCTAGACCCCATAACAGATTTCTCACATTTCCATTTATATTCTTCCCAAGGGTCATATACAGTATTCTTGGCAATATTTTAACTTCTTTGCTCTTGTAAGTACTACCAGATTTAATTATATACATTTACATAGTCTGAGCATTTGTGACGGTACTTAAGATCCACTGTAAAACAAAATAGATCCACTATGTAAACATGAGACAGAAGGTTGTAACCAGCCACAGAAGTTGTCAGACTCTGAATTCTCTACTTCAAATTCCACCTCTAGGAGGGGAGCCTGGGTATCTCTACTGTCTTGTTAGATGAAGCCCTTGCATGTCCTTTGACGGGGCTGGTGGGATGGGGATATGAGTGAGGGTTAATGCTGGACTCAGGACTACGAAGCTTTGGTTCATCCGTGGGTTAAAAATGCCTAAAGGCACAGGGTGTAGCAGTGGCTGTTTGTAAGCCTTGCACTGAGGAGGCTGAAGCAGGGAGATAACAACCTTGACATCCGCCTGGGATACATGAAAGGTCCAGGTCACTCTGGGCTGCAAACCAGAATTCTATCTCAAGGATAAAAACAAAAAAGTGTAAAAAAAAATCAGTTTTGCTTTTCAATAGCCAATGTTTGTGATATATATATATATATATATATATATATATATATATATATATATATATATATATATATATGAATGAGCAGGAAAGTTCAAGTGGGTATAAAACCAATGAAACCCTTACTGACACTTCCATGAAATTTGAAGATTAAACACTAAATAATTGCAGTTTAAAGGGCACATAAAAAATAGTATTGATATCTTTCCAAATGTTGAATGTTACAAATTGTTCATCTTGTAAGTGTTGAAAGACTTATCATATAAAAGCCACAGAATGTGAAATATAAATCTGGAAAATAAAGGTTCGTGTATTTTTACTTGATGGTTGTGTAAAACATAACCTCACTCTTCTTCACGTCCTTCTACAGACTGTCTTAGTTCTTAATGTGGATTCCATATATTTGAACAATTATTTGAACTCTCTATCAGGACTATAAGAATGGAAGAATGGAAATATGGGTGGGTGGATAATTTAAACATTTCCAGGAGGCACTTTTAGAAATTGTTCTAAGTGGCTGTCCACTACATCAGCTGTACAGGTGAACAGAGCTTCTTGTACTTCTGTCCATCTGAATTCAAACATAAAGTAGAGGGAGAAAATTCTAGCTTGTTTTCAGATATCAGAGTGCCCCAGAGTTGATCCTGATGCACTGAGATTTCTCATCCAAACAAAATGTAAAATCATATCTTGAAAAATGGCTTAAAAGTGTGGTTTTTCAAAGATGGGGGGGGTGTTCTTATTTTCTCTTTTCACCAGACTACAGTCACTGGAAGAACAACCTGTCTCAAGTCATTCTGGGCACACAGACTCCCTTCCCAACAACAAACTGCAAGTACAGAATCTACTGCTGTTGGATCCCCATCTGTCAGGTAAAGCAGTGAAATCAAGGCCATCACACCAAAGCTGTTTATTAGTTACTTGCTTGATTAAGGAATGTTAGGAATTCCATTCACAAAATTAAAACAATCACAAAAAGGTAGAAACCTACAGTACGTTGGTGGTAAAGTTAAGAGCAGGCTACAAATTTTATTTCTCACCATCTCTATGTACCATTATCTCAAGTACAAGCTTAGAGTGCTTGATTTAAGCCCTGAGAAGTTAAGGTGAACACCTCCTACCAGAAGGGAGCAGTCAAAAAACTGCAGGAACAACCAACTGAAGACCTTAAAGTTTGTGCTAAGCATTCCTTCCACGAACTCTGATAAAGCAATGAGAGATAGTATGTGGTAAGAAAACGGACCTCTGTATGCAGGTGTGTGTGCATGAGAGTGTCCCTTACACATTCCAGCAGACTCTGCTGTAAGGCTGACCTACATTTTCCTTCTTGCAAAATACCCATGTCTGTCATGCTGCTATCAGTGAGCTGATCTGACCTTTCTCAGAGATCACCCTACAAAATTGTTCGGCATTCAATTCAATGATACAGCTTTGATAACAGATTATAAGTGAGCATGTGTGTGTGTGTGTGGGGGGGGGTGCTACCTGCAAAGAAGGAACACCATTTGTGACCTTCAGGCACTGCAGACTCCAATCATGGGCTCACAGGAGGGTTGAATAGGAGCGTGGGTTATTGGCTTAGGGAACAGTGGCCTAAATACCCCAACTCTAACCATCATGTCTGCTACCTCTTCTATTTATTATTAATGCTAATGAGTCCAAAAAGTTAAAGACCATGCTCTGGGGTCCATTCAGAGAAAACTCGAGTGTTATGCTGTGTAACTAGGGATTGGGCTAGTCATATTTGTCCACTTTATTCATTTTCTAAGGTGGTGCTTTCCTGGCGTGGTCCCCGGTCCAGAGCCCTCAGAGCCACTTAGGGAAATATTTAGAAATGTAGATTTACAGACTTCATTCCAAAGCTTCCCCATGGGATCAGCCTTAATCAAGTTTTTAAACCCCCAAATTACTCTGGCTAACCCTGCATTACTTTTTATGACATAAATATATAACCTGAACCAGCGGCTTTCAACCTAAGGGCTGCAATCCCTTTGACAAACCTCTCCTCCAAAAATATTTACAATATGATTCATAAAGGTAACAAAATTACAGTTATGAAGTGACAATAAAAATTTTATGATTGGAGGTCATCACAACATGAGAAACTGTATTAAAGAGTCACAGCATTAGGAAGGTTAAGAATCGCTAACTTAAATAGACCATCCTATCCAAAAATGTATGCAAATCAATGATTTCAATTCTCCTTAATTTTGGAGATGTTGTCAGAGGAAAATGAAGGGCAAGGTTATATACTAGACGCTGGGCATGCGTTCTTCAAAAGTCCAGATGCAAACTATAGGAATTTTCTAGCAAATAGACTCAAAAAAGATTTTTCCTTGTTAACTGGGTGTCATTTCTTTAAGGTCAAACATAAAATAATGAAGTAGCTTTTTCATAATAAATTTACATGAACCATTTTATGTTATAACATGTTTTAAATGTTAAGATATTGAGGAAAAGTTCCAAATAATTCAAAATCACTGCTATGATTTAAATATTTATAAGGAAAAGAAAAACATCCTTGGGAGTTATAGGCAAGTTTGGGGTGTGTGCTATTACAGTTTTAAATATAGGTAGATATAGGCGCTCCTTGAGATAGGGAAAGGTGGGTACAGAGGTCACATGTCACACGCCCAGGTGTAGTTTAAGGTACTGGAAAATGCTGATGCAGAGACTTTACCTGCCACACTGTCTGCAATCTTTTTATCCCGATGGGAGTGAAACTGACAGGTACAGCTTATTTATATTTCGGGTGGATGGAAAAGGGGGGAAATGATAAAAGCTGAAAAGGAGCTAGTCTAACTTTCCTTAGATAGACAAGTTCCCAAAGGTGTGGGGATCTGTTTCAAATTTAATAAAAACTAGTCTGGAATATCAGAGGACAGACCCACCTCTTCCAGTCTTTGTTTGTTTTTGCTTTGTTTTTTTCCAGACAGTTTTCTGTGTAACAGTCCTGGCTGTCCTGGGACTTGCTTTGAATACCAGGCTGGCTTTGAACTCACAGAGATTCTATTGTCTCTGCTTCCCAAGTGCTGGGACTAACAGTGTGAACCACCGCTGCCTGCCTGGGAGCCTGGAACTCCCTCTCTAAACTAAATTGACCTTAAACTCAGATTTGCTGGGATTAAGGGCATAAATCACCACTCCCAGATATTCCCTGTGCTGGGATTAAAGGTGTGAGTTACCACTCTCTGATCCTAGACTGACTGTGGATAGTTCCCTCTGACATCTCAGACTGGTTTTTATTAAATATGAAACACATCCCCACATGAAGGTTCTATTTTTTCTTTTCTTTTGTTAAGATTACAAGACGACTAGGGAAATATTATGTCAGAGAGACTATTTCTGTTATTAAATGGCCTGCTGAGTTATTGCATACATACAATGCCTGCCATCCCGAGCCCTTTAAAGAAAAATTAAGAGCCATGTTGTGAACGCTGATGGCAATGATGAAGTTCAACCTCTAAATTGGCAGCAAGTATTAAATTCCTAATTCATAGACTAGGGAAGGAGTAAGGCTCAGTATATCAAAGAGAGAGTAAAAAAGTATGCTTAGCCTTAATGGGGTCCCAGGTTTAATCCCAAGCACCATGATAAAGAAAAGAAAGAGGGATGGAGGGGAGAGGAAAATAAATGAGTATAGTCTTTCATAGTTTCTGCTGGATTTAATGCTGAAAATATCCGAAATGAAATTAATATCTTCCTCCTTACATACTATTTCACAGGCATCTCAGTTGAGTAAGGATGCTACAGAGGGATGAATCTTGCAGAAACATCAGAAAAGCCCAGGCAGGCAATGATAGGATGGATACACAGTGAATTTCAGTTTACAGAGGGTGACAACTGCGGGAAGTGTGTCCAGGTTCCTGAGAAAAGCTGGAGATAAGCTGTAAGATGAGATCTTAGCAACTGTACTGGGTGTTAAACCTGAAAATAAATCCATTATCGGAACTGGGAGCTATCTATTGTCACAGATAAGCAGAGGAGGGTGGAGTGGGAAGAGCAGAGCCAGGTAGGGTGGGGAGAGAGGGTGAGGTGGGGGGAGAGCAGAGGAGGGTGGGGTGGGGGGAGAGCAGAGGAGGGTAGGGGGAAAGCAGACGAGCATAGGGTAGGGCATGGGGGGCTGGGGGGAGCAGAAGAGGGTGGGGTGGGGAGAGCAGAGGAGAGGTGGGAGAGCAGAAGAGAGTAGGGAAGAGCAGAGGGGGTTTGGGGGAGCAGAGGAGGGTGGGGTAGGTAGAGCAGAGGAGGATGGGGTGAGGAGAGCAGAGGGGGTTTGGGAGAGTAGAGGAGGATGGGGTGGGGAGAGGGTGAGCAGAGGAGGAAGGGAGGGGAGTGAAGGAGGGTGGGGGTGTGAGTTAATAATCTTGATTAGGATACCACAAGGAAACCCATCACCTCCTCTGCTGACTAAACCATTTGCTTAGACTGTAAGCTATAAGGAAAGAACGCCTTCCATGATTTCTTAAGTCTATACAATCAATGGTTTCCTGAGCAATCGTTCTGAAAACCAGAAAAGACAGACGGTAAGTGTGCTATAATGGGATGACTGCAGATTTCCTGAGAAGCCCTCCTGGCCTCTGTGGAGGACTGACCACTGAGTCTGAGCTTCACCAACTCTGCCTAGGGGTATGTTCATTAGCCCTTCTTAGACTGGAGGGTTCCAGCAATCACAGTGTGAACTGGCACGAGCTGGTCAAGGTGTAGAACAGTTTTGCTGTTTCTTAATTCTTCCAGCTCCACCTCTGGCCTTGTGTCTGAGGTCTCCTACTTTTAGTTTGTCTCTCTCTCTCCAAAACTGCTGATCTTTCATAACTCTTTGAGTGTTTGAATATTTTGAGTGTTCTTTCAAATTCTGCTACCCTTCAGGTAAGCCGTTCCTGTCTACCCCAGTGGTGGGCACACAACATGTAATCTGTTTTCCTTTACCCATCTACTGGTGTCTGGCACTGTAAATCATATGTAAAGAATCTCTGCTAAAGTTCTTGGAGATGGACCTTCTATTCTATGCTTTTCGGTAACTAGCATTCAGTAGTATGTCGCATGACAAGGCAGATGCTTAGCCAAGTTCCTGGTGACAGAATAAACGTCACAATGCTTCACCTTCAGAAGAGGGAAGATGAATAAAAGATGCAACAGACTCACTTAGAATTTTCTAGTGTGATGATGAAGCTGGCCCTCATGCCACAAACTCTTCTGTTGCTCCCCTGCATTTTGAATTGCTTCCCGGAGCAAAGGAGCTGTCCGTTTTCCTCCTAAGGTTCAGTTCTCACAATGTCATCTGTGTTGGATTTTGTCCCTTTCTGTTTTCTGTATTCAACTTAACACAAGCTGGAGCCGTCTAGGGAGAGGGAAGCTCAATTAACAAAATGCCTTCATCGATTGGCCTGAAGACAGGTCTGTAAGGTGTTTTCTTGATTAATGGTAGATGTGAGAGGGATGAGACCACTGTGGGTGGCATCACCCGCAGGCAGGTGGTCCTGGATTGTACATAAAAGAAAGAAGCTGAGTGAGACGAGAGGGGCAAGCCAAAGCACCCTATTCCTCCTGGCCTCTGCTTCAGTCCCTGCCTTCCGATTCCTACACTGGCTGCTCATGATGGACTGCAGCCTATACGCCAAATAAACCCTTTCCTACCCAGTTGGCCTAGGGCTTTGGTGCTTCATAACAGCAATAGAAACCTAACTGAAGCATGACCTCATTATCACCTAGAGTGCTGGGTCAAAAGCTGGGAGAAAGATGCTGTAGGTGAGCTAATGAGAAAAGGGGCAGGAAGACAGAAGACTGAAGGTCAATGCCATAGCAAGAGCTTGGGTCTTCTCACCAGACCACGGTGCGAGGCTAACCAAATCCATCTCTTCAATCAATGGCAACCAGTTCAGTTTCGCTGCCTATGGGGCACGTGTGCCATTAAGGCTCTGTTTAGTTGCTGGCCAAACTGAATTATCTAAGCCAAATGCAAATCCCGTGCCCTCTCCATTCTCCTCTCTCGCTTCTATATTTGACACAATGACAATGTACCCACCTGGGATCCTTAGAGGGCTCCAGTTTGCAGGGACAATGTGTGCCTGCCTCAGTCTTTCCAGTGGCCAATCATCAGCTTAAGGAGTTGTATTCAGATATTATTAATGTTTTCAAACCCATTTCCCATTTTCCTGCTGAAATCCCTGCCAAGTGCACACTTCAGCAGACACTAAAATAATTTGGGTAGTTGACATTCAATCCAAATTTTCTATGGAAATCTGCCAGATTTGACATCTGTGGGAAAGTGGGTAATTTTTATTACCCACAAAGAGCAAAGGCGTAGCTGGATTTCTCCACCTCCACGCATCTCCTGTGGTGGAGGAGCAACTCAGACATGTACAAACGTGGGTACAAGGAAACCATTTAACCCATTCACTCTTGTTCAGGAATGGCCAGAGTCCAACACAAATTAATGTTAAAGAAACATATGGAATGGGTAAAACACACTCTAATATGTAAGAAGCAAACCCACATTATTATTGGTGACTTTTGATAGAAATAATTTAACTATATCTATGTTTTTAATATTTTAATACAAATATTTGCCTTTAAAGAGTCGCCAATTGAACACAAACTTTAGCTTGACTTTTATTTTTAGGGTGTTTAGCAATCACTAATAATATCTGAACCTACTGTCCTGCATAAGCACAATTAAAAATCACCCAAAGAATTTTTTAATACTAAATTGTAGTCCCAAAGAGTTAAGGACCAAGATAAGCACTGACTCCTTCAAGACACCCTCCTTGTGTAGATTAACCTATATCTTGTCACCTCTTTAGGTGACAAATACTAAGTTAATAGTGGGGGTTATATTGTAAATTTAGTTGCCATTTTTGTGTCCCGGTACAAAGAGAGCTAAACCTTCTCATCTCATAAAGTAGTTTAATGTTTTTAATAATTAAGAAATTATAAATAGTTATGGCATCTGCTTCTACACTGTCAATGATTTTGAAGTAGGTCAAAACACAAAAAAAAAAAACGTGGTCAATGATTCATTTTACAAAAAACAATGGTTGGTGATGTCTTCTACGCTTTTATTAGGGGAGAAAGTGGTATCCTGGATATACAAATATATTTTAAAACACAAAGGTAACCATCTACAGAATCAAAATCGGATATATAGCTCCCAAATCATAGATGGCAACATAAAGAAAATATGACCTGGGAAGAAGTGGGGGGTGGTAAGGAAGGGAAGGACTTAAGTGGAAAATGTAGATAAGAAGGAATGTGAGCCAGTGAGATTAATACAAGTGACTACTATAGATGCAAAGCCAGTTCCCTGTTGATAGGAAAGTCACGTCGGCCTATGAATCTATTTCAATGGTGCAATCAAAGACTGTATCAAAGGAATGTCCAGGATAAAGGAAGCAAAGAAGCATATACCTGCACAGGGTGTTGATCTCAGCCCTAGGACAGGACAAGGGCTATTTTCGAAGATGGAGACATGGGGAGAGAGGTGTGTGAGGTCTACAGCCATATTTGGAACACAATTCAGACCTTCATCTCTTTGAGATCAAATCTTGCTCATGTCTCCTTTACAATTCTCAATAACAGTGTGGCCTTGGCATCTTATCTGGATCTGGTGAGGCACCAAAGTTCCTAACTGCCTGTCTACAAAACCCCGCTCAAGCCTGCACTTGGAAATGAACTGAAACCAGTTGGACATGACAATCCAAAGTTTTAAGTGAACCAATAAACAGTTAATGAAGCCAGGGTCAGTGATGGTCCACATTTATAATCCCAACACCAAGAAGGCTAAGACAAGAGTATCACTATGAGTTAAAGGCCAGCTTATACTACATGGTGAATGCCTCCTTCTCTGAGGCTTTGGTTCCAAGACCTAACTCTAAGGCTACAGAACTCATGGATTCTCAAGTCCCATAAATACTATGGGATAGTAGTTTGTATAGACAATATATAGATTATTACTCCAGTACATAAAAACACCACTAAATGTCATAAACAGTAAGGTAAAAATCAATAAAATCATAGTTAGACTTCATTGGTTATGAAATAATTACAAGGAAAGTCTGCACATGCATTGCATATGCAATTTTCCCTGCAGATTTGTAATATTTGGATGGTTCATTCCTTCTGTATGGAGTCCACAGATATGGAGGGCCAACTGATTGCCTGTTTGCCAGGATATTGAAGTAACAACAATCAATCATTTAGAGTTTTGTCCTCACTAACGTCCCTGAAATGAGTAAGGTCCCTTCTTTAAGTTCTGAGCATAGATACCAAAGAATAAGGAAAGAGGTTAGCAGTGAACAGGGGTTTCCTGAGTTGCCAAGAGGCGGAGCAAATAAAAGAGCAGGGGCTGAGAAGCTGGAGCATCAGTATGCAGGGACATCACTGAAGAGTCAGTTCTCACAGTTCCTGCAAGGGGACACTGGCTACCACAGAAGGTGACAGATAGTAAGGGGTGAGACAAGGGGGGGAAAGCATATTCACAAGTCTGCATATAGAGAAGTAGATACTCCAAGTCTCGTATTTATCCCAATGTTTAAAAAATTAAGTTCTTCACTCAAGAACTTGTCTATGCTGACAAAAATATTTAAGTCATCTAGCTGGTAAGGAAACTAGCGTGGAGACTGGAGGCTTCCTTGTTTGACATTAGCAGATTTCCCAGGTAATGCAGCCAATTTACAAGATATTTTGACTTTTTGAACTTAAAATATTTTATTTTTAAAGATGAACTTTAGGTTCTTCTGTGTATATTGTGGGACATACTCTAGTGCTCTGGAATGACATGAAATCACTTCAGGTGCTTATCGCTTGACTGCGTTGTGAACAATTAACCCTCATAGCCATTGGAAATGAACACTGTTATTGACAACAGTCAATACACAGAGCAGTGTAGGACCAGCAAGGATTGTTCCCAATAGAAATGTTTTATCATTTACCCAATGTTTCCTTTCCCTGTCTACCTGCCCCCTTTCTCTGGCAACTACCATGTTACCTTTCTGCTTCCATGAACTGAACTACCTTAAAGCTGAATTTACTATGTGTTTGTCTCTCTGTGCTCAGTGTATTCACTTACTATGATGACGTCTCAGTTCAGCAATTACTGTTTTTATTGCCAGGTCAAAATTAGCCACATGTTTATACCTGAGTTTTGAAATGGCTTTTCCATTGCCTTGTTGAAAAAACACAACAGGTCACTGTAGGTCATAGAATTTCTGAGGTATGCCTTCTGGAATGTATTAATCTAAAGGGAGAGATATTCAGAATATTTTATATAAACTCACCTGTATTTACAATGTAGAATATGAAGTGCCTGTAAAATACATTTATGAAAAAGAATAACAGAGCAACAAAAGAGTACAAGAATTTAAAGTATTATTATTGTGTAGGTAAAAGATAAAAATGAATAGAAATGTGTGGATTTGAAAAGCACAATTGATTTCCAGAATAAACAGAAGATCCAACGGCAGTCAAGAATCAGGAGGTGGACATGACAGCCAGTCTTCAACATGAGGACAAAGGAACATCTCTAAAGAGGAAGGTGTGTTTTTCAGAAAGACAGAAAAATATATTGTAGGAAAGAAATCGGGTTGCATGCCTACAACACCAGGTGCAGAGGGTACAGAAATATCACCAGCATTGGCAATAGAGAACAAGCCTGTCTTCCACAGGAGAGTGGGTGTTAGCCCGGGATGACTCTTAACAAGATGCATGGAGCTGGAGAGATGGCTCAGTGGATAGGAACACTGGCTGCTCTTCCAGAGGACCCAAGTTCAATTCCCAGCACCCACATGGCAGCTCACAACCATGTGTAACTCCAGTTGCAGCAGACTGAACACCTCACACAAATGTGTATGTAGGCAAACCTACCAACAAACATGAAATAAATACACAAATCTTTAAAAAGCAGGATATATGAGGCTTTAAATCTCAGAGAGAAATCATGTTGCATTTTGAGTTTTAAGGTCACCCATCGTGTCAGTTATCAAAGAGAATAGGCAATACTTTTGCATATTCAAGAACCAGAAAAGGTAGATGACATGTCACTGAGACATACTCCAGGTTATCACCAATAAAATGGGGACCAACCAATTGAGGAAAGGCAAGAAAGAGATGCTTACTAACTCTGAGAGTCCGCACAGCAACATTCTCTGCCATGCTTAATGACCAAGGACAATGGCCTGTCTCTTTACTGAAGATTCACCAAGATCTATGTGATAATCTTAGCACTTACAGCCTGTGGAAAAGTGAGTCAGCCTGGTCTCCTGGGGGATCGAAGCTTTCTTTATATGCATAGCATTAACACCTGCATAAGTTGCACCTGACCACCTATAAATTCCTTAATCAGACACTGTTTCCAGTTCACAATCCCCAGGTGTGTTAGGAACAGCACTTTGCCTTGTATTGTGAATTTTAAAGGGAGGGATTTTCACGTGGCCTCTTTTAGATCTGTGTTATCTAAGTTCTTAAGGACAATATTTCTACCACATAGTCAGTCTTGAAAATGACACCGCTATCTGAACAGAAGAAGAGACTTTCGTTAATGAGTCACCCTCCAAGGCAGTGAAATCGCATGCAATATGTCTTCTACAAAATGTTAAGTGGGTCACATTTGAGAAAGTGCACATGGAATTGTGAAATTCCTTGGAATTAAAAAATAATGCAGGCATGCTAGCCAAACACTGTCCCAAGAAAGTATGCAGAAACTTTCTAAAATTACAGATAATCAGAATTTTAAATTTTTCCATTAAAAGTCAAATAATTTTAACAGGGCCAAAGGCATACCATATTATTTTTAAATACAAGGTAAAAATTATTCAGGTCTGGTATACCTAAAGGGTCTTCTTTCCCTTGACTTTGGAGGGACATATGTAAGTAAAAAAGAATTTATTTATATACATTAATATCAATCTTATAAGCCTTAGTACTATCAACTATTTCCTAACATTTTAACATTACATTTTAAAAATTGTCTGTGTTTGTGTGTATTGGGGGCAATGTGCACATATTGTGGCTATGTAAAAATTGTGTGTGTGTGCCTAGGAACAACTCTGGAGTCCATTGTCTCCCATCTTTATGTGGGTCTCAGAGTTCAAGTAAGGTTTGCAGTCAAATATATTGATGTAATGACACAATGCTGGCCCCACATTCTCAAGTTTTAAGGTTTATGTTTACATAAAAATTCACACTGCATAAAAGTCATTTTGTAACTGTTCAGTAATGAACCTTATTGATGACTGTCTAGTTAATTATATTCTTTTCTATATATTGTACAAGTTACTGTAAGTTTTCAGTGGGCATGTACATATGTACATATATATACACACAATGACATGTTAGAATACTATATTATATATACAATAGCATATATTGTATATACATGATAAGTTAGAATACTAAAAGGCTGAATGAGATAAGCATGAAACAAGACCATCTCTTACAAGTGTGTGCATTTGCTACTTAGAGAAATCCACTCTAGCCTCTATTTACCTCCTCTGCCTACTTAGAGAGTGTGTGAGAGTGTGTGTGCATGTGTCTGTGTGCATTTGTATTTTTTTCTTACAAAGTCCAGAGAATAAGACCAAAGTACAATGAAATGTACAAAAGTTAAATAAACAGATTCTAAGTCAGACCTAAAGTTAGAAAATGCATCATTGTTAGTTAATACTTGAAACCATGGCTCTGGTTTTCAGTGTTTTGGTTTCTAGTAATTTCCAATTCTGTGTTTAGTTTAGATATTCATTGTACAAACACAGTACTGATTGCTAGTATGCACTGTAGCAGGCAGTGCAGGGTGGCAGCATCTCAGCCTAATGGGGAAAACAGACTCTACACTAACAATGTCTGCCTATGCCTCTCTCTTTCCTCTATTGTCTCTCTGTCTTTCTGACGCTTGTTATTTCTGTCTCTTGAACACGTACAGTAGTTAATTTAAAAAAAAAAAACCACAGGATGGATACAGCAGAAGTATGTCAGGCATTTGACATGAACATGAGCCCCTTGCCCCCCCCCCCAAAAAACCCCAAAGATTTTTCAACCAGGTGTTTAGTAGTAATGCTTAGGCATGAAACTATCTATGAGCCAAAAGGAAGCTTGCTAGGCAACTGGTGCAAAGCATGCAAATGTCCTGTGGTCAGAACGATTCAGTAGGAGGCACACAAACAGCAGAAAAAGTGAATGACAAAATGTAAAGCTGCAGAAGTGGTCTTCTTAGGCATCTGCTATTTAATGAATGCAGCAGAGTCTTGGAGAGATCCTTAAGAGAAAGAATCAGGTGTCTATTTATCACAGATAATTTGCTAAAAGTGAAGGAAACAGGCTTGAAAAACTAACACAAATCCCCATGTAATGACTTTGCCAGTACAGCCTAATACAATGGTAGCTGTCCCTAGGGTTCTTGGGGTGGGCAGGACACAGCAGGGCTGAGCAGGGTAGAGCACATGGAAACCAGAGTCCTTAATGCTGCCATGCGCTAAGCTTGTGGACAGCTGCTTGCAGATTGCTCACAACTGAGCAACGTAGAAAATGCAAATTCCTCCAGATTAGAAGAAGAGAGAGTAAAAAGAATAAAGCAGCTTCATGGAGAGGAATATCCTTGCTATGGAACCCCAGACTCACTATCCATATGAAGGAACAGGTAAGAGAGCCCGTGATGGTTCCAGCCACCTGATGCACATGAGAGAATGCTAAGGGCTTGTCTTGCTGGTCAGACTGGGCCTCGGTTCACTCCAGGATGCCTCGGCTCTCAGACTGTATGGAGAGCCTTCTTCAATAAACTGTTGACTGTGACTGACCTCTGGGTGCTGCTGATGTGAAATATATCCCAGAGGCACACGTGTTAGAACCTGATTCCTGGGTTAACAATGCTATTTTGGGAGGCTGGGGAGCCTTCTGGCCATAAACGTAGCCAGTCAACCCAGAACTACATGGGTGGGGCTTGAAGACCTTTGGGAACCCCTCTGGCTTCTAGATCAGGCTGGCTATGGGGATCATATGGCTATACCTATGAGGGATCATCTTAATTACAGTAATTGGTAATTCTTTGGTTCTGAGCCCCGGACTGTATTGAGAGCAGAGGAAGGAGGTGAGCTTAGCACTAGGTACACTGTGTTCATAGATCTCTAGTAGCCATGTTAAATGCTGTCATCATGGGTCAAACAGACCCTTTCTCTCCTAAACTGCTTTAGTCAGGTTTCTATCACAGCAACAGAAATGAAAATAGGCCCTTGCCACAGGCTTTCCCTGCTTCAGCGTCAGCCACCACCAGCCAAGTCTGCTCCACTCTAGCAGACTGCTCCTTCTCAAGCTCTGAGCCAACACATTCTTCCTTCCCCTCTTAAAGAGCTTCTTCCTAGATACTGGCTCACAATGAAAGGAACAGCAACTATCAGGCCAACATAAGGTCTTTGTTCATCACCTACATAGCTGTTGGGAGGATAGCAGGAGGATAGCTTGTACTCACAGATCTCTAGAGAAACTAAGAATGTTAAGCATGCAGAATTGTCTTTCCAATGGGAAAGATGAAAAGCCTTTTCTTCCATCCAGAAAGTTGAGAATTGGAAGTGATTAATAGCCTGGTGATCTGTGTTATTTGTTGGGCCAGGCCATATCAGGCTCTTACAACCAGGACCAGAGGTAGGTAAGAGGCCAAATCACTCTATGCTATCTATATGACCAACCAAGACCAGGCTGAACCTCTCCAGGGTCTGAGCACATACACTAAGTTTAAGCTAGTATGGGGAGCCTATCTCTGGAACCCATCATCTTGGCAGAAATGGCATGCACCCTGAGTTGAATTTCAATGTAATTATGCCCCATGTGATGTGGATTATATTACACCAGAAGACATTTTTTTTTCTCCCAAATTATACTGGACTTCAATACATTGGGACTAAAGCACCTTGTGGGGAAGTCAGAAGAAGCCATGGCTCACACTGTTAGTCCCAGCACTTGGGAAGCAGAGGCAAGAGAATCTCTGTGAGTTCAAAGCCAGCCTGGTCTTCAAAGCAGGTTCCAGGACAGTCAGGACTGTTACACAGAAAACTCTGGGGAAAAACAAAACAAACAAAGCCTGGTGGAGGTGCATCTGTCTTCTGATATCTCTGACTGTTTTTATTATATTTGAAAATATCCCCACATAACCTGGCATTAGACTCCCCAAAGTCTTTCCAGGAGGAGGAAAGCAATATGTAGCTGGTTTTCAATCTTATCTGTTAGACTGGTTCACTTCAACAACTGGATACCTGCAGGGACCAGCTCCCCGCCCCCAAATCCTCATTTCACATTCGATATGAAACAGAATGCTGTCAAAGTTGGTGTACCTGGGCATACATTCAGATCACCTCCAGCCTCATGTGACAATGAACCAAAGCCATTAAATACAACCCCACATGACAAACTCACTCTCCAGGGAAGTATAGCCAGCCCAATAGGAAGACCAAGTTAACAAAGTTAACCCACCTGCAGAGCTTTACGGATATTGGTAAACTCTCCTCTTAGATACCTGGGAGCCAAAGCTGGTCTGAACCAGCAGCTACTCATTGGGATCTTCTGATCACACAATGGGGTGTTCTGCCTTGAGGTCTGAGCACACACATTTTGTTTGTTGACCTCGGATGAATTGTCTGTTCAGTTGGGCCCAGCACTTTTGGATGCTGCTTAAGGCCTCATGGAAAGCAAGAGCTCTTTGATTGAGAACTCAGAAAACCATAGATGAGCAACCCTCCTCAACTTCCCTTCTAAGAAGGCTCCAGAACAAGGTGCAATACTGGGGCCTGGGCCTCTAGAGCCGCTACCTTAAAGGCCAAGGTTGAGGGGCCGCTTGAGCATTTGCTGTTGACTATTTATTTAGAAGCCTGTTTTCCCACTAGGGGCCAGACCAGGGCAAAAGATCTGGCTGACCATTTACAGTCAGCTTCCATGGGCACGTGGATAAGCCACAGCCTCGTGTGCGTGTGCTTCCCACCATAAGCTCGGGAAATGCCAGGGTACGTCTCTAACATGATGGACACTCGGTGTGGTAAGACCAAGTCCTCTGGCTTTGTGCACAAGCCAAATGTCCACAGAGGGAGAAGCAGCTCAAAGCATTGCATTGCAAACCTAGCAAGAGAGCCAGTTCTCTCAAGGATTGTTATCGTTATTGTCATCATTATTATGGCCGTTAGCTTCTTCATAAGATACACACCACGCGAGGGTAGATGAAACGTGGAGAGAAATCAGGGGATCCTTTGCAAAAGTCTGGTACACTGTGTGCCTAGCCCCATTTAAACAATCAAGTTTTCACACGGATTTGTGTCTCTATTGTTTAGAACTTGCCAGAAGTCAAAGTCTCTTTACCCATGTCAAACTCACTGTCCCCTAAGTCAGCTAACACTCCATATCACTCACTTATGGTAGATGTAAAGCTAGAGCATCTGACCTGGGGATAAGGACAGACATAGACAGCAGAGAAAGACTGAGTGATGAGGGTGGAAAACACAGTGATGAACCCAAAAGATGTGACAGAGCACACAAGACCCACTCGGGTTCAAACTGAGCAGGGCAAGTCTACACAAAGCCCAATCCCTAACCAAGAAGTTGCTTGCAATTGATACCTGATGGGACAGGGAAAATCCGTTTTCTTCAATGAGGCATCAATGCATCTATCGACCATGTTCCAGGCCGAGCTCCATGCCCAGGAAGAGCTGGCCAGCTCACAACAGACTCCAGATCCTGTGTGTGCATGCACGTTTTGATTTGCTTTAATACATTTTTTTTTTTGTCTTATTGGGCATTTTGATTGTTTGTATCTGTTTGTTTATCTTAACTGAGATGGGGAGGATCTTGGAAGAGTTGGGGAAGGGTTAAAAAATATGAACAAAATATATTATTTGTGAAAACTTTGGAAATAAATAAATAGTGGCCACACAAAATAAAACAAAATGACCATAAATGACGTAAGTTAACTCGGGAGTTTGGGGCAAAGGGGTTTCAGTCTGACTTCAAATGGTTTCAGAATTGAGGTTCTTGAGAACAGATTTCCCTGATCGACTCAGAAATGATCATTGTGGAAAACACAAACGTTGCCTTCCGCTCTCTCACAGAACCCTCTCCCCGTGTGATCTCAGCTGCTTGGAAGCTTGTGATCTAGCACTTGTCACATGGGGACAGTGTGGAAAGCAGCTTTAACACCATGGAGAATGACAGCTCCCCTGAAGAGCAGAGGAGACCACTATGCCTGCTGTGGTATTTAACATGATGACACCCTGCTAGCTGACTGAAGCACCTTGACTTTTCTCAAGCATTTAGATGGCTCTGTGCATTCCCTGTGCCTCTTCCTACCCTCCTTCTCAATCTAAGTGGAATTTACCACAGGAAGTGACATGCTTGGGTGGTGTGTGTGTGTGTGTGTGTGTGTGTGTGTGTGTGTGTGTGTGTGTGTTTGTGTGTGTGTGTCAACATGCATTAAATAACTGAAGACATTTTGAAAATGGTCAAAAGTCTCCCAATGGAAATACAAAATGAAGTATTGTACTTTAAAAGAAAAATATTGAAGGATGTTATTTGTACCCAGTCCTACAGTGCATTGTTGAGACTATGCCCTTTCAGTAAACAAAACCATCTGGGCTCCAGTCTACTTAGGAAAAGCAAACTGGGCTGCTTATCACACCCACTGAATTCATAGGCAATAACATGCGCATACACCATAAGGCATGAGAGTCTTTTAAAGACCAAAGAAACTCTTACCTGGGGCTAGAGAGATGGCTCAGTAGTTAATGGCACCTACTCCTGCCCTTCTAGAGCACCTGAGTCTAGGTCCCAGGCCCTGAATCAGGCAGCTCACAACACCTATACCCGCAGTTCCAGAGGGCTCAAGAGCCTCTTCTGGCCACTGCAGGCCCACTCCTATCTACTCAACCTAATCATAAACTAACAGTTAACAAAAAGCTCTTAGGGTCAGTTATTCTGTATGCAGGGGGTGGCGGTGGTGAGAGTCATTAATTGTGTGTTTTTTTGGTGGTGAGAGTCATTTATTGTGTGTGATTGTGTGTGAGGGAGTTGTGTGTGCAGGAGGTTGTGTGGGAGGGCATTTTATAGGAGAGGTGTGTGGGGGCAGTGTTGTGGGTAAGTATGGAAGTCAGAGGACAGTTCTGCATACCTATTTCTCTCTTCTACCTGGATGCAGCTCTAGGCATTTAACTTAAGTCACTGGGTTTACTTTCTTCACTGGGGAGGTCACATCACTTCTCCTAGTCACCATGGCTTGTCCAGCCTTGCTTCTCAAACTAGAGCACTCCATCACACACGTGGGGATACATGCTGGTGTGACAGGGGTCATATAAACAGTGCAGGCTGGGGAAGAGCCTCCTCACTCAGTCCCATAAATCACCCTCACTGTCCTGCCTTAGCAGGTAACTGCTTGGTCCAAACACTTTATACTTCACCAACTCTAAGCTTCTGGTAACATGACATCCCTTCATGAATGCACATCTGCTTTTCCTCAACCAAAACTTCAGGGTGGACTGGATGAGTGCTCAGCTATCATAACCTAGAGGGATAAGAGTCATGGGCACACCAAGGAAAACTGAGTCTTTCTCCATCACTGATAAATGAGATAACAGCAGTGAGAGGTGGGAAAATTTAAATGCAAAATCTGTCAGAGTGCCTGAAAGTTAAGCACAGATAATAGGAAAGAAGGAATATTCCAGAGTGGTTTAACTTTCAGAAATACATGAAATGGGAACATATGACACAGACTACAGCCCAGACTGTGGTGCTGACACTAACAGCCATGCCATCCGAAGGAGCCGGACCTTGGCTGACCATAGCAGTGGTACACTAATACTCAAAGGCTCATCAATCATTTTTAATTCCTCTATTTTAGAGTGATTGTGTCTCTAAACTAAGAAATAAAACTTAACTATGGCGCTAAGCACAAGGCTTATTGACCTGTTTGTATTGTGGAATAGCCAAGTCAGGCTGATTAGCAGAGCCATGGCTTAACATACTATTTTCAGGGGGACAACTCTTCTACTGGTTTTTGGATGTGTGTGTTTTTATGAATGCTTGTAAGTGTGGCACGTGTTTGTACATACGTGTAGAAGCCAGAGGACAGAGGAGGGTAAATAGTGTCCTGCTCCATCATTTTTATTCTATGAAGCAGGATTTCAAGCTGAACCTGGAGCTAGACTGACAATCAGAAAGCCCATTTTCCCCCTGGCTCCATCCCCCAGAGAACTAATAGCCACATCCATGTCCAATTGTTTACATGGGCTCTGAAGATACAAATTCAGGTTCTCATGTTTGCAATTCAAGGGCTCTTAGCTACTGAGCCATTGCAGCAGCCCAGGACAACTCCAGACTTCTGTCCTCTTAGCATGCTTTGGGCGTCATTCAAGCACTGCTTAGCACTGTAAAATTTAATAAATGTGTCACTGGGTAAAATCATCAATTGTGTGAGCATCATGGATTTTTCACAAACCTACATGAGGTAGCTCATCACACCTAGGCAGTATTGGATATACAATGCATGCCCTATGGCTTCTAGGATACCATGAACACCAGATCAAATCAGGCACAAGAAGAAATGATACAGTTTGAATGACTGCTGTGTGAGTCAGGAGGCCACCAGCATAATATAGCATAATACTCTGTTATAGAGTTTTCAATAAGGAGTACAGTCTTGTGACTTGCCTGGAGGTCAAGTTGCCCCAGCTGGCTTTTCTTGGCTTCTGTTAAATTGCCTGCTTGCATAGAACCCTGCCCCCCCCCCACCCTGCAAAACACAAACTGCTTATCTTAGCTCCTGCTAAGCTGCTTGTTTATGTAACTCCCCTTCCACTGCTATCGAACAAAATACCAAGATGTTGATTTTTTCCAAAAACCCCTTACTCTAAACACTTGGTTGGTGCTACACTTGAATACTGAATATGTAAGCACAGAGCCAGCCAGCTGGAATAAAGGCTTTCAACTAGCTATATAAACTGTGTCTGGGTGGTCATCTCTGGTGGGCTCCCCATAACATTTTAGAGGTCCCACTGAGATCTCCAGAGACTAAGCCCTGACAAATGGGGTCTCAGGACCCCAGGAGTGGTGAAGAGTACACAGGCTGGAAAGGATTCCCAGAGGATGCACACCACCCTGAGACATTCCTGGGACCCTCTGACAGACAGAGGCCAAGCACTCTGAGTGCTCTCGAGGCAGCCTAGTACCCAAAAAGCCAAATCGAAATTCATCTGGTCTGTGTTGTGAGACTATGTTCTTGTACATATTGTAAGTATTTGTCATCCCTATTGGTTTAATAAAATGCTGATTGGTCAAGTAGCTAGACAGGAAGTATTGCCTACACCAGGGGAATTCTGGGAAGCAGAGGAGGAGAACAGCAAAGTGACAATGAGATGCAGAGGAAGCAAGACGAGAAAGTTACAACGAGAAAAAGGTCCTAAGCCACGTGGCTAAGCATGGATAAGAATCTTGGGTTAATTTAAAAGTAAGAGTTAGAAAGTAACAAGCCTGAGCCACAGGCCAAACAGCTTTTAATTAATATAAGACTCTTTGTGTTTCTTTGGGACTAAGCAGCAAGAGGACAGCTAGTCAGGACCTCAGGGATAGGTCGGGGCAGAAACTTCAATGACAGGTATGAATATCTCCTAAGATTGGTTTGGTCTGCAGAAAGCACGACCTGGTTAGGACACAGAGGGGAGGCTGGATGTGACTGTAGGTGCTATGTCCAGGGTCTGTGTGTGACAACACCAGCGTCCCCTGCTTTGTTGGATGAAGGATCCTTAGTGACAAACCGTGCTCCATCTGGTTGTTTTCATGTCTGTTTCTGCACTGTTTGCCTCTCTCTCTAAGTCAGTCTGTCACTTGCTCTAGTAGTAGGAGAAAATGTGGGTTCCCTGAGAACCCCACTAAAGTATTTGCTAAAACAGGATTTGAAGAACTTCTCTGATGGTGACAGTTTGGGCATTAATTTCTCCCCAGGAAGACTGCACTCCTTATAAACTTGAGAAGTTCTCCTTTGAAGTGAAATGGATGCCTGGGTGAATATTTGAATCACCCAGGCAGTCAGGGAAGTCTGGAATATTGTGACCAGCTCTTCAAATCATCCTAGTCAGTCCCCTTATGCTGCCCATTGGCTACTCTCTATCCTTCATTCATTCATTCACATGGTTGAAAACTTGAGCTCTTTCTTTGGGAGACAGGGTCTTCCTGGTTTGGCCAGAACATTCAGAGAAGACGAAAGTACCTCAGGTTCTCCTTGCTCTGCCTGAAGAGGTGGTCGTTCCACGTTGATCTCATTGGATCAACAGGAAATTGGAGAAGGGCTGGAAAAAGAGGTTCTCTTCAGAATGGAGACCAGGAGGCTGAGCCTACTACATCTGGTCTCTTTTCTCTCTGTGTGGGTTTGAATGTAATTGGCCCCCATAAGCTCATAGGGAGTGGCACTATTAGAAGGTGTGACTTTGTTAGAGGAAGTGTGTCACTGTGGAGGTGGGCTTTGAGGTCTCCTATGCTCAAGCTATGCCCAGTGTGGGCACAGAGACCTTCTGCTGCATGTGGATCAGAATGTAGAACTCTTAGCTCCTTCTCCAGCACCATGTCTACCTGCATGCAATCCTACCCTGTAATGATGATAATGGACTAAACCTCTAAACTGCAAGTGAGTCACCTCAACTAAATGTTTTCTATTATGAGAGTTGTGGTCATGATGTCTCTTCCCATTAGTAGAAACCCTAATAAAGACAACCCCTCTCACACTCTGTTTATAGCGAGGTCAGAAAGGCTAGGTCTGAGGCTACAGGACCATTGTCCACTCTCCCTTGAGGGAGGTACTAGAACCCCATTACGGACAAGGGGAAGAAGAGGGAGAGGAAAGAGGTCCTCTGCCAATGTTTCTGGTATATGTCTCCTCCACCAGTGACTTATATAATTGGAAGAACAACCTTCCCACCATTTTCAGAGATGCCGCAGGCCCTCATAAGCCTGTTGGAAACTGTGTTTTGTACAAGAGAGCTGACTTGGGATGGCTGTTAGCAGCTCCTGAACACCTTGTTTATGGACAATGAGCAAGAGCCAATCCAGTTGAAAAGCAGGAATTTGGTTCTGGGGCCAGGCAGCAGGACCTTGCTAGACACAGAGGTTTGCATAGAGCAGTGTTTCCTGTCTACTTGACCTTGTTGAGATCCTAAAACCAAAGAACGTAAAAGGCCACTGAACACCTTTCCCCTAACATGACTGGGAGTATTAAAAGTGGAAACCAGAAAGATCTATGGACTTGTCTGTGGTGGGATTCAGGTCAGCTGATAAGGTCGGAAGACACTTATCCAGGGTCCTGGGCTCCTGAAGGGGGTGTGGCCAACCCCGTTCAAGAAAGACTGCTAACATGTTCCTGCCTTCTTGAGAGACTAGATCAACGTCCATCGCTTAGACCATCTGATCGCTCAACTGTATTCCCAAGCTGTAGCCTATTATCGTGAGGGCTAATTTGTTTTCCAATAAATATTAATTTTATACTAATATATTTGAAGTGAGATTTAGAGCCTTACTTGTCCAAGGTAAGTCAGGTAACCCAAGGTCCTGATGAGTCACCTGCTGCGTTTCCAGAAAGGCTCTGTAAGGCAAAGTGCTCCTGGTGCTCTCAGGAAACAGCGATCTACTAACATTGCCTCTGTCATGCAGGCATCTCCAGACATAAGAAGAAATCTCCAGAAATTAGAGGGACTTGAAGGGATGAATAGCTCCCAACTTTTGGAAATTGTTCAGAAAACTTACAATAACCAGGATTCAGCTGAAGACAAAGAAAGAAACTATCACATGCCGGGATCACTGCCCTTAGGGACCAGCCAAGAGAGAAATACGGGAAATAGACCAGGAATAAGAGGGAAATGTCTGGAAAAGGACCAATGTGTCTATTACAACCAGAAGCGTCACTGGAAAAATGAAGGTCATAGGTCAAATGGACAATGGGAAGGAAAACTGCCCAATCTTC
The DNA here is from genome assembly GCA_033318265.1 of Phyllotis vaccarum. Lineage (NCBI taxonomy): Eukaryota > Metazoa > Chordata > Mammalia > Rodentia > Cricetidae > Phyllotis > Phyllotis vaccarum. The sequence continues at coordinate 72,868,590 of JARWLC010000011.1, read as the reverse complement.
CAGCAAGCTGTAAACTGTCAGGGCCAACGCTCCATATGAATCCATATGAAGCCCCAGGAGTCCAGGCAAACCAATTAACTTCCTAATAGACATCAGAGTTGCCCACTCTGCCTTGACATGACCCCTTGGATCCCTCACCTCCAGGACAATTGCAGCCCAAGGAGCAGTAAAGCCAAGCGCCTACTTTCCATGGATGACCTCCCTGACTACAGACCTAGGGTAATTTACCATGACTCATCCTTTTCTGGTTATGTTGAACTGCTCAGACCACTTCATTTGAAGCAACTTACTACAAAAAGTCTTTATCAGGGGGAACATGCTTAGTCTAACCCTTGCCTTAAACCTAGCTCCTACCAATATTCAGGACATTTTATCCAAGGAGCAGCTCTCACATAGACTAGGCCACTAGGAAGGACAAAATATCTTGGGCTACCTCTAGAAACTAAAAGCAAGGTGCCATGATATTTTTGGACTAAGGGGAACCCACCAGGCTTAGCAGCACACATGCTGCCCATCATAGTTTAGTTATTAATTCTGCAACATGGGTAGTAGTCAAATAATACCCCATGGACCAAAGGACCAATTAAGGGACCAACAAACACATATACCAACTGAAGGAGACAGGGACTCTTATCCCCTAACACTTCTCATGGAACACTCCTTTGCTCTCCATCCTGAAGGCTGGCACTTGACAATTCTCATCAGCACAGGATTTAAGGGATGTCAATACACAGGTAGAAAACATGAAACTCTTATCCAGTCCTAAGCTTTCCTGCTCCTCAAAAGAAGATCTATATAGTTCTGGCTCTAAATGATGCTTTCTTCTGCCTCACACTAGCTCTGGCCAGCCAACCCATATTTGCCTCTGGATGGACAGATTTAGTGGGTGGATATATGGGTCAGACTTGGTTGGTTGCTGAAAGGGTTCAAAAGCATGCCAACATTATCTGATGAATTCCCAAGTGCAGATATGTTGGAATTTAGACAAAAATATCCACAAAGCACTCTGCTTCAGTATGTAGATGACCTTTTCATAACTTTGACAACTGGGGAGTTATGTAGATAGGCAAAAGAAGGCCTTTGAGAAACCGTCCAATCCATACATTGCAGAGTCTCAGCCAAAAGTGTTCAGCTGTGAGTGACTCAAGTCACACATCTTGGCTACAACCTAGAGGAAGGCAAGCAGATGCCCTTTTACAACCACATCTCACTTTTTCTAAAAGTCCTCGTTCCTACACTGGAAATACAGGTACCAAGAATTCCTGGGCTAACTGGGGTTACTTCTGGCTAAGGATAATGAGATTTTTTGAGATGCCAAGCCTGTTTATGGCAGCACTGGGGGTATGAAGCCCTTGGGATGGGCTAAGAATGAGTTGAGAGCTTCCAAGTCTTGAAAGGCTCTGGTGTCTGCCTTGACTCTGACCCTCCCAGATAGGACTAAGCCATTCCACGTTTACATGGATGAGACCAGAGGCATTGACAAGATGGTCCTCATGCAAACTCTCAGACCCTGAAAAAAAAAAAAAAACATGTGGCATATGTGTCCAAAAGTCTTGACCTTGTTACAGCTGGATAGCTAAAATGTATAAGGGCCACAGCTGCCATGACCCTGCTGGTAAAAAAAAAAAAAAAAAGCTGACAAATTAACTTTAGGACAAGAACTGTTGCTGACAGACAGACCCACACTCTCTCAAGAACCTCTTGAGGAAGGCACCTGAGAGATGGATTGTCTAACACCCAGGTTAGCCAATATCAAACCCTGATTTTGGATCAGCCTCACATTTGGTTCCATAAGACATCATCCTTCAGCCCTGACACTCTCCTGTATACAGTAACTTTACAGAAGCCCTGCATCATCTTGAAGTAACTGACCTAATCCAGTCTATTAGGCTTGATATGATTGAGGTCCCACTGGCAACATCAAACAAGGTATTGTTCACAGATGGGAGTAATTTCATCCATGACCAGATCAGGGATGCAGAAGCAATGGTGCTGAGCCAAGATTGAACTATTAGGGCACAAGATTTAAGCAGGGGAACCTCAGTACAATGAGCTTTAGATTTGACTCAAGCACTCCACTGGGGGTAGGACAAGGCTATCACAATATACACTGATAGCTGATATGCTTTCACCATGGCTCATATTCATGGGGCTCCACACAGGGAAAGAAGATTGCTAACCTCAGCAGGAAATGAAATAAAAAACGGAGTAGAAATCTTAGCCCTATTAGAAGCTCTCTCTGGTCAGCGGAGAAGGAGATTCCTTGGAAGCCAGAGATAACAGAGTGACTGAAGTGGCCCTAGAGGCAGTGGGGTCTCTCCAAGTCTTAGTAGCCCTGCCAGAGCCCAGTTTACCAGACTGCCTGGCGTACTCTCCAAGTGAGATTGATGGGTAAAACAGGAACTGTCCACACAAGATGAACAAGGATGGTGGACACTTCTTACAGCAGACTCGTCCCTCTTGGATATCTGGGAAGATGACTAGTTACCTCTTCACCAGGCCACCTACCTACGAGCCAGACAGTGGCCCAGCCTTCATGGCCAGAGTGCCTCAAAATCTGATAAGGGTGTTAAATATTAATTGTAAATTACTTTGTGTCTATAGGCATAGGACTCAGCTCAGATAGAAAGGAAGCATGGAAATCTTAGGGGGATCCCAGCCAAATTACCCTTAGAAACTGGTGAAAAATGGACCATTCTCCTCCCCCTTGCCTTGCTCACCAGCTTCAGTGATTCTACCCTTTGAAGTTATGTTTGGGAGAGCTTCTTCCATCCTTCCTAAACTCTCAGATACACAGCCTGCCCCACTTGGCACAACAGTCTGACCGCCCCTTTTCAAGTTCTTGCAAGCTTTGCTTAAAGCTTACCAGGCCACTGAGCAGACAGGGAAGGGAACCCACCTATGAGCCCACTCACCACTTCCAGGCAGGTGACTTGGTTTGGATACAAAGGATCCAAAACTGGACTCTGTGATCTGCCTGAATGGGATCCTCCCAATTTATCTGCACCACTCCAACTGCTGGGAAAGTGGCTGGTGTCATCCCTGGATTCATCACGTCTAATTAAAAAAAGGCCACTTTGGACAATGACAGATGGATGTCACTTACTTGGACTTCAGATCCTTACAGACAAGATTGACCTGAGATCATTAACCTGGATCTCTGTGTTCATCCCTCTCCTTCCTCTCTTTATGGGAACAGAAAACTACAACCCTCACTAACCCCCTATTTGGAACTGGGAATTAACAAAGTAGACACAGGGAAACTGATAGTTAATCTGCCTACAGATGAGCACCCCAGTTCCTTATACCCCTTTGCTCTTTTATATCTGCTTTTGAAGTTTGGTTAATCTATAGAAGGAGTAGATGTGGGGACTTAATCTTTGGAGAGAGAAATAGAAGAAATCCAGTTCAAGGCATGCCCTGTGAACAGGCCCCCATATTTTCCAAAATAATGGGGTGAGTTTCTACTGTGCCAAAAGGTGGCTGCAAAATTAAGACCTTCTAGATTATGATAACTATATATATATTAAAAGAGGTGTCCCTTATAGTCTGACACTATAAGGGGGCTAGGACTTAGGGATGTTAGAAGGAAGACATCCTATCCAGATTAGAAAAAACGAATAAATGCAGTCTGCAACTGAAGAGGTGAAGACCTTCTCTCGATGAAGCAGGAAGGATTATATATGTATTTAGGGAAAACCTGCTGTTTCTATGCTAACATATCAGGGGTAAATTCAGAAGATGCCGACATGGTCAGGTACCACTTCAGAGAAAGAGGAGGAAAGAGAAATAGTTCAAATAATTGCTACCAGTCTCTGTGTATTTGGTCCCCCGTGGCTGAGCACCTTACTGTCAGCATTAGCCAGACCATTGATTCTTACCCTGATCATGTTAACAGTGGGACTGGGCATTGGTATCCTCAGCTACATGGCCAACCACATCAAACTGAGAACAAACTCAATTCAGCTATTGGTCCTCAGGACCAACTAACGTCTCTAGAACAGGGAAAGGCAATATTTAACTCATGAGTAATGAGCATAGAATCAGTGGGGTATATAATAGGGCAAGACCATGCAGAGGATTCTCCATCTTGTATCCTTCTTAAGGCCATTTTAGGCTTGACTAAAATTTGATCCCCTTGATGGGAAGACCCAAAGAAAATTACCTCAATCTGTTCTAGGAACCAGAGGTCAAGATGTCCCAGTTAGCTTCTCTTAAACTGTCTGATATGCAGAGCCCACTCCAGCTAACTGCTTATTTCAACTTCTGTCAAAATACTTGCCTGTACAACACTCCCTCCCACATAGCTGCCAAGTGAGATACCAGGATGTGGTTTTAGCCTTTAAAATCTACTTACTCTAAACACAATCACTCTTGGGTCCTGAATACCTGAGGATAGTCCTAGACGGCTGGAATGAAGACTTCCAATTGGCTATAAACTGTGTCTGAGTGGATCATCTCTGGTGGGTTCCCTGTAATATAATAATGACTAAAATAATGACTGAGGCATATAGTGTGGCTGTGGTGGTTACTGAAAGAAACGTACCCCATAGGCTTAGATAAGAACACTTTGTCCCTGTAGTCAGAATTTATGACCTTTTTAACCTGACCTAGCCCCAAGATATGGACCTTTCCACAGCCCTTTATGGCTACAGGTCCCTAGTAGGTGGCAGTGTTTTGGGAGGTTTAGGTATATAGCCTTGATGGAGGAAGTATGTCACTGGGGGGTGGGCTTTGAGAGCTCACAATTTTGACTCACTTCAGTTCACTTCTTGTTTTGTGTTTACAGTTAGAAGTGTGAGATCTCAGCTTCCTGTTTTTGTGCTTCTGTAATGTCTCTGTTCCATGATGGACTTTTATCCCTCTGGAACAGTATGCCAAATTCAAATCTTTATAAGTTTCTTCTAATAATGGTATTTTATGACAGCAACAAAAAAGTAACATATATATATATATGTATGTTTGTGTGTATATATGTGCATATATATATATATATATGTTAACATATATATTGGTGAACATATAGCTTAGAAGCCCAGTCATTTTCTGGGAAGTGTCATAGATGACACACAATTGTCTGTGTTGTACTTTCATGCTGCTGGCTCCAGCATCTTTGCAAAGGCTGAGTGGATGCATTGTGCAATGGCTTCACAGTGACTAGAAATGTTTCAATTGCATTATGTTATATTCCTGTAGTACAACCTTCGGATATATGGGTCATCACCAGCAAAAACATCACTCCACTGTTCACAATCAGATAGGAAATACTGTCTTCAACTAAAGTCATTACAGTGCTCGAGAGGGTTAAGAAACTCATGGCTAAAAACACTTCAACTGTGGCCTTTACATTAAAAGAATCAGTGAGTAGGGAGCATTTCAATGATGACATGCACATTCAAACAGCTTTTACACTGGGGATATACTTAAGAAGAGTCACTAAAAGGATGGCATCTGAGACATGGATGAATTTCTAAATCCTGTATGTTAACCAGCCCGGAGTGTGATGAGTCTTTAGTTATCTGTCATGAAGTGACACAGATATCAATGGGCACCAGCAGTTTCAAACAGAGGCAACTGTGCTCACTATGTAAATAAAGACCTCGTGAGCCCTGACATCAATGTCCTTGGAAGAGAGATGCCACCATGGCTCTACCTACATTTCATTTTCTCTGCTCCACATGTACCATGATACGAACAGTCTTCTCTTTGCACAGCCAATACCACACTGTGCAGCTTCACATAGGCCCAAAGTCATGGAACCAGCTGACACTTTTGTCATAGTGTATATGACTACACAGAGAACCTGTAAAAGCATGGAGCTCAATCCATCCACTCCTGTAATCACTTCAGTCAGCCATTTGTGCCACAGAGATGAAATGCCAAACCAATAGGCAGTTATTTCAAACCTAACACAGTTAGGTTGAAATGAAAACCCACCAAGTTAACCCACCTCTTAGGATTCTTGGGATATGTATGGTAAGATGTTGAATCATGACATGAATATTATGGGCTGGTTACTTGTCAGGAATGAATATAGATAAATGCTATGATTCTAAACCACACACACAAAAAAAAATACAGCCAAAAGAATTAGTAACAAAGTAGCTTAGCTTCCTTCCACATTCACTGGTTCCTCTCATGAACAGCCTCCTTCTGTCTCTTGCCAGCCCGTCATCTGCTTCTGTGTGGCCATTAAGCCCACGTCCATTCACTCAAATATGTTCAGATTTTCTTTAATGCCCCCTCTCCTGTGTGTGTGCGTGTATTTATATCTTTGTTCAGTTACTTTTCAAATATAGTTCTCCACTCAAGACCTTTTTATTCTAGAACATTTCACAATTCCCTTCATTTTAAAAAATGTAAAAAGACATGTATCAAGGATTTACCACTTCTCAATGTGGAGTTCAATCATGTTAAGTATCTTCACATTGTGAAACACTCTCCACAACATCATCTTACAAAACTAAAACTCTGTGCCTGTAAAACAAAAAGGGTTTCTTTTCCCCATCCACTGACACCAACACCTAGCTTCTGCCTCTATGATCTAACTGCTTTCAATGAATTATATGTGGAGTCATATGGGTTTGTGTTCCTGTAACAGGCCTATTTTACTTGGCATAATATCTATAAGATCCATTCATAGTAAAATAATACTCAATATGAAGCTGTTCATTAAGCTTTCCTGTCTTATTATTTATACTCCATCCCTATTTCACTAACAATTCTGCTTAAGGCTTGGCTAACGGTGCAGTAAAATATTTGATATGTCTATGTGTGATCATAAGCATCTCCACAGTTATAATTCTGTAACATGCTCCTAAATCCTAAGCAGTGCTCTAAAAAGTACTCCAGTAACTCTTAGCAAAAGGGTTAAGAAACAAAGGGGAATTTTGAATCCTTCTTCCCAAGAAGCAAAAGCAGATCACTGCCTGCTTCAGAAGAGGATGAGTTGGAGCAGCCGCAGGCATGTTCAGCAATTGAAAGAACAGTTTAAATCTGTTCACTGGACTTAAGTATCATTTTATTGTTATTAAAAATTGCTAATGTCAACTGAAGGAACACTTCTGAGTTCTCAGCAGTCTAAACTATTGAGGTAAGAAATTATAATGATCAATTATTAGAGCAAAAGCCTTTGCATGGATATGAGGGGAGTCTGAGGGCAACAATTGGGTAATTTCTGCCTAACTATTGGGTAATTAATATGCCAAGAAAATAACATGTACATATTGGAAATGAAGAATTATAGATTATTTACACTTATTTTCTTTTGGTGGCAATTAAATTAAGTATCTTTGATTTCTCACCTCATACGATGGTTATTTGCAGTGATCTGGGTCATTAATGTCTTGAATGAAATAGTTATATGTAAAACTATAGCTCTCTTAACTTGGCAGCAGATTCTCTGGTCACCGGGAAAGAGGAAGCTGTCAGCTGGAGGGAAGGGAGCTGCAAGCATCCCGGGAATGCAGAGTCCTGTCCTTAGCTCCTTTCTGCTTTTCTCTGGAAGGCTCAGATCTTGACATTTTGAGTCTTCTCAGGTTCTATACAGGACAGTTATTTCCAGCACAGTAAATTCAAACCAAGATTCCCTCCCGTTGTTAACCCTTCTTTATGAAAAGGGAAACAATGAGCTTTCTCTATCTCATTATAAAAAGCTCTAGGTAACGATCATACATTGATTATTTGATAAGGAAGCGATACTGACTCTTCTCATTCACACCTGCCATCTTAACTTACTCAGAAATACTGAGTGACGTTTATGTTCTGGGGCAGAAGGGCTGTGCTCACTGTAGCCAGTGGGTCTGTGGGCAAGATCACTGCCCACTGACACTGTAGAAGTCACAGCAGCATTCAGAAGATGTCGGAGTCCCGGGGTAAAATTAAACACTCTGATTTGCTAATTCTTCATTTTCTAGTCTGTTTCTCCATTCAGATGCCATTTCACACAATTACTTCCAATTGGCTTGAAGGAACAATGCTCAATTTCATATAGAATAACAGGAAGCCAAGGACTGCCAAAACCATCCTACTTAATAAAAGAACTTTAGGAGGCATCACCGTCCCTGACTTCAAGCTATACTATAAAGCCATAGTAATAAGAACAGTTTGGTACTGGCACAAAAACAGACTTGTGGATCAATGGAATCAAATCAAAGACCCCAACATTAACCATCACACCTATGAACACCTGATTTTTGACAAAGAGGCCAAAAATATTCAATGGAAAAAAGATAGTATCTTCAACAAATGAGGTTGGCATAACTGGGTGGTGGTATGTAGAAGAATGCAAATAGATCCAAACCTATCACCCTACATAAAACTCAAATCCAAGTGGATTAAAGACCTCAGCATAAACCCAGCTACACTGAACTTGATGGAAAAGAAGGTGGGAACTTCCATCCATGCATTGGCACGGGAGACCACTTCCTAAATATAACACCAGTAGCACAGACACTAAGAACAACAATCAATAAGTGGGACCTCCTGAAACTGAGAAGCTTCTGTAAGGCAAAGGACTCAGTCAATAAGACAAAACGATAGCCTACAGAATGGGAAAAGATCTTCACTAACCCTACATCTGACAGAAGACTGATCTCTAAAATATATAAAGAATTCAAGAAACTAGAGCCCCCAAACCTAAATAACCTAATTAAAAAATGGGGTACAGAGCTAAAAAGAGAATTCTCAACAGAAAAATTACAAATGACTGAAAGGCACTTAAAAAAAATTGTTCAACATCTTTAGCCATCAGAGAAATGCAAATCAAAACAACTTTGAGATACCACCTTACACCTGTCAGAATAGCTAAGATCAAAAACACAGATGACAGCCTATGCTGGAGAGGATGCAGAGCAAGGGGAACACTCCTCCACTGTTGGTGGAAATGTAAACTTGTACAGACACTCTGGAATGCAGTATGGCTATTCCTCAGAAAACTGGGAATCAATCTCCCCAAGGATCCAGCAATACCACTATTGGGCATATACCCAAAGGATGCACATTCATACCCCAAAGGCATTTATCTCAGCTATGTTCATAGCAGCATTGTTGGTATAGCAAGAACCTGGAAACAACCTAGATATCCCTCAACTGAAGAATGAATTAACAAACTGTGGTAAATCTACACAATGGAGTACTACTTAGCAGTAAAAAAATAAATAAATTACATCCTAAAATTTGCAGGCAAATGGATAGGTTTGGAGAATATCCTCCTGAGCGAGGTATCACAAGCCAAGAAAGATAGGCATGGAATGTACTCACTCATAAGTAGACTTTAGACAAAAAGCAAAGAATACCCAAGCTGTAAACAACAACCCCTGAACATCTTGGGATCAGAAGGAACTTACAAGAGACATCCTGAGATTCCCCTAGGAACACAAAATAGAGAAGATCGCCTTACCAAATTGGGATTACAACTGGTTGCAACCAAGGAGAGGTGGGAACAAATCATGAGAGAAGGAGATGGTTGAGTGAGAGGAGCAACAAAGAGGGAGAAAAAGAGATGGACATCTCGATAGAGGAAGCCAATGTGGGGTTGGAAAGAGACCAGGTGCTAGGGAAACCTCGGGAACTCACAGGATGTCCCTGGCTAGGTCTCCAACCAATAGCAGAGGGGGTGCCTAAACAGGACTTCCCCTATAATCAAATGAATAACCACCCTAAGTGTCCTCACAGAACCTACATTCAACAATGAATAGAGGTGGAGGCAGAAATCCAGGGCTGAGCACTGGGCTGAGCTCATGGTCCAGCTGAGAGCAGGGGAGAAGCTGTGTGAGCAAGGGGATAGGGATTATGAAAAAAATCCCCATAGTGATGGCTGGCTGGAGCTCTAGGGAGCTCAATGAATCAAGAATAGTCACTAGAGATCCATGAGGAAAAGGAGGTAGGCCCTCCAAGAGTAGGCAACTGCCGACTGGCATGAGCAGTATATGGAGCCTTGAGGGGTGGGATCAGACTGTGTTCCTGCACATGAGTTGGTACCTTGGAGCCCATTCCTTATAGTGGAACACCTAATACAGCCTTGACTTTGGGATGAGGAAATCGGACTTGCCTGGAGTGGACATGGTACTCTGAGCTGACCCACCTTGGGACCTCTTGCCCTTTTGGGGGAGTGCATGGGAGATGAGGATGGGGGAGGCTGAAGACTGACTGGGAGGGATTGGGAGTAGGGAAGGGAGGGGAGCAGGGGGATACATGGATTTAAAAGACCTTTTTATTTTAAAAAAAATTAAAATAAAATAAAATGAACATTAAGAAAAGATTTAGAGGTACAAAAGAATGTTACAAATTGTAAGAAGTTGAAAAAACATTACTCCCTAAATTTTGTGACTTGCCTCAGATTTACTCAGTGGATGAAAAATTAGTAACCATCCAAGAGTCTGTATGTGCTTCAAAGTACTTCCCAGGAGACAATATGGTCCCTAGGCTGGCCGATCCCTCATCTTACCTGGGAGATGAGTTGAGAATGTGAGCATGAAACATGACACACACACGCCAGCTACCATCTCTGCAAGTACATCCACAAGCAGAAGGAAATGAGACATCCAAGTGTGTATTTATTTATTTTCCCAGGGTATCTGATGGTTGACAAGATTAAAACTGTGTTGTATAAATCAGAAGATGTGCCATGGGCTACCTTTCCTGGCTTAGACTACAGATCTAAAGTTTTAAATGGACATTTTAAAATATGCATTTTTTTTTCCTAGTTAAATACTCCAGATTCCTCAGGTAAAGAAATGTGGCCGTTCCAGAGAACAGCCATTGCTGGTATGAGGTTAGAGATTTTCAGTCAGGGAGTGACCAAGACATCACATAAAAGAGGCCTTTCTACTTCTAAAAACGAACAACGTACTTCTGGTACAAAAAGATCCATGATTAAATACTTACTTCCTTTTGTAACATGCAACTGATTTCCATACTGTGCTGAACATTTTCTAGAAATTCATAATATTTTAGTAATTCTAAAGGTAAAATGCCAGGGGTAAGCACTTCCTACTGTGCGTGTTTATGTGAGTGAGAGAAAGTAAGTATATAAGAGTGTGTGTGAGCATGCGTACTTAAAGAAGGAAGCAAATCCAAATCAGGCTTGTCATATCCTTTGATCATTTTAAGACACTTGGAAGGTTTAAAACAGGGCACTTTAGATACAAGAGTGAACATTTTACATAAATAGAATTAACAGTACAGTTTCTCAAGAATATAAACAAGATAATAAACTTCAGAAAGAAGGAAAAGCAGAGGATGAGTTGTGTAACATCATATCATCTCTTAAGCATCGATAATCCAGTAGAATTGGGAAAGGAACTGCAGAGATCAAAGGTGGGGAAGCAGGGGTGGAGAACAGGGGGGGAAGGCAGGGGAGGGGTGCGTGGTGGGAGCTAGACTGCCAGCCAACACATCTGGCTGTGGAGAGATGAATGCCATGAGCTATTTTTGTCTGGCTGACCATCCTGCCACAGAAGCGGGTAAAAGCATCCTGTTTCTGTTTCTCTAGATTCCAAAGCACCTCTGTCTCCCCCTGTCCTTCCCCCACCCAGAGCTCTCTTTCTCTCTTGGTGGCCATTAACCACACTGACAGTTTGACAGGCTGGAATAAGGAAATAAAACACTTAAACATTGTTTCCTGATGTATGCATTCATCTCTTCTGCTACATGTGGATATTGAGGAGATACTTCACTCTCTGTCAGCTCACTAAATTACACCCAGCTCAGCTTGCAAACGGCGCCAGCCCAGGTCTGAAGCTCAGCATGCTGTTATTCCTACCAAGAGACTATGTAAGGGCTCCCTCTTTCCCCAAGCCCTTCCTTTATCATTTTATCTTGAATCATTCTAAACTGTGAATTTGATTGTGACACAAAGCTAATTGTGTTCCAATGTTCATACGTGTATGTTGTCAATTTTAACTCTTCAATGGCCAATGAATACCACACCACCATAGCTAATGGAGAGGTGTGACTTTATATTTTGTTTTTAAAGATTTATTTTTGAAGTATGTGTGGTGTGTGTGTGTGTGTTGTAAGAGCTCATGAACATGTGTGCAGAAACCCAGGGAGGCCAGAAGAGGGTATCACATCCTCTGAAGCTGAAGTTTCAGGTGTCTGTGAGCTGTATAATGTAGGTGCTGGGATACAAATGTGGGTCTTCTTTAAAAGCAGCAAGCACTTGTAACCAACTCATATCACTCAAACCCATCCCCAGGTCTAACTTTTTAAAATGAGGCACTAAGCGAGCTAAACACCAGTCTCTAGATGGATACTGTAATAGGACAAAGAGACCAGGCCACTCTAGACTGTCAGACCACAAAGGACAGATGTGCCCTCCATGTTTTCCTGTGTGCAGCAAATACTGTCAGAGTGGATAGACCAGGGCCCATACCAAGTGACCGTTCACTGCTTCAGAGTTCTGGATTCTATTTTGAGAGATGAGTAGTAGGTAGGGGCAAAGATGGAGGACAATAGATGACTTTCCTAGGTTTTCTACCTTTCTCCATCTCCTCTCACATGGAGAAGGAGAAAGCTCAAGGTAAAAGGCATCAGGATAGAAGCCCCAGACTAGTTAAGCACCTAGTTAAGTTACCCCACCTCTAGCTGTGTTCCTTCACTGCTTCTACCTGCTGCCAGATACTGCAGTGTGACTAGGTCCATTCTCTATGAACTATGCTAAGGGGAACCCATATGCACCCTGAAGCCTCCCGACTCACCCTTGAGAAGAGACTTCATAGTGAGGGTGGACATCAGTTTCCTGATGGAGGGTCTTACCATTTGACTCCAGGGTGTTCTTCCTCAAACTCAGTAGCTGAGGTTTACTATTGCCTAGCTGGTAGTGCCTGTGGTGATATATTGTATCCAGCCATTTTTGTTTTGTTTTGTTTATACAGGGTTTTCTGTGTAACAGTCTGGCTGTCCTGGAACTTGCTTTGTAGACCAGGCTGGCCTCAAACTCACAGAGATCCTCCTGCCTCTGCCTCCCACTTGCTGAGACTAATGGTATGCATCACCACCGCCTGGCTATTAGGTCACTACTCCCTGACCTTCACGGCTTGGCCTTGGGGGACTCTGTCCTCTGATGTTCCAGACTAATTTTATTAAATAAACAATATATCACCACAAGTGCCACTTTAGGAAACTGGAAGTTTCAGGAGATAGAGCGTGGATTGCACACACAGACCTCTCGGGGTAGGGCTCTGTCAGCTCTCCTGCCCTTGTCCTTTCTTCCTTCTTGCTTCCAGTCTACTGTGGCATAATCGTACTCCAGCTACCATGAACTGAACTATTGTTCTAGTATACCTTTCCCACCATATTGGACCGAAACCCTCTGAAACAGTGTGCCTAAACAAACCCTTTCTTCCTCAAGGTCTGCGTCAGACATTTTGACTAATATTTCAAGTAACTAATATTTTAAAAATAGGAAAAAATATGCCATGGATGCAAGAAGGTTCTCACCACATACCACCCTGAATTGGGAATGCACACTTAGTCTTGTTAATTTGACACATCCTAGAGTCACCTGAGTAGAGGCTCTCAAGGAGAGACTGTCCACACTGGTTTGGCCTCTGGGTAGGTCCATGGGGACTTATGTCAACAAAGATGACTGATGTGGAAAGACGTAGCTCACTATGGGCGGCGTCTTCCCATAAGTTCACTTGCTGAGCCCAAGCAAGTGAACGCATATGCATTGACTTCTCTCTTCTCGGGATATGATGCTCTTAGGTGATTTAACTGTCTGCTATATTCACCCTCCCACAGGATTGGACTGTGTAACCTGGAGCAGAAAGCTGATATGACCTCTTTCACCCTGATACTTCTATCAGGGTATATGAAGCTACAACAGTCATGAGCGTGCTTTCAAGACTGTCCTCCTGTGTGTCATGCAGTGGGAGCCGAGTCAATCCATGTTGAATGGATGGACAAATTAGCTTGTGATGAGGAATGACTGGCTCACTCTCCAAAGGATGCTCTTCAGACTTTCTTACTCTTGTAACCACCTGACGTTAACAAAATGGATGAAAGACCCATGTATGATGGCGGACATCTCAACCATACATGTCGTGAATAAAAGACAACCTGCTTAGAACTAAAGCTGCATTTCTACTCCTGGGGACTGTTTTGTACCCTATAGAGTTTATTAGATTAATGGCCAGCATAGTGCGCAGCAAGACTCTCTGCTGCTTATTTCCCCTTTTACCTGAACTGTTCCCCAAATAATACTTTCTTGGTTGTCAAGAGCCACCACCACAAAATGATAAGTGTGTGCTTCCAGGCTCACAACTGTCACCTCAGAACTTGGTAGGGTGAAGCAGGAGGATCCTCATTAGCAAGACACCAACCTGGGCGGCACAGGAAGTTCTAAGCCAGTCTGGACAAGCAAGCAAGATTTGGTCATACTTTACCAAGTAAGTAATAGATAAATATGAGAAAAAGTATTAAATAATTCCACTTAGTCTAGTTTACACATTGGAAGTTAGATATTTTTACAATAAACCCATAACCAATTTGTTTCATCAAATGTTATTTTCAATGATAATTTTTGTTTGGCATTTATTTACAGGCATTAGTCATAGTAATAAACACTAGTGAAGTTTCCCATTGCCTGTGTTGGTAGGGTAGGATTTTTGTATCTCTTTTACAGAGGTGGAAACTGAGGCATGGCACACTTACTCTGGAAGTGGAAGCACCCACACTCACTAAAGGTCGAAATCTGAAAAAGACTCCTTTCCAAGTTACCAAAGAATGTTTACTTGGGGTCAAAACTCTAGAATCCTTGGTGGGGTTATTTCTTTTTGGTAGTGAACTTTAAACTGAGCTCTTCTGTGCCAATATAACATGTAAAACGCAGCCTCACTGACATGAACTACAATCATATCAATGATATTATAACTTTATTAGACAATATTGCATAAAGGCATTTCCAGGATAATATATAATATACTGTGAGCATATCTTCTCATATGACTCCCTTACCTTCTGTCCCTCCCACTACACTCTTTGACTTTGGGTTACCATTACTGCCAAGTTGTCAATGTATACAACTATTAAGCAACTCTAATATCTAGAACCCATAAGTGAAAGAAAAATGCACTACTGTCCTTCTAGATGGCCTTGATTTGCGATATTATGTCAAGTGACACCCACTTTCATGCAAATGGTCTAACTTCACTTTTCATGGTTATAAATAAGAATCATTGTGAGCACATGCTGCACTGTTATCCATGTCTCTGCCATTGGACACATAGGTTAGCTCCACGACTCAGTTATTGTGACTAGTACCGCAGTAAACAAGAGTGCGCAGTGATCACACAACCTTTTATTCTATGAAATGGGTACTGAGTAGATGATCTGCTTCAAAACATCATTCTGATTACAGGATGAGAGGGTCAGGTGGTCTGCACTGGAGAATGTCCCCAAGATCTGGTCCTGTTGCAATGGGACACAGAGCAGAGGGGTTTTCACGGTTTGTCTAATCTTAACCTTACGTGGGTCTTACTTGCTTTTCTCAAAGACATGATGTGGCACAGAAGAGGTGCAGGCTCTTCTGGTCTCACCTGAGCCACACTCAGGGTGCAATGTGAAGGACTCCATTTCAACACATTCTCTTTCCATTACAACCCAGCGTTTCCCAGTAGATTCTCCCAGTTTAAAGAAGCCAGAGGAAGCTCTGCATTTCCACGCTCTCACTCTGCTCTAAATTTATTCATCATACATCTTATCATGGGATAGAAAAGAGTAAATGTTTCTTGTCTTCAGACCAGAAGACCAAAACAACAGTAAGCATACCCTGCCCTGGAGGCAGGAAGACATTAGAATCACCCAGACACAAATGCTCTGCCTCTGGCCACACTTACATCTTCCCTCAATTCTAGGCTCACAACTAGAATTTCTACTCAGAGCACTATATTTTTATTGAATAATAAAGAAAATGAAGGTTGTGAGATAAAAATGAAATGGGTTACTGGACTAGTATCAAAACAAGAAAAGAGGGGGAGGGAGGGGGGAGGGAGGGGAAACAGGAGGGACATGCCCGACAAAACCAAGAGAAAAGCTAGAATTCTGCTGTCTTTTCTGCACCCTATGCTAACCTTAGAGGTTTGCTTTAACGTTGTAAGATCTCCTTTCAGCACTCAGTGGTATTTCTGAGTAACTTCCTCTTCAAATAGGTTAATTACAGAGGCAATTAGGCTAGCTTCACACAGGATGTCACTATTTCCTTACATAAATAGCACCAGAACACATGTTCCAGGCATAGAAAATTATCTGTAAAGACCAAATTTTGGAATGCGATGGAATTCTTTCCTAGGAGGTGCTGTGGCACTCGGTGCAGGGTTGAATTTCTTTTCGGCTCCCTCCTTGTTGACTGAGCTGCCTATCCTTGTATCTTGGTCACACAGACGTCCTCTGTGTGAAGGAGGGAACGTGTGCTCAGATCACCAGAACTCACAATGCAAGAGAAATCGTGGAACCCAGTAAGAGAGCAGAATGAGTGAGGTAAATTCGGACTTATTAACAAGGCAAACAGCCAGCCACACTCGCGAAGGCAACACTATTATTAGTTTACACAAATGCTCTCATCCCGCAGCCTCCCAGGTGCTTGCCCTTAGTGCTTGGCTTTACATATCCAGTGTGGAAGTGAGTGGCTGCTATGGTGCTGATCACCAAGTGGATAACAGCAGCAAGAGGCTGTTAAAATGACTTTTCTAAAATTTGGATGTAGGGAGCTCTGGGAAGAAAGATCTGATTTTGGTGAGAAACGCTGTATGACCAAGGCCTCCAAATTAGCCTCAATCCCCTGACTTTTGATTATCGCTTGCTTACTTCTCAAACCCAAACAATGTATGCCTCTTCAAGAGAACAGAGTCTTGAGTTGGATATTAAATATACACTCATAGACGCTACTCCGTCCTTCATAACAGAGGCTACAAAGATGATAACAGAGAGAATACACGGAAGTAGTAATGTGTGGTTCATCAACTGAGTGTATGGTCACAGTGAAAGCAAGATTTGAGGTCCTATCTGCGGATTCACCCGTACGCAGCTTTCTCCTTTTTGCTAATAGATTATTCTATTAGTGTGGACTGGACTTCTCAAAAAGCGTTTGTCACTGGCCCGATGCGGCCTGAGTGATACAGTAACATCCTGTATTGCTATGATGAAAAGAACCCAAATTCTGTGGCCTGTTGCCTTCCTTTCTGGTGTGAAATGCTCAGCTGCCTGCAAGTCAGCCCAGGAGTGAATCCATGCCGCTCTGCCCAGATGTGAATACCAGTAGTTGAGCCATGGCTAATCCCTCAGCTTTCTCCGTCTCTATTCTTTGTATTGAAAGTAAAACACAGACATACAAATGCTCCCTGCTCCACGGAGTGCTTAGCAGGCTGAAAACTGTATTCCATCAAAAGCAGGCAATGAGGTTATGTCCGAGAAAGATGTCAGTCAATGAAAGCTGTCACAAGCGTCCTACTGTGAGTAGCAATGACCAGCAAGTGTATGCATACACAGGCACATGCTTAAGTTACATATACTTAAGTTTTTGTTTTTTTTTTTAAAAAAAAAATTAGAAACAGAACTTAAAGTTATGATCAAAATTGCACAAGATAAGTAAATTGAGATCTGGAAGCTCGCTATCAGCCTAGAATCTTCCCACAGTTTGACACAACAGCCTCTCTGAGATTTAAACCAGGCCTACCTGAATGTGAAACAGCCCAGGCTGAGATGAACTCTGTCCTAGCCCAGGTACACACAGCCAATGCAGGAGATCAACAGACGGCCCCTTCCAGAAGCTGAATGATGCCACCAAAGGGAACTTCTCAAATAACTT
Organism: Phyllotis vaccarum; assembly: GCA_033318265.1. Lineage (NCBI taxonomy): Eukaryota > Metazoa > Chordata > Mammalia > Rodentia > Cricetidae > Phyllotis > Phyllotis vaccarum. Next base: position 72,850,781 of record JARWLC010000011.1, on the reverse strand, counting down.
TTTTTGTCACAGAGAACTGGCTAGACACATTCTATTCAACCTTTCAAGCCCATTTCCTCTAGAGAGATTAGTTGTGGGAAGGTAAATCAATGAAGTCAGTAGGCAAATCAGTTGTTTGGACTATACTGCCTACAAATACCAAGTTTGGTGTATGTACATACTCTCTGCCATGGATGCTCCAGAAGACATGGCCATGAAGGGTCTGTTGCAGGAGTGATAAAGGAGCTTGTCCCTACAGTACCTTTAAGGGGACAGCCCACTAAATGATGCCTGTGATTTCAGGTCACACACACCATAGAGGGAGACCTTATCATCTTTTCATGTGGGGATTTCCTGCTGAGATTTCAGCTAGGTCCCTCTACATTTTCAAATTACTGATTTTGTATTTCTAGCCACTACAACAACCAGTTTGGACAGACTTGGTAGGTAACCAGATCAATAGTGTAGACATTAATTCTTAAGGGGCTGTGGAGGAAGGGAAGTCACTACAACACTTAGCCTACAGAGCGGACTTGAAAAATCACCACCAGAACAGAGGCAAGAACAGGACAGGTTCCATCATGGTCCCCCATTTTCTGGACAGACCAGGGCAAAAAGGCAGTTCAAATCACCTCTGATAATGACCAGGCACTGTGTGTGCAAGGCATGGTTACGAACAAGGCTGGTCTCCGCCCTCTAACTCACCATTTTAGAAGAAGCCCATGTAGGAAAGTCACATGATCTAAAATGCCCAACCAGGAATGCAGGCAGAGCTGCGTGGTAGAGCATGTGCCTAGCTTGCGTAAGCCTCTCCATGCAAGCTCAGTACTGGAAATAAGACGAGATAAAAACAGCCAACTCTAGAATGATATCTCTCTCAGATTCTTCAGGATCTCAGAAAGATCACAGTAAGTTGAGATACCACTGTATTAGCATCGGGACATCACCGGAGCAGTGAGATGTGAGTCACCAGTAAAATCAATACTCTGAGAATCCCCATTTCTCAACCCCATGCACAAAAATTACATATTCCAGTGTCTGTTGCGTCCTAAATAAAAATATATCAGAGTAGACGGATAGTGAACTCTGTTTACAGTTCGCCAACTATTCTTTTTGTTGTTCCTATTTAATGTTATTTAAAGGCTGCAAACCTACCTATGAAATGTTATCTCATGAAACCTTATGATCATACTCGGCTTTTCCTCCTGTTTGCATAATTGCCCCTCCCCCATTCTTGTTTTCATGTGTCTGCTGATACTGGGCATAAACAAGTTCAGTTCAACTTCTTCCCATAGTGCTTCAGGTTCCCCTGATGCACTCTCCTCTTTTGGCATCACCAAAGAGGCTAGCCAGGAGTCATGCCAGAAATGAGCCTCTGTGTCCTGTTCTCCCGCTGCTTGAATGCCTCCATGTATATGACGCTTACCTCCGTGACCATTTACAATATTGAGCCACAGAGAGCAGGTTAGAATAGTCAGCACTTCTAAGTCAAATGGCTACAAGGGACAAAATATATAGCCGAGGACAAAATTTATAGCAATAACATTTATGTATCGTGTTACTCCTAGGACAATCCAATTTATAAAGTGCCTATTGTGTATACACAAGGCGCAACTGTAAATCATTATATTAAACAGTGCCAACTGTCAAAATACAAGATTCCCCTAAATTCTGCACATTGAGATTAAGGAGCTTTTGGAAAGAAAGCCTGCTTTAAAAACAAAAGACAAAAGAAACCATCTCTGATTCCTGCTGGACGAACAGCATCCCCATATATAAGAGCAGGTGTCTGCTGTATGATTTAAATACCTATGAAACATCTCTGGTAAATATTGACCTTCCTAGAAGGGTATAGATGTCTATAAAGTAATCAGGGAATGTGGCAAGAACCCAGGTCTGACACACACACCAGCTTTCCATTCTTTCCTCTTCAGTGGAGAACAGATTTAAAATGAGCAAGCAGAGAAAGGCTTTTCTGCCATTGGTTGGTCCATTTTCATCTACAGGCCCTTGAAAGCCTGGGAAGGGTGGCATGGTTGCCACCTCACAGAGTTATTTCACTATACTGTGACTCACAATAAAGTCCCAAATCCCAATCGGTGACAAAAACCTATGCAGGATCTTGAACCAAAGACAGGGAAATGGCTTCATGGGTAAAGAATATATTGAAAAAGTAAGAAGACTTGAGTTCTAACCCCCAGAACCCACTTAAAGCCAGATGCAATGCTGTGTATCAACAGTCTCAGAAAGACTGGAGAATCCCCACAAACTCATGGTCCAGCTAGCCTGGTGTACACAGCAGGAAACAATAAAGAGACCTTGTCTGCAATAAGATGGAAGTGTGCCATCTGACCGCAACAGCATGTATACACCTGCACGAACTCACACAAATGCATGTACATGAACACACACACACACACACACACACACTGAAGTGAAACTTTCAAACATATGCACACACTTTCCCTGTTTGCATTCTAACCCACAACTTATTCAGAATGCAAATCTTTTTGAAACCTAAGGTTTCGGGTGTGAATTAAAATAATTTCATTTCCCTAAGTATTCCTTAACATTTCTAACAGGGAATGGGCTGTGAAAGCACCCAAGTAGCGGAATTGGACATCACTTAGAACACAGATTGTCTGAATACCTGGAGAGGTCCAGGACTATTCTTTTGCAATTTAGACAGGCCTAAGGGCATGGTACTTTCTTCTTCCACCCAGGACCTTCAAATCCCTTGACTTGAGACAAAATGATGAAAAGCTTTAAGTTTTATTTATAGATTAGAATAGAATAACTTTTTGTCTTTTACAAAAGCTTGCTTCTCCAAGTCTATGAATGACTGACACTCTCATAGAGAAAGCAGCACACTGTCTTGGTTAAAGTTAAAATTGAAGTTGAAAACAGGTAAAGAAATGTCAAAAAAAAAAAAAGAAAAAGAAAAGAAAAGAAAGAAAGAAAATCCTGTGCTCGGTTTCGAAGGGATAAACTACACACTGATGCCCAGATCCAGAGAACCAGCACCGTGAAGAAAACACCTAGAATCTGGAGAGTAAAATTATGCACAGAGTGACTCAGAGACCATTGGACTTCCTTCCTGGCTGAAACAAGAACCTGTGGTATCACAGGGTTTTTCAAGGGTATCAGCTTCTGTTTATAACTCATGCATTAATCTGGAAAGTCAGATACCCCATGACTTTTGCAGGAAGGCTCTGAAAACTAGTCTTCTCCCCTAGTTGGTAGGTTTGGGTAGCATGCCAATCTGTTTGGGGACTTTACTCACAACCAAGGCTCTCAAACTTAGAAAGCTCACTTTAGTCATAAATCGAAGATTCTGGAAGGTTCTAGCTAAACAGTTCCATTCCAGAGGAAGGGAGCTCAAAGGCTTTCTGTCTGGGAAGAGAAAGGAATGGTAACATGGTGAGGCTTTCTTTTTTTAACTAAAAGTCACAAACCAACTCCTTGTTAACTAACTCGGGTCCTTGAGAAAATAAACACAATTGAGGACTGCCACACTAGTCTGCAGCTTGCTAAAAAAGGTTTCTTTGGGTTTTTTTTTCCTCATTATTAATGAAAAGCAAATAGTTGCTTTTCAAAATCTCCTCATAGACCCCAACAGCATACTTATACATTCCCCATTTCCCCCCAAACAACTCAGTTAAAAGTAACTAAGAAGCTACTTGACACTGTCAACACGACCCACAATAGCCACATTTGCAGATCTGGCTAGTACTTTTCTACAGGCACAAGATTGAAGGGTGGGTGTGTGGCATGGAGACCAGGTGCCTACAGCAGTGACACTGTTGATTCAGCACCTGGACATCACGATTTTCCTGGATTTTTGAGGAGGGATGGGGTTAATATTGATGTCATTTGCAACTCTGCACTTGGATCAGTTGTGAGTGCATAAATCACACATACAGCCTGAGAGCTATACTAAATCTCTGGAATGGAGATAGGAATTTAGAGAGCAGTTGACACTATGTCCATTTAGCAAAAGAATAGCCATGGGACCTCTGTAGGCCTGAGTTCTCTGTGTAGAGGGACTTGAAGTTATTCCTGTAACAATTGTGCCTCTTTGACACTCATGGCATAAAGACCATGGCAGAAGAGGAGGCAGACGTAAGAGAGAACCGGAGCACAACTGTGTCTGCTAGAGATGATTGGACCACTGTACTCATGAACTCAGAGCAGCTGTGTGCCTGCACAAGATTAAGACAGTGAACATCCAACCATGGAGTGAGGAAAGGTTCATGCCTCACCCCTAACTGAAGGACTCCAGACAGCTTCTAGGGGAAGGAGGGTCAATTTCTTTAGGAGTCTAGTTCCAGTAGGTTGACGATGTAGCAGCAGATTATCCCACAGCAAGAAGAATATGGACAATACAAACAGAAGTTGATGGGATATTAAATTTTTTTTAAAAAAAAATGGACATGGAATTGACAGCAGTGCATTAAGGGTGGATCTAGGAGGACTTGGGGAGGAGCCACAGTCAAAATGATCAAAATACGGTCTATAAAATTCCCAAAGAATTAATAAGATGTCTCTTAAAAGATTTCAAGGCTTCTTATCTTACCAATATGAAGTTATTATTAAAGATATTTACATTTTAATTATGTGTATGTGGGGGTATGTGCATGTAAGTGGTTGTGGTTAAGGAGGGGAGAGCTGTCACATCCCCCAGAGCTGTAGTTACAAGCTTCTGTGAGGCACATGATGTGAGTTCTGGGAAGGTCCTCTGCAAAAGTGTTAGGAGCTCAGAAAGGCTGGGAAATCCCTCCAGCCCCAAAGTTCTTATTTTCCATAAAAAAGATGTTGACTTTGTTCTATATGAAAGAGTAGCAAAGAAACAGTCTACCCTGTCCCTTCCACCTTAGAGAACAATAAAATGTCATATCGTCTATTCTCAATTTGGATATTTCCATAACTGTCAACCACTGTTACAGGGAACACCCATTATGTGTCTGTTCAGGAAACAGAGACACATCCTCCATTCTTTGTGGAACACAGTTGGCCATTGTTTGTTTCAGAGATGCTCATTCAACATTAAGTCTTGCTAACTCTAGAACCTAAGAATTGCTAGGAATTCCACAGGCTTCTAGAACTGCACATAAATTCTTATTCATATCCCTCTCTTAGAGTCCAGGGAAATTTGTTCCAAAGAGACTGTCCCCACACTGAACACAAAATCCACTGATGTTCAAGCCCCTTGCCCCAGCAGGGTAAATGGTATCTGATTTGTGTGACTTTCATACATACCCATACACTTTCAGATGACTCACAGTATCGAGTATGTTTGCTGCCTGTATCCTTCAGCTCATACAATTTCAGGACAGCTTTCGGTCAGTGATAATTGCAAGTTTTTGGGTTTTTCTATGTTTTGTTTGTTTTTAAAAAAAAAATTGAAAGAAAAAAGTTTTTCGCTCTTTTTCTTCTTCCCCACACAGTTGAATGCATAACACAAAAGTCATAGATACAGTAGGGGGACTATATGCACTTCCTATGATTTTTATTGAATAGAATACATGTTTTTCTGTGTTCACCTGTGTGTGCTGACTAGAGGCTAGCATCCAGTTGTCTTCCTCGATTAATTATCTTCCTTCCTTCCTTCCTTCCTTCCTTCCTTCCTTCCTTCCTTCCTTCATTTATTTATTTATTTATTTATTTATTTATTTATTTATTTATTTATTTATTGTAACACCTAGTTTGTCACTGGACAGTGAGATCAGATATTTACATAGGCTGCTTTTTGTATGAGCTATAGGTCCATGACACGTTCAGCTTTTACATGCTCACTGGGAATCCAGACTCAGGCCCTCAAACTTGCTTGGCAAGCACTTTACCAACTGAGCCAACCTCCCAACTACCTGAGGAGTGACCCCTCATGTTTACTATCTAGCATCCATGAAGCCTTTTTTCCAATTAACCTTTTCTCTGAGATTTAGTTCAGACACGTAGTCTATAGACCAAGGTGAAATTGATGTTGCTCTATGCATCCAGAGAGATGCCCATCTACACAGCGTCTGGGAAAGACTTCTTTTAGAATTTGCTGGATGGTATGATTGAAAAAACAGTACAGCCACCATCTTGCTACCAAAACTGACAGCAAGTGATCACATGTGCTGTGACATGATGTCTATGAGAGGGATAGGAATTGAATCTGGTTATAATAGTTTAATGCAGAATTTAGTTTTGCACCTTGCATTTTGCTTATGTTAACAAGTAGTGTTCGCTTAAGTGTGCTCACACTCAGGCAATCTCCCAAATGTGTACATAGCTGACTCCTGTGTAACAGTGACTAGTGATCTCTCATATGTCTCATCTATCCACCCCTAACCCAGTTGATGTTGCCAAAACCACATTATACACTGCTTCTTATATCACTAAAGAGGAATTTTGTCAGCTTTCCAGATTTTTTTTCCTACTAAAGTCTACCCAATACAGGAATATTTTTTCAGAAAAAGAAAGGCAAGCAGTTGAGGAGAAAGATAAACATTTAAAATAGGGGATCCAATACAGAACAATGTCCTATATTTCACAAGGAGTGGCACACACTGAAAATTTATTCAGACCCATGCAAAAATTACATTTTTACCAAACTAATATCTGTAGCATAGATTAACAGGAATAGTATCCATGCTTTCTGATTTCAATTCTGACTGGACTTGGCTGACATAATTATGAGGTACCTAAAAGTAACTGCCAAGGTTTAGAACACTTGCCCCTTCCTTTGAACTGGATCTATAAATGCCAAGAGAAAGTATTTTAGATTAAGTGAATAGATTAATAAACATCCTTGGAATATCTATCATTAAGGCTGATTTATTTCATATGGGCAGCAGTAACTCAAAGAAATGCCACAATATTCCAAAAATATTGCATGTTGCTGTCTCCACCATGCAATGTAATGACACCATGTGAGAATGACACCATCCATATTCTTCTGCAGCATTAATTATTCACAACAGTCAACAGATACTAAACCACTTTGAGCTTACGTGGGCATCAGCACAGGAACCACTCATATTTATAACACTGACAAATGGCCTTTCATTTGTAAATTTATAGTATAGCCATAATTTCTTGAGGGAACTGAGAGGTTCATTCAAAAAATTGCCACAACATTTATCTAGGCAAAGATGATGGATATGGCCTGCAAAATTAAATGCTTTTAAAAATTAAAATCATAATGCCAAGGAAAAAGACGTGCTCCTTTCTGCATTGCTCACACTTCTAAGTAATAACTGCTCATATTGCTTGCAAGGCTTAACCAAGACAGTGTGTTAATACTTATTAAGTATATCCAAGCATATTGCTGCTGAAGTTGTACTGTGAACTACTACACATTTCCAGTGTAAACTACTATTTTATCTTCTGATTCTGATCTTCCGTTTTAAGCTATACAATGTCTAGAACTATATATAGAATATTTATTACTGGCATTTATTGGATTTAGTTCTCCCCCTAAGCATACACTACAACAAACCATTATAATCCTATCCTAATACAACTGAAATATAAATTTTCATTTAAGAAAATAAAAATATAAACAGATAATGTTCCCTGAGATAATCAATAAAGAAGCAGGATCATCAATGCATGAAGAAGAAAGGACAGAGCTAGATGACATCTCTACTATGCCTTCCTTCACACATACAGGAACTCTTCAAACACCATAGTGTGTGTGTATATTATGACTATATATATATATGTATATGTATACATATATATATGTAGGATTTTTCAAAATAATCCTACTGTAGAATTTAGTAAAAATTTGATCCTGAGTTTAATCATTCAATGCAATTAAATAAATGGCAATCAATCAGTGATCTACCTCTTTTCAATATTAAATCAGTTAAAAAAAAAATCCATCATTCCAATTGCTGGCAAAGAACTTAAGCAAAATATTCCATACATGAAGATGAGGTTTTCTGAGGTTTTCTTCTGCTTAACCCCTGCACAGTAGCAACAGTCCTATAGGTAGTATGCTAGCTACACACCTTTATCAGCTTGCTAACTCCTTGTGGGCAGGAACATCCTCCTGGTCATCATCTTTGGGTCAACAGCAGCCAGTACAGCACCTGAAACATACATACAAACACACATGCTGATCCATGACATGACCATTCTTCCTCGTAATCCGCCTTATTAAAAGAGAACACATCACAACTGAATGGCAATTTTACTGCGAACACTTGCTTCTCAACCACAATGGCTTCTAAATTTTCATTCTACTTTTATTATAATCTTTTGTGTTTAATATTTTTTAATTATTTAAGAGCTTCAGACATGTGTACAGCATCTGGATCATATCATCCCAACACACACACCCAAATCCCCCCACAATTCCCTCGATGTCCCACAGCAAACATCAACTCCTCTTATGTTATTATCTACTGAATACAAAATGTCTAAACATGCACAGATGTGGAACCATCTACTGGAGCGTGGTTGTGATGGTTATTCTTGGTTCTTAACTAGATTCCATCTGGAATTAATTGAAATCCAAACTGTTGAGTAGAGCTGTGAAGTGTTTTTTCTTCACTGGATCATGTAAGGTGAAAAACTTACCCTAAATTTGAGGTGGGAAGACTCAGCTTTAGTCTGGGCCACACCTTCTGGGGACAGGCTACATATGGACATGGAAGAAAGAAACACCTGCTCTTTGCCTGCCAGCCCTCACTTTTGCTGGAAAGTTCAATCCAAAGGACTCTGGGGGTTTTTTGGGTTTTTTTTTTTTTTTTTTTTTTTTTTGGATTCTGGCATATACTAAAGACCAGCTGAGACATCCAGCCTCATGGACTGAACAACTATTGAATTCTTGGACTTTCCGTAAGACAACAGCCATTGTTGGAATAGTTGGCCCACAACCTGTAAGCCAGTCTAATAAATCCCTTAGATACTAGATAGATAGATAGATAGATAGATAGATAGATAGATAGATAGATAGATAGATAGGTAGATAGGTAGGTAGGTAGGTAGGTAGGTAGGTAGGTAGGTAGATAGATAGATAGATAGATAGATAGATAGATAGATAGATAGATAGATAGATGATAGGTAGGTAGGTAGGTAGGTAGGTAGGTAGGTAGGTAGGTAGGTAGACAGGTAGGTAGAGAGAGACAGACAGTAGCAATCTCTTTATCTAGAGAACCCTGACTAACACAATGATTGACTTTCCGGGTGGCACACTCTGGACCCTCTCTTCCTGGATAGCCATCAACTGTCAATAACTCTTAAGCCCCTCCTTTAACCAGGAAGAATGTTGACTGGTTGGATCATCTGCATATTTTGTGCGGACCCTACCACAACCGCTGAAAGTTCCTGAGGTGCAGCAGCCCTGTTGTGTCCAGAAGACACCGTTTCATCTCACCTGTGGCTCCTGCTATCTTACCACACTATCTTCCCTTCAAGTGTTCTCTTAGCCCTGGGGGTAGTAGAGCACTCCAGAGACATTTCTCTCTGAACTTGGAAAGTTGTAGCTATCTTTTTTAAGCACCATCCACTGCAAAAGGAAGCTTCTCAGTGTGTGCTGAGAGCTGATATGATGAGTGCTGGCCCAGAGGGGCAATTGTCTTTTGTTTTTGAGGACACAGTCCACGTATGCATTTTGATTATGCCCTTTAGAGTTGGGGCTCATCTTAAGTAAATTACTTTTTGCTAACAAATGCAGCTATCTGTGAAATATAGCATCTTGTTGGAAGGAAAAAGGTGATCTTAGCATGTGCAGCATGCATCTAAGACTGGTGTCTTTATTTGAGAATCTACCTCAAACAGATGGCTTCCTCCCTCAATATTAGAAGTTGAAGCTTGCAACTTTGAACATTATCGGGGTATGCTTGGTTGGTTAGAGTCTTTATCCAGCCTACAATCTACCAATATGATCTATGATGGGAGCTTCAATTCATGTAGCAATAGTTCTGCATCCATTAAAGGCTAGAAACTAAAGCCATCAGCTCAGCACCACCCTCCAGGATGAACTGAAGACTAAAGGCCAGCTCTGCGGACAATATATGATCAAGTCTTGGTTCAAACTCTGGGCACCAAAGGCTGATGTAAGCTTTTCTTTGTTGACAATGCTCTGCTCAGATGTTAGTATCAAAAACAAATCTCCTGTAATGCAATTACTATGCTACTGCTTCTCCAGACTCTGCTTTGCATCTTCTATTGGCTATTTCTAGTCTGCAGCCTTCGTCTGTAGTCATCTGTGAGTCTCAGAGGTTTCTGTGAGCCCTATGACTCCTAGCAAGTTGTCAAACCAGAGAATGGTTGTGGAAACCCTACAGTCACAACTGGTGTCAGAAGTGAGATTTCTCTGGCTTCCTCTCACTTTGACCTGGGCATTTGGTTAAACTCACCACCTCCCCACTGTAAATCCACAAGGTTTAAAAGGGCTTTGAAAGGTAACTAGATTTATTACTTAACTTTAAGTTAGCTTAGCGTTCTGATCGTTCAAATCCTCGAACCAGAAGATGTTTACATAGAGGTGATTACCTATTGTTTATCTTCCTCTATGCAAACAGCAACCACCCCCAATTCTCTAGTAATAGACTCAAAAGAAAAAAATGTTTTTATTTTATTTTGTTGTTATTTGGTAATGTAAATGGTTAGTGACATTTAGGAGAGAATGGGTTGAACAGCATTCAAAACACAAAAGATCCGTGTTAGACTGACCAAGGCAGGATGTTAAAAACTAACTTCATTAAAAATCCAATGGTTTTCTAATAAAATATTAATTAAATCCTTTGTTTTTCCCAAGTGCTCAGGTTATTCTATGCAAGTTGTTGCCTATATATTTGTATTATTTAATTAAATTACTAACAACATTTTAGTAGGTAGAATTACAAAACAGCCCCCAAGATCTCTACATCTCATAAATACATTCTATACATAGGTATTTTAGATATGTATGTGGGAAGTATTTATTGAATAACACAGTTGATTGTCATGCAGGCTATGCGGAGAAGCTTAGGCTAGCCTTGTAAGTGTTCAAAAACTTAGTCTAGAGATCAAGGGTTGGGACCTGGGAGCTGAGAAGGGTTTATTCCAACACTGCTATGTTCGGGATGGAGGGTTGAACACTGGGGACAGAAGGTTGAATGTATAAACAATAAGTAATCTAGCTAGCAAAGAACAGGGCCCTCTGGACTACATCACAGAGAACTGAATTTTGCTAACAAGAAAAGTTAGAAATATAATTTTTAGAGAATCTACAGATAAGAACACAGCCTGGCCACCCTGAACTGTATATAGCCTTGTGATATCCTGAGTAGAAAAGAGTGGAGCAGAGCTGGACACTGTTTGGTACAACAGTGAGCTAGCTCCTAAGTATCAACTCAGCCACTGAGCTTGTGAACATTTCTTACAGAAGAACATAGGAGATGCACGTCTTACTGACTCCTGTTCAGTTTTTCCCTTGGGAAGCAAAAAACTCGTGGGAAGCCATGGTCTCCAGGACCATGTTGAACTAGTCACGAAGACTGTCCCCAGCACTGGAAACTCATGGACTCCTTCAAATAAAAAATACATAACACTTGTTAGTCTGTACTTATTCCATGTGCAGCTGAACACTGGCCAAGTTCAGCTGTCCTTTCGGGCTATGAGGAGGAGGCAGGTCTTATGTGTACAGTCAGTTCCTTCAGAATGTTCTCCCGTCTTTGTAAAGTGAGACTATCAGACAGCAATTATCTCTCCTAAGGTAGATGTCCACGGTTCATTCCACACAGAACACAGAGCTCCTAAAGTACTCTGAGTGAGGCTGAGATCCCTCACGAGGGCTCAGTGATGAGCACCAGCACGATGTGTAATGCCTCTCAGCTCATTCTGTGCACCACTACATACTTTTCATAAGACATGGGCATCTCTGTTCAAATGTGATCAACATGGCCTCACATCAGAGTCATTTGCTCACTGAGGCACCAATTATTGAAGGATAAACAACAAGCTGAATCCTATCCAGCCCAAGGAGATGATAATGCACAGGGTTCTGCTTATCACTAAGTATTGCTTTTTAAAAATGTGCTTCTCAGACACTGGGATTTCATCATGCTCCAGCGAGTATACAGACAACACAAATTGGCCTTTTTCATGTTTTTGAATTTTTTCCTTATCCTTCTTTTTCCGCAGAGGTGATCGTAAGGGTAAGGGTGGAGCTTAGAGGACTGGGAAGTGAGTGCAATTGGGGGGCTGATGTAAAATTCTCAAATAGTCAATAAAACTTAGGTTACAAACTATACACACACACACATACACACACACACACACACACACACACACACTTCTCAACAACTAAAAAAGAAAAAAATGATGCTGAATGGTTGTTATGTCAGCATTAATTCTGGCACTTGGAGAAGACAGATGTAGGCAGGTCTCTGAGTTCAAGGCCAGCCTGGTCTACAGATTAAGTTCCAGAATAACCAGGGCTAACAGACAGAGAAACCCTGTCTTGAAAAACCAAAAATAAACAAACAAAAATAAATAAATATGTATCTTATATAGAATAAACACATATTAATATATCATAACATATCTAAAGATAATATAATTTAATATCTATTAAATGTATATTTATTAAACATATAGAGGGATGTAATCTTGTAAATATTTTATAATTAATATATAAACATATAACTTCTGTTATATGTAATAAGCATGATAAATATCTAATAAGTAATATATACAACACACATATAAGTATATGTCTCATTCTATTCCACTGGATACTCTAATAGCACAGTCAAACCTTTACGCAGAAGACCTTCTCAGGTATACCTTGATGTTCCCTTTATCCCCACTAGAAACTACTTATGATATGGAATTTATCAAGTTGCATTTAAACTGCACAAGATTGATGTCTATATTTTTCATAAACACTATTAGGAAGAAAGTGCAGCCCAGATTTCCAGTTCTGGTGCAGGCACATTATTCCAGTACTCTGGAGACAGAGGCAGGAAGATTCAGGTTCAAGGCAACCCTTCACTACATAATGCGTTCAAGGCAGTTCTAAAATGTGAGTAGGATTTGATCTGATGACTGGTTTACAGACTAACAGACTTGGCTCTCAGGAAAGTTATGTATGGGGGCTTAGACTAATCACAGTTTCATGCAACAAGGAAAGTCTGCTCTATTTCCTCCTGAAAGTTAAAGTACACAGCCTGTCCCCAGCTCACTAGCATGTGACTTATGATGTTTTGACTTTATGGTGACATGGAAGTACACTCATACAACTATTCTGCTTCTCACTCTGAGTGCAGTATTCAATAAATCACATGGAATGCTCCACACTAGTATAAATTAGGCTTTCGCTTAGATGTTTGCCTGACCACAGACTTAATGTAATTTTTGATTAACACAGGATGGACTGCGTTCTAATATTGCATTGGTGAAGAGCATCCCTAACACTGGATACCATCAACTCTTGATTAAACCCCTTGGAGGTCAAGGAGCACATCTTCAGAATGCATACATCCTGAAGGGGTGGGGTATTCGAAGTCCAGAGGAAGAACTGAGCTGTAAGTATACAAGCCCACAACGTAGCCTACAGTGTTGGACACATTTTAGGTGCACCATGATGATAACTATTCCCCTTCCTGAATATGTCTTGATGAGAAGGTTTTGTTGAGTTGGTCCCATGTAGAGAGGGCAATATACAAGCTAGCCATCAGCCTTCTGAGAAATTTCCTAAAGATACAGATACTCTAGGCAGTTTTCTCTTTGAGATTTTATGCAATTTTTTTTTATATTCAGCTCTGTATAACATTAAGTCTACTTAATAGCTGAGCTGTAGAGAGGTGCTAAAATTGAATAGTAATGTTTCAAGTAGTGACACATACAGAATGGGATTTAAATACAAGGCCATGACCTAGTCAATGACCTTTCTCTCAGGTCCACCAGGTGCAGGCTGGTGGCTGAGTGGAATCTCCTTAAAGCTTAAATCTCTCGAGTACTCTATCTACCCTGTCAACCCAGGGCAGACAGGCAGAAACTAACAAACAGAAATGGATGATCTGACACGGAGATCATCACATTTTACTGTTATTATGATTCTGAGACAGAGTGGCACAGGATGACCTTGAACTCATTATGTACCCAAAGATAACCTTGAACTCTTGATTACCCTGCCTCTATCTCCAAAGTGCCAGGATTATAGGCATACACTAGGCTCAGTTTCACCTGGTGCTAGGGATGAAACCCAGGGCATCACACAAGCCAGGAGAACAGTCTGAGTTCACCAGGGAGCATTTCTACATTACATTTTACAACTTTTCAACTAGACAGAAGGGTGGGGGTGGTGGAAGAACAGACTATGAGCACGGGTCCATTCTTTTTGTTTTAAAGTAAAGGTAGATAAAATTTAAACCCACGAATGTATCTCAAAGTTATACTATTTTATCAAAACTTTCCCTACTTAAATTATTCAACTTGATGTACAAGTTATAATTCCCACCCTACCTTTTCTATACATACTGGGTTCCTTTACTCTTGTGCTATTGAAAAATGACATACTATTCCACTTACCACTCAAGAGGAACCAAGAACATCAATTCTCTTAGAATCAATAAGAAAAGTGGACACTTATAGTCCCCACCAGCCTAAAATAAATTTCCCAGTGTCTTCTTGTGAAATTTTCCAAAACAATGCATGACCTGAAATCTTCAAGGGTAAAAATTTGAGGTACTATAGCAGTATGTTTAAATTAAATCCTTAAGGCATTTAATTTAGTTCATTTGGAAAATTCTAAGACCTTTCCCGTTTTCTATCTAGTATGGAGGGATTCAGGCACACAGGGTGGATCTATGTACATAGGAGGAATCCATGCACACAGGGAGGGAACCATGCACATAGGAAGAGATCCATGTACACATGGAGAGAGCTATGCTATCCATGCTATCTTGGAAACTGGTTGGTGCCTATGGAGTTTGTGAGTCTGCTCTACCAGCTGACTAGGAGAAGTCACTTGACCTTTTTGAAGTCATAGACAAACACTGTAGCAGTTTTTAGTTACAGAAAGGGTGACCAGAAACAGTGAGTAGCAAGAGACAGATAGTCCTCATGAAGCACAGAGGAGTATAAGTAACCATGACAAGAGCCCACGGTTCCGCATAGTTGTTCAGTTAGGTGCTGGGCTATGAGATTTGTACAAATTAGCTGATTTGATTCTCACAGCCACTTTACGACAGGAGACTTGACCCATCTCACAGTCAAGAGAAAGGGAACAAAATGTACAAGGTCACACAACCCGAACCCCATAGCTTCTATGCTCCCCCATCAACTAAACCCACGGGTTCAAATGGAGCACCACGTAACAAACAAGCAGCAGACCGAATTACAAAACTCTCAAGTATTAGAAGTTTATATAGTTGGCCCTGAAGCCAAAGTCAAATAAAATATAGACAAAGCATTCTGACTTAAAAAGGGTTTATTTGTGAGGTCATGGGACTTGGATGCAGGCAAAGGATGCCTTGTGGGAAGAAGACATGCTTCTTCTGTGTGTGTGTGTGTGTGTGTGTGTGTGTGTGTGAGAGAGAGAGAGAGAGAGAGAGAGAGAGAGAGAGAGAGAGAGAGAGAGAGAGAGAGAGAGACTTCTGAAGTTTTCCCTAATCATGCTCAATGTCACATTTGGAGATAAAGTCTCTTCACTGGACCTGGAGTTGTCCAGTTGTCCTGCAAACTCCAGGGATTCTCTATCTCTGCCCATAGCCCTGGACTCCAGACCTATTTAACGACACAGGTTTTTATGCGGATGCTGATGATCAAATTCATGCACCAAGCCCTTCACTGACTGGGCCACCTTCCTGGGCTCATTCTCTTTACCTTGTTTACGGGTGAGGCAAGTTACCCGAGGGCAGCAGTGAGCCTGGGCTGGAACCCAAAGTCCCTGTCTTTCAGTCATCGTTCCTTCTACCGTTTCTGGAATGTTCTCAGGAAACAGCAGACATTGGATTCTGTTCTCACTAACGTGTGATCTTCTGTCCTCATCTGTGAAATGTGAGAATTAATTACACCTACTCCATCCAGCTGCCTGGAAGAGTAAGGATGATTACTACACATCTATACACAGGCCCTTCCTGGTGCCCATTGGGCACTTGCTATTAAGACATCAGAAACACACATTTGGAAAATAAGGCGCTCAGACGTGGACAACCACTCTGCTGCAAAGAGAAGATCCCATGCTGGGTAACAGCATCTGAGCTATGCCAGCCTCTAGTCTAGACCCATTCCTTACTCTCCTATCTGTGCCCTCTAGACATAGAACTAATCTTTGTCAGTGGGGGAGTTAGAGTAAGTGTTCAAAGTCGCTTTACTAAAAGTTGGAACTAGAGTCACAGCTTCCATCCCTACTCTCATCGTGAGCTGTTGGGACCCTGTATACCAGCTCGTGTCCTAAGACTAATCCTGCCATCACTAATTTGGGCATGATGATAGTAAGACATATGTAATTTGCAATTCAAATGGTCTTTAATCTTAAAAGGATTTCCATAGGTGGGACACACAGAGAAGTGTGTCCCATAGCCCTGTCCTATGCACAGCCTGCCACTCACTCAAGAGAGCTTAACTCGCCAAGGAGGAGCCAGCCTCAGTGCAGCTTTAAAATGACATCACTCCCATATTTACATATTTTTAATAGGGCTATGATGAATCTCCTTCCGCTTGACTCCTATTTTGAGCTGTGATATTTTAATCTCCATTCTTGCTGCAACTTAGCAGATGAATGTGCACTGTGACAGGGCTCAGAGGAAATCGTATAAATAAAGCGAAGTGGAGCTATGACATCCCACATTTTATAGCTTTTTTATTGTAGCTGAAGCATAAACAGAGCACAGCTGTGTTATACTTACCGCTGTGAGTGCTCCCTCCATCCACACCCCCTACTAGTTTTAAAAAGACAGTGCTCTTATTCAGAAAGCTTCTAGGATGGGGAGCAGTCCTCACCAGGCCATGCTCTGCCACAAAGCTTTCCTGGTGACTCATTTCTCCATCATGCATGTAGCTCTGTCAGGTCATAGTCTCATCTGACTGGAGATTAGCATGCCTACTGCAACCCAGGCTGTACCCAAGCCAAAGCTTCTAGCTGTCACCTGCTTCAGGATGGCTCCTTGGCACACACACACACACCCCAAACACACTTCAGAAATACTCCTTGGAGAAATAAAGAGATAGAAAAGTAGCATGGAGTTCTCCAAAATGGTGCCTTCTCTTATGGAGAAACTCATTCAAATGCGCTCTCAGAGTGTTCTGATGAAAGCTGGACATCCTAGGAGAGCCCAGGAAAGTTGGAGAGGTGAAATTAATTTATGTAAAGCAGTTGTTTATAATGTCTGAATAGTCCAATGAACGACAAAAAGTATGCTTCATCTATATTTTGACAGAAATGGGGTGAGGTCCCATGGTTGATGACCCCTGACCTAAGCTGAGCTTCTCTGGGACATATCCTGAGATACTCCACTTGGGTCAACTGTAGTAAGAGTGTTGATGGTACCCTAGGACCCAGGACTGCCCACCATGGATCAGCTCCTGGAGACCACTATGATAGTAAGAAAGAATACCAATAACCAAAGTGCTCTGGAGACAAGAGGACCCTCCTGCTGAGCCCGACTCCCCACTCCAACTCTTCCTTCCGAGGTCCATGCACATGCCTGTTCTCCTTTGCTCTCTATCTCCATCCAGACACCTGTCCTCTCTCTACTCTATCTTCTTTGGGGTATTTTTACTTCTGCCCTTCCCCAATCTTCTCTTAAGCTTATGTTAAGCTGCCTCAAATTGAGTTTTGTAATTTACAAACATATATTTTCTCTTTCTGTTTGTGTCTGTGTGCATACACTTACACATGCATGAGTGCACGTGTTGGATGCACATCCATGTACAGACAAACCAGTCTGAGCAGGAATGTATGGAGGATAGAAACCAGCAGCAGGTTGCCTTTCACGCCTTCTCCACCTCACTTTAATTAATTTTATCTATTTATTCGTTTGTTTATTTGAGTCAGGATCCCTTGCTGTACCTAAGTTACCTGTCTAGCAAGCTCTGGGGACCTGCCTGTCTTAAGTCTCCAGCATTCAGGTTACGGGCACACATACACACACGTCACCATTTATAGCTTTTTACATGGCTGCTGGGGATCAAAACTCAGGTGCAGCAAAGCACTGGACTTGCAGAGTCATAGCCTCAGCCCTCATCTATTTCCAGAGTCTTTATTATTACACTTTCCAGAGGATTCTGTTTCTCCATTCAGTTGGGATTTATTCTTTCTTTTACAAAATACCAGCACACTATCTATGGGAATGAAGGAAAGAAACCCCTCCAGGTTTTTTAGGAAAACTCATGATGAAAACTCAGAAGATAGGTGCATCCAAGTGAAAGAATACAGGGGGCTTTATACCCTGTGCATTCTGGAGGGAGAGGAAGGGCTGGGTGGGGGCGGGGTTTGCATTGTCATCAGCATGGGAGGTGGAAAACACCAGAACACAATGCTAGAGACACCTCCATTGACAAGCTCAGTCATTATCAAACAGGTACAGCTGGGCTAAGGAGGGGCATGGCTTCTCAGCTATCTATCCAACATCTATTGCCATGCCCCCAGCCCAGCCCAGAGGCCTGATCAGCAATTTTCACTTGTGCGAGTGGAATAACAGGATTCCTTTGTTTTGATGGCAGATTATCAAAGTGCATCTTTAAAGATGTGACCTCATCTGGATTTGTAAACCTGCTCCGTGGAGAATGACTGGGATTCTACCCTGCGTTGAACAACATATAATTTCATAAAGGAGTGACTGTCAAAACATAGTACTCCATTCTTGATGTGTGTGAAGAAGCACATTTGTAATGTAAATAACCTCAGAAGTTGTGTGATATTTTAAAATAACCCATCTGGTGGGAAAACAAAGATCATCGGCCAGTTGGTTCCAGCATTAGGAAACTACTGTACATGTTGCACATCAACCTGACAGTGTGTGTGGAACCCCAATATAAACACCACCCCAGATCAAGTCTCAGGTTGCTTTCTTTGTCAGGGGTGAGTATTTTTAATTGACCCAGTTCCCCTGGCACAATCTTTAAAGGAAGATAGTATTAGATACCTAGGGCCAAGAAAATAATGTGAGCAAACTGATCATAGCCTAGGTTATATGGATCCAGCTGTACCTCGATGAAAGCTTAAATGAGGAAAATACAGTACATATTTTCTATTTGGTAAGTTTATTTGGCAATGGGCAACAACTAATCAGAGAGAGAAGCAATCCCCCCATGGAAGTGTGAAACAAGAAAAGCATCTTCAGGGCAATGGGCAAAAGATTCAGAAAATTAGTCCATAAACTTTCATTAGTGGAATCTTGTTAGAGAATATTTTATGAGTCAGTGTGTGCCTGTATTTATGTGTGAATACCTATGTGCACACCATGCAGGTGGTGCCCTGTGGAAGCCAAAGAGGAAGTCAGGATCCCTAGAATTGAAGCTAAAGGTGACTGTGAGCCCCCATGTAAGTGCTGAGAATCAAACCCCAGGTCCTCTGCAAGAGCAGCACGTGCTCTGAAACCACTGATCCACCTCCAGCCCCTCAGCGGTGGAGTCTAGGAAAAGGGCAATTTCAAGCAGAATGCCACCAGAGCAGAGCAGGATAGTCTAAGAAATGTGTGTGGTGTGAGAGCCTCCTTATTTAAATGGTGGATGACTGCTCACGCAGCTACAAATGGCCAGAGTAGCTTGGCCATGGCCAGGGCCCAAAGAGCTAGCTAGACTCTGCTCTCTATCAAGACCTTACTTTACTCATTGACAAATCAATGGCTCAAACTCTGGACCAAACTCCGTTTCATAAAAAGGAAGCAAGTATAAATAAAATGTATCTTTCATTTTTCAAATTAACAAAAATTATTTTTCACAAAGTTGAAAAATATGGTGAAGTTTCTAATTTTTATTAAATTCCCCTTCTTGTGCATGTGTGTGTGTGTTTGTACAAGTCAGAGGATGACTTCATGTGTCAGACCTCACCTTCCACCCTGCTGGAGACAGGGTCTTTTATTGACAGCTTTATATGCCAGGCTCACTGGCCTGTGGGCTTCTGGGATTCCTGTCTCTCTTTACCTCACCACAGCGACACTGGATGGTTACGGGGGGGGGGGGGGGGGGGGGCACACACTGAGTCTAGCATTGTACACGGTGCTGGGATTTGAACCCAGCTCCCCACGGTTGTGCTGAAAGTGCTTTGACCAACAGAGTCATCTCTATTTAGGAGAGTTCTTTTAGGCACTAAACTTTCCATTAAATAGGTGTAGACTAGGCAGGCTTTGGTGCACATGGCACAAACATGTTTGTCTGAGAACTCAGTGAATCCACATGTCTCTGCTGTGCCAATGTTTTTATCAGTATTTGTTTCAACTGATAATGAAGTTACATAAAAATGTCTTAAGCAATAAAGTAATATCTTTCCACTTTAAAGCCAGAGAATAGGATAAGAATATTAAAACAACATTTAATTGGCACCCTAAGAATCCCTCTACAAGAATCCCTTTGTGTCCTTGTTAATAATCTTGTATTAATAATTACACTGGAAATGTCTTTTCAAAGCTGTATCCAGATTTTGTAATTGTTTGTTTATAGACAGGGTAGTTCAGACTGGTCTCAAAAATCGCAATCCTCCGGTCTGCTTCTGCAGTGCTGGGATTATGGACATGTACCAATCATCATGCCCAGCAGTAGATAAGGCTTGAGTTACCTACACAATGCTTGCTGTTCAATAAGCTACGTTAGACAGATCCAGGAGGCTGGTGGTTAGCTAATGGGGCAAATCTACAGCAGATAGATACTTCCGGTAGCATATAAACAAAAGCTACAGATAAAACAAAAAGATTTTCACAAAGTGCTGTCAAGGTGACAAGCCTAGTGGCCTGAAAGTGATCCCCAAGAACCACATGGTAGGAGAGAACAGACCCTGCCTGCTGACTTTTCACCTCCATATGCGTTCCACAATATGTGCATGCCCACATACATACACACACACAAGACATAACTAAAATGTAATAAAGAATTTGATTTTAACCCCCTCAAAACTGCCCATGTAGAATTCACGAAGAAGACAGTAAAAGATTAGTTATGGTGTCTCTAAGCAGCCCTGTGGAATGACAGCTCAATCATCCCAAATCACCCTGGCTGTTTTCAAACAAATCTCTGCTCCCCAGATGGAATAGAGCCGATGGTGATGGCGTTAAGGGGACTGCTAAGAGCTAACCTCACACGGTCACATCAGGGCAGCCAGAGCAAAGTGTCCACACAGGCCAAGGCTTCTGTGCCAACAGCAGAGGCCTGCAAGTCTGTCTTGTGTGTTAACACAGATCACATGACCCAGAAAGGCATTAATCCTAGATATACCTTCTCACTTTTCCAGGCATCAAAAACAGCCTTAAACTGAATGTAAAATGTCCACCATGGATGCTTGTGTTTGAACACCTGGTTCTCAGATGGTGACACTGTTTTGGGAGCTTGTAGAACCGTGAGGGGGTGGGTTAGTGAGCAGGAAGGTGTAACCATTCTGCCAACTTCCTGGCCACTCTCTGCTTCCTCAGTGTTATGGGGAAATCACCTCACCTTCTGCTCCAGTCCCTGACCCCCCACCCCCACCCCCGGCCACACACACACACACACACACACACACACACACACACACACACACACACTGTTATCCCACCTCAAACTGTGAGCCAGGACAAAGCTTCCTCCTTTAAATTGCTTGTCATCAATCATTTGGTCACAGGGATATCAAAAAGCCAAACTCATTCACACTTCCAAGGGTGTGTTAAGATCTCATGGGGAGCACATCTTAAATTTCACATCTTACCTTTCACATTTACATGGATTTTTTTAGAAATCAAAATTAAATACTTTTAATTTTATAATAAATTACCTAACTTTTCCCCCAAAACACTACAAAATTGACTTTTGACAGCTATGTACAAATGTATTCACTACCTCACCACCATCATCCCCACAGACACAGTCATCCCCACAGACACGGTCATCCCCACAGACACGGTCATCCCCACAGACACGGTCATCCCCACAAGCACCGTCATCCCCACAAGCACTGTCATCCCCACAAGCACTGTCATCCCCACAGACACCGTCATCCCCACAAGCACTGTCATCCCCACAGGCACCTTCATCACAACTGTTTCTTATTAAGCCCAAGAGTATATTAGACTTTGCATTTTACTTTTATAGTGTTATACATCAGACTCTGAGCATTGTTTAGTATACACTAAATAATTCTATCCCGCCAAGCTCTGTGGCACAGGTCCTTAATGTCAGCATGTGGAAGGCCAAGCCAAGCAGATCTCTGTAAGTGTGTGGTGAGTCTAGTCTATACAGCAAGTAGTCATATATAGTAAGTCCTTGTCTCTAAATAAAGAAATAAAACAATCCCATCCTACTGTATTATATAATCCTGTAAGGAGATTCTAGATTAAATCCAGACTCCCTAGAGAAAAAGAAGAAAATTTATAAATACAAAAATTTGCTTCTCCATTTTGAAGCCAAAGAACAGCAGTGACAATAAAGAAACATGGAAAGACATGGATCTGGAGACAAGGGGTCAGGATGCACCGGGACCATCTGTCTAAATAATTCATTATCCAACGCTGTTTGCCATTGAAATGACCATTCATGAGATAGGTTTTTGACTTGTGCATTATGAAAATCAAAACAGTGCTTGTAGAAATAAAAAATAATAATAATAAATTATGAACCTTTAGTAAACAGTCAAATTTACTGTAAAATATTGCTGAAAAATCTTAGGAAATTTCAATGTGAGTTTTTGTTGTAGAGTGAGTGCTGTGGGGAAATAAAGGCAGCCTCTGGTGATTTCTCACTTTCAGCTGTGTTTGAAGCAGTCTTTTGTCACTGTTCTCTGTAATCCAGGACCAGTGGGTAAACTGAGGAGTCTTCTGCCTTTGCCTCTGTGACCAAAGCAATCTTTACATGGATCATGGAATCCAAAAGCTTTCACAAGACCTTTATCAGCTGACCCATCCCCATGAGCCCCAGACTAGCTGATGTCTCCAAGTCTAACACACTTTTAGTTAAGTATTCATGATACACCATAATGTCCAGAAATGAAAATATACAGCTAAGCACATCACAGAATTCTGTGACAAAACATTTAGGGGGATACACATGTCTAACACCCCAGATAAGGAAGCCAAGGCAGATTGAAGTACAGATACCAAAGGCCAACTTGGTGAACCAATGAGTTTTATAGAGGCTTTTTATAGGAACGTGGATGAAGTGATACAGGAACAGAAATGAATCAAGGACAGCTGCATCATCAAAGCCCACGTAAGCACAGCTGACAGCTCACAAAGCTGGGGACCTAGCATAGACTGTATAGCCACAGGCAGCCTAAGAGGTTGGAGAATGTTCTTTCCAAGTGACTCAACTGATCTAACCCTCTTCCAGGCAACTGAGCTACTTCCACACCTTCCAGGCAGGTAATCTGATCTCAGCATCTTCTTGGCAGCTCAGTTTGTATGAGGACCCCGCCCCCTCTATTTTGAGGGCTTAGCTTTTCTGTAAGGGACTATCAGCTTTTATTGCTTACTCAGCAGGAGAGGGCTTAGTGTATCTGGTTAGTTTCAGGGACTTCCTGATATAACTGTGTGGGGATTCAATAAAAGTTTCAGAAGTTTTGGAGATATCAGAGGAACTCTACCCACAGTCTATGTGGGGGGTTAGTAAAAGCTCCAGAAGTCCCAGAGCTCTAACCACAGTCAGTCTAGGAAAATCAGAGAATGATGATTCAAACCTTTAATCCCAGCACAGGGAGTATCCTGGGAGTGATGACCTACACCTTAATCCCAACTGAGTCAAGGTCACTTCAGATTATAGAAGGAATTCCAGGCTCCCAAGCAGGTGTGGTAGGGCCACACCTAAATTACCGAAAGAGTACTTAAGACAGGATAGAAACACAGAGGGGCCCATTCCAAGGGAAGCAAGGCTGGGAAAGCTAGAAGACAGCTGAGTAAGATCTGACTGTGGTGTTTATTCCCTCTAGTATCTCCAACTTCTTCAGAGATCTATCCCTGAGTCTCATTCCTTTGTGCGACACAACTGAGTTGTTTACCTTCCCGCTTACAGAGATTCCCTGTAGCCGAATTGAATGTTTCAGGTTCATTGACACTATTATACAGCACACTCCAGAGCTTGTCAGTTTTCCAAATCTCACACCCTTTGACGCTGACAATGTGTACAAGGGGGCTTGTTTAGACAATGTCCACATTTGTCAGAGCATCTTCATTTCTATAGTTTGTCAGAACCTTATAAACGATTATAACAGAATATCTTTAATATAGTAGTTAAAATGTGGCAAAAAAAAAAGTAGAAGTAAAAACTGATTTTAATGAACACTAAAAGTCACCCATGCAGCTTTTGCAAAGCCCTTCCTGCGGTAACCCTTATACCTTCTCTCCATGGAACCACAGCATGCGACGTTTACATGGGTTCCATCACTCTAGGGACTCTTTATGCTAACTCATGTTGGTCTCACACTATCCTAAGGGAGTTTGTCTTCAGCAAAGAAGTGAGTAGACAGACATACTGGTGTCTATCTATAATATCAGCACTTCTATTGGAGACATAGTAGAATTAGAAGTTCAAGGCTAGCCTGGGCTGCATAATAAATTTGAGGCCAGCCTAGGCTACATGAAACCTCATCAGAAACCCATGCAAAACAAAACAAAAATAACAAATCTCCACACAAATGTAGGTAGAGCACAATAAAATGTAGGTTCTATAGATGGGGCATCATTTCCCCAACTCCACAGCCCTACAGAAAGGAGTTCTGGTAGACAAGCAGGAAAACTCAGAACACAAACTTCTTTGACATCTTTTATGCCTTGCAAAGGCTATAGATAATTTCCTTGGATTATTAAAGTGCCATCTTTTTCACTGTCATTTTATACTAAAAAGGAAAGTGTGGCTAATATGCATAATCAGTAAAATTGTTAAGTAGGCAAATTCTATTTCTCTAGGTCCTTCATCTTCTTTGATGACAAGCTTCTTAAGTTCCTCTGCCACTTTAGTCCCTGGGCTACCTCTGGCCACTGTAGAGTCCAGCACACTCATTCACATGGGGCTGAAATCAAAGGAAATAACCCTAGCTCTATTTACCTCCCCAGTGATGTGAATGAGAAATGTCCTCCTGGGGCTCGTGTATTTGAATATTTGGTCCTCACTTGGTGGAGCAGCCTAAGGAGGTTATGAAACTATTAAAAGGTGAAGCCTTGTTGGAGGAAGCACATCCACAGGGTCCCCAGGCTTTCAGAGTTTCTATCCTTGTTTACTTCCTGAGTGTTGAGGCTCCTTGCTTCTGCTGCCATGCCTGGAACTCCTGGAAGGGGTCATGATGGACTCCCTCCCCCTGGAACTGTAAGCCCATGTAAACTCTTCTGTGAGTTGCTTCTGCCCATGCATTTTCTCACAGTAACAGAAAAGCGATGGATACTATGTAGAATTCCACCTATAATCAATCAACTCATCCTTGGGTCTCATGTGGAATTATTTGAGCACCATTAAATTTCATCCCATTATGTTTTGGCCAAGGCAGTCACTAACTTCCTTAGCATCACGGAAGCCAAAGTAAGTTAGGAACTAAGTCTGAGAGCTATAGAAAAGGAAATCAAAGTCATATTCCTAGGGTTCCTGCCTCCTGGAGAGTTGGCTCAGAAGTTAGAAGCATGGGCTGCTCTTGCAAAGAGTCCAGGTTCAGCTCCTAGCACCCATATCAGTCAGTTCACAGCTGCCCGTTAACTCCAACTCTGGGGTATCTGATGCCCTCTTCTGGTCTCTATGAGCACCTGCACTCATGTGCACATACCCATAAAGAGATACACATGCACATACACACATACGTGTATGTGTGTACGTGTGTGTGTGTGTGTGTGTGTGTATGTGTGTGTGTGTGTAACTTTTTAAAATAGTAAATAGAAGAATCCAGTGGATAGAAAAGGTGACAACTGTTTGGGCTTCTTAGATTGATAATCATAAACTCATATCAAAAGAGCTATCCTTTGACTGTGTCTTTAGCTGTTAATTACTAGTACCTTTTTTACATCATCAGAATTTGGGAACATATTAAACTGTTGATTTTAAAATAAGGATCTGATGGCAGGGAAATCTATTAAATGGAGGAGTCCAGCAAGTTTCCTCTGTTTTAAATTCTGCGCAGCATGCACTTGTCTTCAGGCTTCTCAAACTTCCTTTGAATGCTATTCCTAATTTACCAAAAATGGATGGTCAAAAACAACTCCTAGCTATCTGTCAACTCATCCCACCCTGACTTTCCCAATATAAATCATAGTATGGACACTCTCGCATAAGCCTTGGATGCCTCTCCTTTCCCTTCCCTCCCATAAAGTCATTTTTAGTGCACTGCCCCTTTAGTCCAAGCCAAGGTTCCCTCTAACTGGAACTATGGTGGCCTTCGCACATACATCACTGTCCTTTCTTTCTAGACCTACAGCCCACTCTGCACATGTGCTCTTTAAAATATCTTCTGACACATTACACTTAAAGTATCACATTATGATCCATAAATATGGCCAGTTATTACATACCCATCATGCATAACATAAATCTTGAAAATAATGCACCTGACAAACCCACTTTCCCACATACCTGGCTTCCCACATGGAAGATTAAAATACAAGTGTTGTTGCTCTTACACATAAATGTGTGTGTGCATGTGTGTGTGTGAGTGTATATGTGTGACTGCTTGGATGTGTGCATGTGTGTGTATGTGTGTGTGTGTGTGTGTGTGTGTTCTTCTTCAGTGTCATCTTCTTAATGCTGCTGTGGCCGGTGGCCACAACTTTATTAGAAACATTGCCTCTCTGCTACTGTAGAGAGCACAGTGTCTCTCCTAGGCCTTTATCTTGGCTACATCCTTGACTTCCATCTCCTCACAATGCTCAAGTCTCGGGTCTGCTCAAAGAACATTGATGTGAGATGTCATTCTGTATGCTGTGAATTATCAAGCAATCAAACTTATAGTTATGTTAGTTCTTTTTAGATATACAAAATATATTTCAATTAGATAGGTAATCTTTAAACACTTCAAAGACCTACAGAATATCACATTTAAAATATTCTAAGTACTTAGACTTTTCTGGACACTGAGACATGTCAGCAACAATCTGCTTCAGAAAGATGATGAGCATTGAAGAAACAGCACATGGACTTTACATCTGTGTTGCAAAAGTTGGAAACTAGGTGCAAAATTGTTCTTTTCTTGACTGCTTAAAGGTATGCTGTATGAACTGGACATACAAGACCCATAGGAAAGAGGCCTCCTCTGAAACTTTCTCAGAACAAGCCGAGATGGTCTTCAGACTCCTGCTTCACAGAGAAAACTTCCAGACATTCTACACAACACGAGGAGAACTGACTGACAAATCTTTCCAAAATGGATGAAATAGTCCTTCAAATTTTCTGATTCACTTAAAATTATGCCACAGACTCTAGGCCTGTAGATTAAAGATGGATGCCCCCAACATTACAAAGGAACTTTAGGTGACTGTCCAGGCAGCCAGGCGTCTCTGTCACTTCTAGAATTTGGAGGTTGCTTGCTATGCACTTCCTGTTTACTCAGGTATTGTTATATCCTTCTATAGTCCTTGATGGTATTATAATTATAGTTTTCCTTAGTTATAATAAAAGGTAAATTAGTTATGAAACTTTGGACTCACAAGGACAAAGTAGATGAGAGAATATTTTCTTAAATTTTACTAAGTACAATAGACTAGATATTATAACTGTGATTAATGCTTGATAGCTGCTTTGTTATATGTAATTTTGCTATGTTGAAATTGAAGCCTTCCTTTTTGGTTAGACAGAAAAGGAGAAGTGTGTTGTGAATTATCATTGGTTAGGAAAAGGACTTTTTTGGCCTATGGCAAAGAAGCTTAGAAGCAGGCAGGAATTTCAAACATAGATAAAAGACAGAAAGGGGTTAGAATCAAGGAGGCAAAACGTAATGAAACACAAGTAAAGCCATGAGCCATGTGTCAAAACATAGATTAATAGAAATGGATTAAGTTAAGATGCAAGAGCTACCTAGCAAGAAGCCTGAGTCATAGACCAAACCATTTGCAATTAATAGAAGCCTCTGAGTAATTATTTTATAAGCAGCTGTAGGACCATGGGTGGGAGAGATTTGTCTGTGTTGAGGAGCCCAGATGGGTCAGAAAACTTTTGGCTACAGAACTTTTCCTGACTTTATTAGCTAAAGCAGCACCACCCTACTTGTTCCTGTCCCCTGCTTTAGTAGCTTTATTTGATTTGCCACTGTCTTTGTATCTTAGTTAGAATTTCTGTTGCTTTGAAATGACCCCATGATCATGGAAACTTTTAAAAGAAAACATTTCATTCATTGGGGCTGGCTTACAGTTCATAGGTTTAGTCCATTATCATCCCGGCAGCATGCAGGCAGACATCTGGGTTGCCAGGCAGCAGGAAGAGATATTGAACTAATGGCCTGACTTGAGCTTCTAACACCTCAGAGCCCACCGACTACTGACACACTTCCTCCAATAAAGCCGTGTCTATTCCTACAGTGCTGAACCTCCTAATAACACCATTCCCCACGGGTCTTCTTATTTTCTTTCAAACTACTACACTTTGCATGCATATATGTGTACGTATGCATAGATATACACATACATATTCATATTGTACATACGTTTTATTTTTATATATTCTTATTTTACTCCTAAACTCCTACAAAACAGGGGTCTAGTCTGCCTTATTCACTAGTTATTTCTGACACTTATAATATCAATACAGAAGAAATACTTATAAATTAGTTTTTTTTAAAAGATTCACATGAGCATCATAAAGAAATACTCTAACAATATAACCTCTGAGCCTGGTGAAGACAAAGAGAAGCACGAAGAACTGGGCTCAGCTTTGTGAAGATCTGTAGTTAGGATGTGAGAGAAGGTCTCCCCCTCAACTTCATCAACCAGTGACAAGTGAGTCGAGGCTCATTCTTTGGTTGCCATTGCACATCCGTTTATAAGGCCCACTAACCGAGGAGTGGAACACAAGTAATATTATCCCCTCTTTTCTATCTCAGCCACCGCTCTCTCAATTATAATAAACGAATAAAGTAGATGAAAGCTAAGGAAAAAATAAAGCAAAATTAGAATCTGGCAAAAAGCAAGCACACTGCCTGGAGCGGCCTGGGGCTGATGGCTGATGACAGCTAGCAGACAAGCCCTGTTCCCTGCTCTAAACTCTGTCTATTAAACAAATTAGCAAGCTCTTCAGTATCGGCTCGGCAACTACCTTCTGCAAAGGCAGCTGCTTCAGCCACCATGCTGCCTTTTCCGGTTGTGGTCCCGGTGGTGAGGGACAATTACAGACCACCAAGGTCCCAGACAGCAGCATGGTTACCAAGCCCTAAAGATGAAACACCCACTAGCAAGAGCACAGGACCACCTGCGCTGTGTCAGCCATCGTGCAGCCAACTCTAGAGAGCCTGGCATGTGCTGTGATCTAAGGTTGGTTCCTACACTGGGAATTTACCATGTAAATCGTCAGAACATCAGGTGGCACACACAGCAGCTCTGAAGAGGCGGACACTTCCATGTGGATCATGCTGGAAAGAAGAAGTCTTTCTGTGAAAATGAGGACTCATTGTGGAAACTGTAGTTTTTAAATGGTAAGGCTTTTTTTAAAGACACTGTGAGGTACTTTTACTCCTAGGACTCAGGAGGCTGAGGCAGGAGGATATCCATGAGCTTGAGGTCAGTTTCAAAAGATAACAGAATACCCATACTCTCTCTCTCTCTCTCCCTCCCTCTCTCCTCCCACACAGCAGGGGATTATGAGATACCTCTGTTTAATTCTAAATATAAAAATATTGCTTTTGCATGTTGAGTAACTATAAATAACAAAATGTAGTGGCTTTCAAAGAGCTAAATTTTCATCATAAAGAAACAAATACTACAAAGATAAATATGCTTCAACAGATTTAAACAATATACACTGTACACACATGTCAGAACCTTGCATGACCCCTCTTAACATGAACAAGTTTTATGTATCCCAATATCTATTTAAAATTACTTTAAAGGAGCCACAGAAATGACTCGGCCAGTAAGAGAACTTACTGCTCTATCTAAAGATGGAGCTGTCATATGAGCACCCACACAGGGGGTTTCAAAAACAAAAAAAAAAAACAAAAACAAAACTTTAATTCCAGATCTAGAGGATCCAACCCCACCTTATGGTCTCCATGGATACCTGTATACACACACACACACACACACACACACACACACACACACACACACACACACACACCAAATTAAATTAACCTGAATAATTTTGGAAAAAAAAAATAAACCTTGTTCACCCACTGTCAAAGAAGGGATGAAAGGAGATCAAAGCCAACGTGTACAACATACAATTAACGTCTTTCTCTGAAAGTTAAGCCAATGGAGAGCTTAACTTCTGGCTTCATTTTCTAGAAGATGGTTTGTTTCTAGATGAACTTCAGTGACGTGAAATATCATCAGAGAAACAGGATGAGAAGCTATGCATTCCCAAACACTCAAGTGGGATGTGAGCATACAGCAATAGGTAGCCAAGGGCGACTGACAGACATAAGGCACAGGAGACTTAGAAACCCAGAGTCTATTTTCAGACAACCTCCCTTCGAATCCTGTGCTTCTTGAGAAAGTGTCTTTTGGGCTTTGTTTCAACTGGGTCTTGGCAGGGTATCCTTTTTTAGTCTAGGCTACTCTGGAATTCACTATGTAGCTGAGGCTGGCTCCAATTTTGAAATCTTCTCACCTCCCAAGCACATTTTGTCATTTCTATCAAGGGACAACTGTATCTTCATGATAAGAGATAGCAACATACCAGGGACATCTCTAGAGAGGGAAGAAATGACTAAAACATCATTGTTGAGAGAAGAAGAGATATGGATAGAGATAATGTGCTTGCTCCCCAGTGGCTTTTTAAAGCCTCTAATTTCACTTTCGGAATAGATGCTGCCTCCCCTGCCTACTTCAAAGCAGAACCCCCCATATCATACTGGCACTGTTCTGCCCTCAGACATGGAGACAAGCTGGCTGGCTCCTCCCAGACGTAGATGTTGACATCTTTGCCATTTACACTGGTCTCATAGGAATGGCAATTCCTCCTCTTTGACTTAGGCCTGTGGGACCTGCCTTAGTAAGATACATTGTGCAAATAGTATCTCTGAAAATGTCTGTGTTCTTTCCAGATGGCGAGAAAGCTTACCTCGTTTGGAGGTCCCCGTAAAACAGGCCTTAAGAGTGGGGTCCATGGTCAGTAAAGAGGAAGGGCATCCATATTGTCTTCTTGTCCATGTTTAAGTCAAAAAGAGTATTAGAAGGCTATTCTTAAAACAGTGAGTGGCGTTGGCATGACTCAGTTTGGAAAAGCACATGTGGAGGGAAGAAATCCCTCCTCTTCTGAGGAGGAATCCAGTCCTATGTGTCCCCAAGAGGTGAAAGCAAACCCAAGGTCATATCATCTGTTTTGTTTATTCTTCAGTGGAGCAATGCTGACACCTGAACACTCTAACAGGACCTTCTGGGGGTGTCACACTTCCTGTGTGACATGACACTGCCCTATTCCCATGGTGACCAAATAACACAAATCAGAGGCAGGAAGAGAATGTCCAACGAAGACTGAAGAACTGGGACATGTGTGATAAAGAGCAGCCATTTTATCAGCAGACTCCAAAGACACATATTTATATAAAACATCCTTCTAGAAGGATCAACTGAGGAAAATTTGAAGAGAACTGATTTGAAGATGAAAGAGAGCATTTATGATGATTTAAAGTGGAGACAATTGAACAAAAATGATACTGTGGACTATAGAGAGAATTCAATTGGTAAAATCCTTGCCTTGCCACAGCATGGTATGAATCCATCCTCCAGAACCCACATCAAAAGGACCAAGCCTGATGGAGCAGTCCTGAGATCCCAGTGCCAGGAAGGTAGAGACAGGGAAATCCTGGAACTTCCTTGCTGGCCAGTCCACTTCGGAAGTCACAGACCTATAAGATTCCTTGTCTCCAAAAGCCAAGGTAGATGGCAGCTGAAGAATACATGTGCACACACACACATGTACACACACGCGTGCACAAATACACACACAATTTTCCTGGCACTCTACAGATTGTGTGAGTTCAACATCCTAACAAGCACTCTGAGCCTTTATTTTTTTTTTTTTATCCAAGAGAATAAGGAAACCACTAAATTCCATTAACTAGCAATAACTCTAACAGGACTAAGTACAATATTTCGATATTTTGTGATCCTTAAAATCCCCCAAGGAGATGAGCACAGTGGAGATAATTGATCCAATAGCATTCTCCTCATGGATAGAAGCCATCAATAACTCAGAGCCCAGATTGATAACTGCCTCGGTATGTATTCTCCAGTATTGGAAAGAAGTCACTTGAATTATTTTGCAGCTTCTGATAAGTGAGTGCATTGTCATAACAATATTTCTAATCTTTTAGAACTCTTCAGCTGAAGACCACCTTCAAACCCAGTGGTATCAAAGCCTGCAGTTCAAAGGCCGT
Organism: Phyllotis vaccarum; assembly: GCA_033318265.1. Taxonomy (NCBI): domain Eukaryota; kingdom Metazoa; phylum Chordata; class Mammalia; order Rodentia; family Cricetidae; genus Phyllotis; species Phyllotis vaccarum. Next base: position 72,818,191 of record JARWLC010000011.1, on the reverse strand, counting down.
ATCTTGTCAGCCACTCCCCTGGCATTGCTGGTTGCCCTGTCCCCCAGAACGGAATGCCCTCTTTATCTAGAAGGAGTTCACGCTGCTATGACCCGAAGTCTGAGTGAGTGAGGTTATTGGTTGCAAATGTTCGAACGATCCTAATAATTGCAGCTAGGGATCCATCCCCTCGTGTCACAGAAGTTGGAAAATGGGTCAGACATAATGCATTTGGTTAAGTGTCTAAACTGAAAAGGTGCTATTTTATTTTAAATGCCATGGACCTGACAGAAGCTGGGGTTACTGGTGCAATGCTCTCTCATTTGGAAATGTATCAGGGACATGCCCTCTGAGGGTCAGGCTTTCATTTGCTGATGTTAATTCTCAGCTGCCTGCTCCCTATCCTTCATTGTAGCCTGTGTCTTAGCCGGGCACGCTCCTGATTCCCTGCCCCATCCAGACAGTCCATGTAAATAGTGTTTATGTTAAGGAAGTCATGTTCAGTGTGACTGGAACACGCAGAAACTGATGTTGTTGTCACTTCAGATTAAGCTCTTATTTTAGCAAAGGAGGCAATTGGAGCAGGCAGCTGAGTGGCCGAATGAAATATTCAGCTCATTTCATTTAGAGCTACCCAGCTCCCATTGTTCACACCGGCAAGCTGCTTAACCCTGTTGGTGCTGGCCCAGCAGTACCCTCCAGCCTCACACATGTAGACTTCCTCCCACAGACACTGCCCATCCATCAGCACCCCCTGAAATCATCGAGGAAGGTGGAGGGAGGCAGTCCACCAGATGCAGATGCATTTTCTGAAGCCCTGTCCATTCACCTGATCAGGAAAGATGCTGTAAAAGGATGATGTGTGAGATCCGACTCCATTTCTTGATGCCCTGGAAGATGGGTGGTTCAGAAGGTAAGATGTGCCCACAGAAGTGTGAAACTGGGCTTTATTCCTTAAATCATTTTACATACAGCTCTGCAGAAGGAACCACTTAAAATTAGCTGGGTCATCGCCCTAGGACAAACCCACCCTCCAGTCACAAACCTTTGGAGCTCAAACATGTTATCTGGAAAGTCTGGGCAAATAAAAATTTTGAATCGTGTTTTGTCTCTGCCCTAAAGGTACCGTTAATTGACTCTTATCAAGTCAAAAACCTAGATAACTTGTCCAAAATCTGTTTAGGGCCACAAAATATTCTGCCATTATTCACAACAATCAGAAAAACTTTTGAGTTCTAGGGGCCTAGAGGGACAGCTAGGCAGATAAGAGCATTTGTTGCTCTTACAGAGGACTGGGGTTCAATTCCCAGCCCCCCACATGGCTACTCAGAGCCTCCTAACTCCCATTCTAAGTGATGTGCTGCCTCTTCTGACCCCTGAGGGTACCAGGCACGTGTGTAGTGCACAGACACAAAACACTCACACATGCAGAATAATTGATAAATAATATAACAAATCTTTAAAACATCTTAAAGGACTTCTGAGTTCTCAATTGTGCCTGTTGCTTTTCTGTTCCCTCCCTCCCTCCCCGTCTTCCCTCTTCTCTCCATTCCTTCCCCCGCCTTTTCCAGATCTCATTCACCCACCTTTTCTTCCTTACATCACTTCCTCCTTCCTGTTCTTATTTCCTCCGTCCTCTTCTCCCTCGTTCTCACTCTTCTTCCCCCTCCCCCTCCCTCCCTCTCCCTCCCCCTCCTCCCGTCCCTTCCTCCTCCTCCCTCCCCCTCCCTCCCTCCCTCCCCCTCCCTCTCCCCCTCCCTCCTCCTCCCTCCCCCTCCTCCCTCCCTCCCCTCCCTCCCCCTCCTCCCTCTCCCTCCTCCCCCTCCCTCCTCCCCTGCCTGCCTTTATCCCCCTTTCCTCCTCTTCCTGACAACTTCAACAAGAAAATTCAACCCACAGAAATAATCCTGAATTATTTCCATGTATCAAGTTCTTCAACTGACTATTTCAAGTCTGTGTCCTCAAAGTACAGGAATTTAGAGAAATTCTATTTGGGTAATATCAGTCAAAGCAGGAAAATGTCATGTTATATTAATCACAGTATAAAATGCAGTTGCCATTGAATTCTTGAGAGAAAAGAACTCACATAGAGACAGGTACTGACAAGTCTCTAAGCCACCACCAGTGACTTGGCAAAGGGTTTGGCACAGAGCCTTTCGGCCACTGAGGTACCTACTCAAAGGTGATGGTGAGGGCCTGGTCTTTTCACGCTAACCCACACTGTGGGATATTTCCAAGCTAGTTTCTTTCTCAGTACCCACATTCATTAGGAGTCACTGGTCCAGGACACATTCATGGGACGATATGACTCCAGCCTCCTGTGTGTCTCAGTGCTACAGAGCTGGCAAAGTATGCAGACACCAGCAGCATCTGCACAGAGAAAAGTGTTTGCAATTCACATAAACACACCTGATTTGACCTAAATAACCTGCATTCCTAGTGAGTGCCTCCATTGGATGGGTGATCTCCCAAAGATAAGCATGTCTGGCCTTCCCAAAGCAACCACAGTCATCAATAGATTGCCTGGAGTTTATTCCTGTGCCAGGAAAATATTAATGTCAGTGAAGGATTCTGGAATCCCACTTCATATCTAGTGGGAGAAAATTACATCAATAGCCTAGTTTGGCACACATGTGTAAACCCAGTACTTTGGAAAGAAGGCAAGCATATCAGAAGGCCAAAGACCACCTCAGCTATACAATGTGTTCACATGCAGCCTGAGCTACTTGAGATGTGATCTTAAGAAACAACCAAACGGAAAAAAAAAATGTTATCTATGTGGGTAAGCAACTTGTTTTAACAGTAATCATCATGTGTTTACCAATATTAATAATAATAATGTAAAAAGTTAGTTGCAAAAGCTCAGAGATAATTGTATTAAAGCCCTTGATCATCAGCCTGGTTGATGGAGAGGGTAGAAAATTCAAGAACTCAGACTTAGTAGGAGGATTTAGGTCAGTGGGGACTAATATGGACTGGGGATTCTTGTCTCTCTCTTCTGTTTTTGCTTCTCAGACATGAGATGAGCAGTTCTGTGCACCACACCCTCCACCATGATGTTCTGTCTCACCCTAAACCCAAAGCAAAAAGATCAGACCACGGTCTGAACCCCCCTCCCCGGACTGTCAGTCAAGCACCCGATCCCCTCTTCATAAGCTGACTGTGTCCTGTTTACTGCCACAGTGGAAAACGGTCACAAAGCCCTAGGGTCCAGCTGACACTTGACAGTAATTGGTGTTTGAAGCAAATTTTGCTCATAGAATCAAGAAATATAGTCTAAATCTATGAGAAAGTATAAAAGCCTGCTGTGTCTAAAGTACAAACAATAGCACATATTTCAGCAGCTAAAGAAATAGTCTGTGGACAGGAAGAGCACACAGTATGGCTACTGTCAAGAAGACCACAGAAATATAAATTTGGGACACTATTTGTCAAAATGTTCCTGAAGCAAACAAAAGGGGAAACAAACCCAAAATTAACTGTGGTGTAATTTTCTCTTGTGTTGATTCTGTCTGAGCAAAGCAGGAATTTAATAACACACTGTTCTTAAAAACACACATCGTCTATATTATATATACATAAAATTATAGACACAGATATGGGGAATATACAGCATCATTACATCCATTAAACAGAAGGGAGGTTAAAGTGATTTATGAAGGAGAGGTAAGGATAGTTTCTATGTAGAAAACTAAATAATCGTGTGTTAATTATATTTGATTAGGCAGTAGAAAGAGACCCAATTTTTGTATTATATTTTTCTCAATCATTGGTCTTATAAAATCTAATCCAGAAGGCTGGGCATGGCGGTCCCTGTGGGTCATGCCAGCATTCTGGAAGCAGAGGCAAGTGGATGCGTGCAAGCTTAAAGCCAGTCTTATCTACATGACAAGTTCCAGGTCAGCCAGGACTATGCAAAGGGATGCTGTCCCAGGATAAGGAGAGCGAGCAGACCAAAGAGGGAAAGGGGATAATGAGGAAGGAGGGAAATAAATGGGAAAATAAACCCAATTCACATATCAGGATGACCATGAAAACAGCTAAGCTTATTAAAAGTTTTGATAGATTTTTCAAAGTTCTGTTCACCGGAAGTCTAAAGAAAAATAAAGTCTTAGATTCAGGGAGCAAATTCTTGAAAATTTAAGATAGTAGAGTGACTCCTTGAAGTGGGTTAAAGAACTCATTTTTACATTTTAATTATCTTTCTATTTCATTTCTGGTCTTTCTAATCACCTTATTTCATTCTTTCTTTCTTAAAACCAAAGAAATTGAATGGCTTAGCCAGTGAATAATTAGTAAATAAAATTTGAATATAAAAATGTTAAGACTTGGAAGGAGGGTTGTAGAAAATTAAGAGTTTCCAAAACTAACTCTCTCTCTCTCTCTCTCTCTCTCTCTCTGTGTGTGTGTGTGTGTGTGTGTGCATGTGTATGAATAGTGAGTATAAAGCAAAACCACAAACCTTCCAAAGTTATCATAAGGAGAACTTGATGAAAGACACATTTATAGCTGGCTTCATGCTCACACAGAAGTATGGCTTAGTAGGTCACATGCATGTGACCCAGCATTGGGAGGCAGGAGGCCATTCTAATTTACACAGCCAGTCCTAGGCCCACCAGGGCTACATAATGAGACTCTAGACATTCATGCACTCTACCCACAAACCCAACCAGGGCCTGTACAGTCAGATTTCCTCTCCCATTTCTCACCTCTGCATCCAGAGGAAGTGATTCAGCATAGGGGTATTGCTAGATAAACTCTTTTATCAATGCAGAGTTATCTCACAGCCCCAGCTACACACATTATACACAAAGATGCACATATGCTTATGTGTGTTCGTGCCCACACATTTTTATGACTGCTTTAGCATGCTGTACCTTCCCAAGTGGATTCAAATAAAGCCTTCGATGGAACAGAAACTCATAACCAAACAGTGTTTTAAGAAAGCAACTGCTCTTTGGATTTCAAATGTCCATCAGCACCGCATGGTACGAGCTTTGTCTCCACCAGGACATTGTTCCTCAGAGGTACACTCTAGGTTATCAGTGGCATGTCTTTGAGACCCAAGCCCCTTCTTCTCACTTTCTTTTACTTCCTGGCCCCGAGTGGAGTGACTCTGCTCCACCATTGGCTCTCAAATGCTGTTCAGTGGCTCATCTGACTATGAATGAGATCCTTCAAGACGACAAGCAAAAATAAGCTGTTTATTTCTGAAAAATGTTTCAAGTATTTATCTCAGTGTTGGGAAACCCAGAAAAGCCCAATAGGCCAGTGGTTTACACAAGTCACCATCTAAAGCAAAGTGTGGCCAGTCTGGGCCTTCAAATAACTCGTACAATGTTAAATATGAGTAGCTTGAATATTTTCCATCAATTTGAACATCTGGAACCAACCTGAGGTCAGAGATACAAACTTCAAATCTGTAGTTAAGACCCTCCCACAGATTCACCTTATCTTATGAGTGCACATTGGGCATAAAAATCTACTCAAGTATTATTATGCTTTGGTTATACTGAATTTTGTGCAAACTGTGTTTTATTTTTACTTACACAGTATGTTGACTTTGCCCACTGAACCTATTATATCCATGCTCTAGCCCTTTCAGAGGAAGTTGGTCAACACTAGATACAAACAACCTGACCATCAGGTATTCTACCTTCTATACTCAGTGTGCATGTAAGCATGGGTGTATGTAACATTACCATTTACATAAAAAATTTACAACTAGCTTCTAACGCTTTTTAAATCACTCAGGAAGATACAGCAATAAATAATCCCATAAGATCTCACAGAAGGACACAGTCATGGATGGCATCCATCTTTCTTCAGATCAAAATGAAAAGGAGGTTACTTTTACCAAGTAATTTATCTTAGAAAATTAAAATGACTTTTACCAAGTAATTTAGCTTGAAAAAATATTAAAATTATAAAGTCCAATGCTGTAGGTACATGGAAAAGATAACTTGTTTCCACATTATAGTAGCAGGGCTAAATGGCACAGGTTTATCTGGAAAGCAATGCTGTAACAGATAACACAATCATTTGAAGTATTTATACATTTTTACATAGTCAATCTACTTCTGTGAATCCAAATATAAACACCTACTCACAAACACACAAACATACACACATAAAAACACACACGAAAACAAACACATGGACACACACACACAAGATGCCCAATAAAAGCTTATGCTCCTGACCTGTCTGTACCTCTGCCCTCAGTATGAGGCCCCTTAGCCCATGCTTTTTCATTTAATACAACTGACCCATCTCTTAGTCTTTGTAAATCCTCCTTCTTTTTGTTACAATGCTGTTTTAAGAAATGACCATTACTACAGTGTCACTTTGGGGATGTATCTATAACCATGAAGCCTGACACTAACAACGTGGAGATTAAAAATAAATAAATAAAACGCAGAACTCTGAGCAGGAAGTGTGTAAGGGTGTACCATGTCACACTGTGTGAACAGAAATGTAACAGGGGAGCAATAATATAGAAAAAAATTCACTACAAATAGCTGAAGGTTTAAGCATGGTGGGAGGGACTCATGAGGCCCCACCCCTAGATGAGGAGCTACTGGTAGTTCATGGCTTCTGGGGGAGCCAGTTTTCCTCAGAGTTGTACCCACAGGTATGTTATCTGCCTATGTTCCTGCAAATAACCAAATGAAACTCAAAGATATGTTTAATTTTTTTCCTTTCAAAGACATAAAAACAGGATAACTTGTTAAGAAGGGGTCCAGAGCAAACAAGAGTGGAGAAGAGAAGGTGACCTCTGCAAGTGACTGTGACCAAAATACAATCTATGCATGTATCAAATTATCAAAGAATAAATTTTAAAATTTTTAAAACTTGGTTTCCACAAAACGTACCTTAAAACAGCATCTAAATGAGCATATTTCACAGTGAGGCCCATACAAGCCTAACTTGTGTGGATTGCCATTGGACACTTGCTATCCCTGGCTCCCTGATAGTTCTAAAGTTTGTCACATCTAAGCCCTCTATCCAATCACATTGCTGCACATCAATTTTTCATAAAATGAAATTCTGAACATATTCCTTCCCTACTTGAAAACTTGGCTTGCCAGTGGGATAATTGGCACAGTCTTCCTATGCTGTCACCCCCACCTCCTCCTCCTACCCAGCCCTCTGTTGTTTCTACATGTTTTATACAGTTCTTTGATATGCTCTATCATCTTCCTTGACCTTAGCAGATTCTTTCTCTTTAAGTGAGGTGGATCCTTTCCTTGTATCTGGATAACAGCTTTTTAACCAAGTTCCTATGCCAACTAAACTTGCAAATATCCTCGTGGTAACCAAAGGCTACTTGCCCCATTGTGGTGCTTGCCACCTGAAGAAACAGCCTTTTCCTGTGTGTTTCTCTGATGAAATACAGGTTCTTGGGGTAAGGACTTTAAGTATCACTAGTCTCCACTGGGTAAGAACTAAGCATTTCTCAGTTAAATGACTCGGCATAAAAGGAGATATAAATGCTACGTGTTGTTTGAGCTTGAAGATGTGTTCTGAGAAACACATCTTAAGATGACTGTATTCTTGGGCCCACAAAGAGAAATGATCCTTCATAGACCTCAGTGGTTAAGCTCAAGCAGTCAGCGTGGCCCTTGGTAGGGTCAAGAAATGCAGTCAGGATGAGGAAACATCTTGGTAGGTCAACTGCTTGCTGAGAAGTGAAAGGACTGAGCTTGGATACCCAACACCGATGATATGGGAATGTCTTTCTGTATGCTGTGCATATCGATCTTTAAATAAAGGACTGTTTTGACCATGGCAGGCACCGTAGAAGAAGTAGGTGGGAAATCAGAATAGTTAGGAGGAGGGCAGAGTCAGATCAGATCAAGCCAGATGCCAAAGAAGAAACATGTAAAAAACACAGATGAGGCACGGGCCACGTGCAGAACAGATTAATGATAATGGGTTGAGTTAAGATGAAAGAGCTAGCTAGTAATGTGCCTGAGCCATAGGCCAAACAGCATGAAGTTAATATAAGCGTCTGAGTCATTTTGGGGGCCTAAGCAGCAGCAGGCGGTTAAGGGGTCTAGGACCACAGGTCATTGGGTCTGGACCTCTGCCTGCCTGGGGCCAGGAAACCTCATTGTAACACACCCTTGCAAAGATGGGCCCAGTTGTATGAGCTCTGACCTTAGTACCGGGGCTGCTAATTAGCTAGGCAGCTCAGCCAACTAGTGAATCCAGACTGAGTGAAAGACCCTTTGTCAAAAATAAGGTGTAGATGGATAAAGGAAGACATCTGATGTGGATCTCTGGCCTCCATGTATGTGTGCTCAGGCACTCATTCCTCCTCTTCCTCCTCCTCTTCCCTTCTCTCTCTCCCAGGAGGGAATACAGTAAATACCATGGGACTCCAGTTCACACGTGGACTCCTTTATCATAAATAATCTTTATGTACTCTTTGGGGGATGGGATGTAGCTCAGTCCATAAAGTGTTTACTGAGTATGCACAAAGCTGTGAGTTCATCCCTCAATGTGCCGTAGCGTAGTCTAGCAGGGCACACTTGTAATCCCAGTACTCTTGAAATGGAGACAGGAGGGTCAGGAGTTCAAGGTCATCCTGGATGGTATTCATAGCCAACCTGAGCTATATGACATTCTATCTCAAAATAATAATAGTAATGATAATAAACTAATAATGCTCAATAATAACAGTAGCCAATTAGCAGAGTGCTTATGATGCTTACTAAGCATCATATATATTCACTTTCACAAAGATGGTTCAACAGCAGGTTTGTTCACAGAGGCATCGGTATACCAGGGGCCATTGCCTGCACTGTCATAGTGGGGTCATCACAATCATTCCCAGAATGGGACTGCTCAGCCAGCACAGCCCTATACACGCTCATTCATGAAATCATCTCATGGCCCACCACATGAGTGTTCACCAATTATCTGATGCCAGGCTGGGAGTGCAGCCTGGTGGGATAGCCCTTGCCTGGCATCATGAGGTCCCTTAGATTCCATACTCAGGGAGAAAATAAGTAGAAAGTGGACCCTGTTCTTAGTTTGGCTCTAGGGTCTCTCATAGACCAGGCTGGCCTTGAACTTACTATGTAGCGAAGGAGGACCTTGAAATCCTGATCCTTTGCCTCTACTTCCCAGGTGCTGAGATCATAAACTCTACAATGTCTGGCTCCATTAGTGGTACTGTTTAAAAGATTCATTTATTTAATTACTTCATGTGTATACTGTCATCCCTGGTGGTCTAGTGGTTAGGATCCATTCTTCTCACTACGACTGTTTTGCCTCTATGTATGTACGTGCATCACATGCATGCTTTGTAGCTGTGGAGTCCAGAACACGGTATCTGCTCCCCTGGGGCTAGAGCTACAGATGATTACGAGTGCCAAGTGGGTGCTTGGCATTGCAGGGGAATTTAAGCAGAGCCCTCTGCAAGAGCAGCAAGTTCCTTAACCAAGAAGCTTCCCTCTACCTTCCAGGAAAAAATTTTCAGACTCCTATTTTTCAGTCCTTATGGAAAAATATTTGTAAGTGGCTGTATTTGATTTATAATAAGAGACATTTGATTTATAATATTTTTGCAACTGGCTCTTAATTCTTATTAGCTCTCCCACTCAATCTCTTAAAACCCACACACCTACACAAGGCTTATTTAAATGTCCAGCAGTCCTCTTTACTTGAAGTCATGTACACCATTAGCTAAATTTCCCTAATGTCATTTCCTTAAAGTGAAATTAAAAAAAAAAAAAACCATTTCTCACTACACATATTTCTTAGTGTATGTGTGCATCCATTAGAGTTTTGGCAAGAAAAATCTCACCATCACCATGGACAGATCTGATGGCATTTACATCAGGTCTAACTAAAGAAATGATGAAGAAAAAAAAGTACCACCTGGAATAAGACAGTGATGAATATTACCAGACTCTGATTAGGCTCGTTATGCATCAAGCTTGGTTTCTAAGTCACTGCTGTCTCATATCCTACTCGGGAGGCAACAGGAATGGATTAGGAAAGGGAAATATTTACGACAACCTGAGAGTCTCAGATAATATCCCTGATGAAGTTCACCACAGTTCACCCCATCCCAGCAAGGCCTTAGTTATTCCCATTATTCTGCAAGTCCTTGTAGCAACTTCAAGCAAACAGTTTATCTTTATTCTTTGTATGTTTTCACCATGTTGCTTTATTATGCTCTGTTTAGATTGCATCCTGTGAAGACCACACACACATCCCTGTTTAACAGGAATACAAATCAAGGGCCTCCGAAATGCAGTGCTAGGCCACAGTGAACACTGTACCATTTCAATAGCTGAGGAAACTCTGATGTTCTGTACAACCTGTTTGGTGAGTTCAGGTATGAATTGGTTTTCCAGTCAGGAGTACGACGTCATCTTGAACCATGGGCTATCAAGGCTTATGACCCAAGGGTCACACGGGGGTGTCAAAATTTCTTGTTTATGTGAGAGCTACTTCTGGGAGGACTGTGGCCGTTTGAAAAAGAACCACGCTCTTTCTGTTCCACATGGCCCAGAATCTCTGTACTGTGACTTTAAGGCTGTGTGACCTTCAGACACTTGACATAATTCAGCATCCTTGAGTCCTGGCCCTCCAGGTTGAGGAGTCTCCCTCAAAGTTGAGATGACCGAGGAAGGGTTATATTTAAATAGGCTTCAAATTTTAACAGGAAGTTTTCAAGATTCAATGGGATACTGAACAACCTCCTGCCCTATGGGAAATCAACTATGAAACTTCTATGGCTAGAAGTTTCTAGAAGGCCTACTAGGCTCTATCCCCCATAAATTCAGATGTCCATTGGCTTATCATGGTGGAATTCTGGAAGTCAAAAGGGTTGGAAGAGGAACAGGTCTGGAACCTGGAAAAAAAAACCTTACCCCCTTCCTGCTCATGCAGACCAATAAAATGCATGCTTTATAGGCATGCCAGCTGTGTGCAAGACAGCTAGACAGCAGCTCAGAAAACCAGTGGGCTCATCCATGTAACACTATGGAACTCAGTGGAGAACTGACTATACAAAAAGCAGGAGCTGAGCAGGCTGTAGGCACTGAAGAAGTTAAGTCAAGTTAAGACAGTTGAGCCAGATTGGTCCAGTAGAGGAAATACACCTACCTCCCAAGTAGACTTCAATATCTACCAGAGCTACAAGGCACACCTATCTTAACAGAGCACCAGTTCATGTGACAGATTTCCCCGAGCTGGTTTTCAATCCTATCTGCGGTGTTCTAACCCTTAAAAATTTATCTAGAGAAGCCAATGGCTCAATGAACAGGTGACTGGTGAAGAAAAGTTGCTTTTATCATGGTGTTTTATCATGGCAATAGTGATCTTCACTAAGACAATTCTCATGTTGGGCTTGTTCTAAGTGTTACAGGGTGAAACTGTTATGGAGAAATAAAGGTAGGAGAGAGCTCCCTGGGGGGTAAAGTTTAGATCTTAGGAATGGCAAGAGATCAGGCTCAGACTGTATTGTAGAATACAGAATCCATGGAGTAAGCACTGTGCTTCTGGGTGATAGTGTAAAGGTCAGGGAATTTTATGACACCCCACGGGGTTTGTTCTGGTTATCATGATTGGTAGGTGGGCCTAGGATGCACTTGGGAAGTGTAAGAAATGAGCAGAAGTCTCTTGACGGTAGATCATCGTGTGTGACTGGAGACGCAACTCAGTGACTGACTCTTGTCTAACATTCTAGAATGCATGAGGCCCTGCGTTTCACTGAAACACTGCAAAAAATAATGTAGGAGGAAGAGGAAAACAGTAAAAAAGGAGGCAGAAAAAGGTTCCTCTGAGAAATGCTCACATGCTCAACAAGAGGGGTGGGGGAGGGAGGAAGTGACTGAGGGCCATGGCGCTGCAGATTCAGGCCTTAAGAATGTAAGACCAAATAGCCTCACTGAGAACTTAGATACATCCTCACGTCACTCTTGCATGACTAAATGGTGGGTCTCCATGGATACATGAAGAAGTCATACCTGCCACATGTGGGAGGCTTGTCCAAGACTTCTAAGGATCTTCTAGAAGTAGATGTTGGCACCACAACAGGTCAGAGTGTCTAGAAGAGAATTAGAGTTAGATCATTTAGAGTCATAGTCTACAGTGTTACAGCTGTGAAAACTTAGGTGTCTAAGGAAATACTATCGGAAGGCAATCAAGCACACGTGACAGCAATACACTGAAAAACCTACCTACGCTGTGGGGAAAAATACAGTGAATTACGTTGCTTATTTTCAATAATTACACTATCCATTTCGAATAAAAGAAAATACAGAATCTATAAACCTACTGGGGAATTTTGAAGTTCCTATCTGTTCTGGTTTACATATAAAATGTCCCCCATAGGCTCATGTGTTTGGACACTTGGTCCCCAACTGGTAGTGCCTAGTTTGGAAGTTGTGGAACCTCTCTGGAGAAAGTGGGTCAATGGAAGTGAACCTTGAGGGTTTTGAGCCCAGACCTACTTGCTGTCTGTTGTTTCTGGATTACTGATACAATATGACTAGCTACCACACAATCCTGCTGTGATGCCACCTTAGCTAGTATGGATTGCACCCCTCTTTAATCACTTCCTGAAGGAGATTTTGGGACAATAAGGAGAGCAGCATTGAATATGTATCCAAGATGCTGGATATTTAAAACTTTCGTATCTATTTCTGATGAGAGAAGAGAAACAAACAGAGGAAGAGGGACAGATTTGATGGGAACATCACTTCTGGAAAACTGGCACACTTCTTTCACTAAGGTGACATTTGAGCAGAGGCTTGGCTAAAGTGGATGAGCATGGTAGAGGGCATGTCTCCAGACAAATGGGACAGCAGGAACAAAGGCCCTGTGGTGAGAGCTGATATGCTTGTCCAGAAAAAGCCAGAGGCCTCTGTGGCTACACAAAATAGGTCAGGAAAGAGTGGCAGTGGGCAAATGATTCTGGATAGAAGGTTATTATTCCATTCCATTATCATTGTGGACTTGGCCATTTTATTTGCAATTTTCTCATTTTTCCCCATTAATCTTGTATTTCAGCTACTCAGCACATAGGCATTTATGATTGCCTGAAAATGTTATAATATATGTCATCCTCCAAACTGGTGATTTAATTTGCTTTGAAGATTATTACTTTTGTGCTCATTGAACAACTCATTTTCCACTAGTATTTTGTGATACTTCTTTTCAACCATTAATTTTCCAACCTGCACACATTATTCAATTCAACAGTTTCTTTTGTGCTGTTTTGTTTGTTGCCTAGACAAAGTTTGAGGAGATGCCCCTCACTGACCTAGCAGTCACTATGGAGCCCAGATGGACCTTGAAGTCAAAAATATACTATGCCTCAGCCTCCCTAGACACTGGGATTACAGATATGGACCACCACACGCAAATGAACAGTTTGTTGTACATAGGTTCATTTTAATGCTGTTTGATGTATCTGACAATGTAACTTTTAATTGCTGTGTTTAGACCATTTATATTTAATGTGTATATTGTTGCATTAAGGCTTTAAGTCTGCATCCCTGCCCCCAGGATTTCCCCTTATTTTGTCATTTCTGAGTTCTTCCTGCCTTTGTTTTTTAGTTTTGACTTCGTTTTAATGCTCCTAAGTTGTCAAATTTTAACCACTCATTTTTTTCTTAGTAGTTTCTCTAGGTGTATGGGATTATAGATATCTAACATCATGCTAAGTTGGTGTCACTGGCTTACCAGCTTGAATGAAGTATGGCATAAATCAATGAGTATGCTCTACTGAATAATTCTGAAAACTGATAAAGACAGTAAATGAAGAATTCAAATGTCTAGATATATGTAACTATGTGTAACATCTTGTTCTCTACTATTTAGAACAAAAGCTCATATCTACACTGCCCAGACAGATAACAGAAATGAGGGATAAAAATTCTGATTCAAAACATCAAGCTATCTATCATTTAATTTATACCACTTCAGAATAAACAGTTTTAAAAGAGACCAAAATTATAAGTCTCAAAAAGTCTTTGAAACTCTAGACAAAAATTTCCATGTAGTCCGTTTATCATGCCATGAACTATCTATAACCCACATCCAGCTAGGAATATAAACAGGCTTAACAGCCACCTTTATCATCAATCAGTTGCAGACATATAAAGGTAACTCCCCAAGGTCAAGATGAGTTGACTACAGAGCTGAGCTAGAACCAGAGTCTAATGGCACTGAGATACACAGAGAGGAAAAAAAAAAATATTAACTTTTCTCTCTAGCGTGTTAACAGTCTGCTTGGCATTCAATTACACTTCATTTCCTTAAGGGAGGCAAAATAAGAACACGGCAGATGGACTACCCCAGTCATCTGCATTGGAACAGAACCAGGAAACCAGGGCTGAAATGCACCCACTTGCCAAGTGTAGCAATAGATAACAAATAAATGGCCTGATCATTGATACTTCAGCCAAGAGCCCAGAAAGGTTTCAAAAACGAAGCTGTGAATCTACTTCCTCTGTACAGGTAAGACATTTTCCCATCTATCTAGGCAACCATGGAATTGGAAATTGGATGGGCAAGACCTTTATTCCAGTGAATAGTTTTACTCATTTTAGATATAAAAACCTAGAGTGTGTGCAAAAGACATCGTCCTCAATTCCCAAAATATTTTCTCTGTTCCCTGATTCACTCTATGAAGAATCAGACCTCTAGTGTGGAGCTCTGAGTGACAGACTTTCCCTTTTAGTCATGAAATCTTCTATAATCCAAGCAGGGGAAGAAATTTTTGCTCATCTTCCATTTATATTCACAGTCGGATACTATAATTAAATAATAGAGTTTCATTTACTTGGGCTCAAATCCATTAGATTTTTTTTCCTTATTTTCACTCATCTCTTCCCTCTGAAATGGATCCCAGTATTATTTTCATCCCTGAGCACACACATATACAGATCTGTGAATCTATAATGAGCTATTCCTGTTTTTAGCATAGCTTTATATCTGATTAAATGCCTAAATTACCTCCACCTAGATGCTGTCTAAATATGAACAAATACTCGGTTCACACTGAGGGGAAAAGTCAGCATTCAAAGCTAAGATCCCAGCCACATACACACATTGTTTACTCCTAGG
Organism: Phyllotis vaccarum; assembly: GCA_033318265.1. NCBI lineage: Eukaryota > Metazoa > Chordata > Mammalia > Rodentia > Cricetidae > Phyllotis > Phyllotis vaccarum. The sequence goes on along the minus strand of JARWLC010000011.1, from coordinate 72,803,116 downwards.
GAAAACATGGTTCATAAGCTAACACAGGCTCCTTGAGCTGCTCTCCGCAAAGGGTTGGATGTGTGAATGCCCTTGTGCTCCAGACCGGTGTGCTATGACACAGTGTCATATAGCATCATGGGCAGACAGAGCCTAGGGCCATCCCCAAATATACTTAGAACCAAGTATAAACAAGTGTAAAACAGCCCAGGAGCTCAGCATTCCAGCAGGGAAGTCCATGATCAGGAAAGGGAACTGGAGACCCACAGCTGCAATACCCAACTGAAGACTCACCGCTGCCTCTAACCCAGCACAGGAATTTCAGGACTGCTACATTCCTGCATGTTTTTAACAAAAGAGCCCTGCAGAATGATACCATGTACCTCCAAAAAACCCCTGTCCATACACCACCCTCACTCTGCTCTTTTTCTCCTGGAATCCCCAACATCCTCTGAGCAGCTTTCTTAGAGACATTTCTACAGCGGATGCAAATTACATTGCCCCCCCCCTTTTCCCTTTTCACCTCCTGGGGTTGGGATAAAAAAGGGAAAGACCAGAAAAGTCCAACTGTAACACCAAAGACCATCAAAACAACTAAGGAAAGCTTACCCTATGTCTCATCAGTTAGCTGTATATGTCTCTTGCTATGTAAGAAGCAAGATAGGTCTCTCAATTGTCACAGACTAGAGAAAATATGACTCCACTAGGTAAAAAGTCAGTAGGTGGGCAGACTTAGCTTCTTCAAAACTGTAAACTGGTCGCAAGAAAACAGTCTACTAACCTATTTCCTTCAATGTTGATGAACCACATTCAATGGAACAATCTGTCTCCTTTCCAACCCTCATCAGTGACAATCGAAGGAAACTACCACAGGCAGCTAGCTTGACTCAGATGCACATCACATTCTAATGTGCATCGTGCAAAGCTATTATTCCTGACTAGAGAAAACCCCTCAAGAAAACATCAAGTTCTATGTTCTAAATAAAAAAGAAAGCCCGCATTAACTCCTAAGCTTTATGTAGGAGCTAATGCCATAAGTCAGTGGGGAGAGTGTTCGCTCTGCAGGCATGAGGACCTGTGCTGAGATAAGCTAGCACTCATGTAAACATCTGTAACCCCAGCATGGTGGGGGGGGGGGGGGCAGGGAAGAGTCAGGAACATCCTGGGGCCTCTGTTGGCCATTCAGGGGTAAGCTCCCGCTTCAGCTAGAGAAAGGGGAAGCATGATACATATGCCACTTGGCATCAGCTTGGGGTTCCAGACATGCAAGGGTAGAAGAACATGCCTGTGTGTACACACACACACACACACACACACACACACACACACACACGCACGCACACACGCACACACGCACAGGCACACGCGTGCATACACACACGCACGCGCACGCGTACACACACACACACACACACACACACACACACACACTGTGTAACAACAACAAAAAAGGATTAAATGGGTAAAAGGGGTAGAATCAACATACCATTCTGAGAGCTGGGCTGGTAAATTCTCTTTCGTGCTGAAAGTTCTCAGTATAAACCTTACACAATAACAGCAGAACCCAAGCCCTTTCCATGGATGGGATGCAAATTCTGGTCTTAATATTAGTATCACAGACAGCCTCAACTCTTGTTTGAATACTAAGCCAAATTAAATATATTGTTGGGCAATGCCTGCAACATACTTGGTTAGATGAAACAGAAAACAAAGTCATTAAACTCACTAGTAAAGAAGGTATGATCCAAGTACTTCAAAGATGCAAAAGTCATTAGCAGAGACAGATGTAAATGTGGGACAATGTCCAGAATGTCTAGTATATGGGGTTATAGTAAAGCATGGGTTTCTTTGTCCATAGTTTAAAAAAAAATAGTACCTGAAATATAACATAAACATTTATAGAAAGCTCATCTTGGGCATCTGGAATTCTTAAATAGGAGAGCCTGAGGTACTGTGAGACAGTGGGTGGTCCCCCCCAGCTTTGAGGGGGCAGGAAGAACCTGAATATCAGGGCTCACAGCAGGCCTGAGCAAGAACAGAGCAGGCCCTGCATCCCAGGAAGCAGAGATAACAGCATCTCTCTACTTTCATCTGCATGCTCTGAGAGCCAGGTCATTAGGGTCCACAGCTCAGTATGGTCTGGCATGGGTTTTCCACGGAGGACACACATCTTACTGCTGAAAGATCCTCGACTCTTTAGGTCACACAGCCACAGTCTCTAGCTTCAACCCAAGCATCTGCTAGGCAATGTACTGGCCAGTGCTTCCTGATATCTGAACCTAAAGAATAGCACCATAAAACATTATGTTGTGTGCAACTTCTCTGAGTCCACTGGAGGCTGTGAAACGGTTCAAATGCCAAGAACTGGGTAAGGATTCTTGGTGAATAGATCACAGTCCTAGGTAAGGAAATCCAGTCACTTAACAAACACATATTCATTTACGATAATGGTTCAACTACTGCGTTGGTAGAAAATAAGAGATTAAAGTAGATGCACCAAGTGCCAGGAAGGCAGCTACAGTAGATATGATTTGGGAGTGCTGTTATTCAAGCATGGTTTCCTAGAAACTGCTATGTACGGAAACTGATACCAGTGTCAAGGCACATCTGTAGGATGCTGGTCACATAACTCCAACTGCAGAACCAAAATCCATAGATAAACAGTGTAAGCTTCCTATTGGACAGCCAGGCCTGTCCATCCTCAGAGTTTTGGGTAGACGGTTGACCTGAATCCCTTTACATGCTAGGGATGACTGCTCGGGGCTTAGCATGTGATACCAAGCTCTAGGAAGCCTCACAGTGTATTTACCCTCACCTAAACATTGTTAGATTTTAAAATACAATCCAGATCCCCCTCTCCCCGCCAAGAACTATTTAGATGTAAAGCTGCAAATCTTGCAGAGTCTCCCTAATATTAAACCTAAGGAAGTTGATGGGCGGGGAGATGGGACACAGAGCAGATTGAGAGATGAACTATTGATGAGGCCCAAGTGGTTTTTCTAGTATTGCCACATAGTTCCATTCCTTACCTCTACGATTCTGAGACCAGATCCGTTTATCCAATTAGAGTGTTTCTGAGTGTGCATGTGAAGCACTGAGATCCTAGCCAAAGGCACATGTGACTGCATCAGCCTTACAGCCACCACTTAATAAATGGGAGCTTTGAGTCTAAAAATGACAAAATCTCAAGTCCTTCCCTAGCTGAGTTGGTGCCATAAAGACCAGATAATTATACAAGGTATTAGTAACAGCTCAAAGACAGAAAGGCACAGATTCCTCCAAGGGCAGCAACACACTCATTGAAATAAAGTGAACAGAGAATACATGCCAACACATTCAGAGGAAAATGGCAGAAAGGACCATGGGGCAGAGATGGCCAATGCCAAACTCCATAGAGAAGTGAATTAGCTGGTGTTCAGTGATAGCGCAGGTGCTGTTTGACACTTATATTCCAACTGGTGGTGCTGCTGGAGAAGTCAGTGGAGAGTTTCAGACACAGGGCCTACCTGTGACACGTAAGACCCTAGGGGCAAAGCTTATGGCTTGGGTTATGGAGGACCTTGTTTCTAGTGTTAAATCTTTATGCCCCAATCCAGACACACAAAAGTAGCCAATGGCACAAAATGAGCCCCAGCCTTCACATCTTGCTCACCATGAAATTGCAGGGAAAGGCCAGGGAAGACCCAGCTGTAACAGCTGGAGTGTGGGATGTCTGTTCACACTGCACCCACAGTCAGGAAGTCAGGAGAGATGAAGGTTGGTGCTCAACTTTCTTACTCTATCTAAGTTCCTGCCCCATAGGATGGTGCTCCCCACACTCAGGATGGGTCTCTCCTACTCAGTTAACCCCCTCAAGAAACACTCATAAACAGACATACCCGGATGTGTGTCTCCTAGGTTACCCTAAATCTTGATAAGCAGCTTGACTCACAGCAAATATCACATATTTTCCTCTATGATGTCCAGGTCTTTAGTCTCAGGGATTAGAAAATGAGCTAATATTTTGGGTTTTAAGAAAAGGAGAAAATTATAGAAAGTGAAAAAGAAAGGCAGATGGGGATTTAGGTCTAGAAAAGTCAGTGGAGGTAGAACATGTGGCATTCTCTGGCTAGGAACGGAGAGGGTGTGAAAAGCATGGGGAATTATTACAATAAGACTCCCAGCACATAGGATATCTTAAAGGCAAGTTTAATCATGTTTTGGACAAATTGGTTGTCACTGAGCTCATCTAGAGGCAGAAAGGAGCAATGGGGTTGACTGTGTAATTCATACAGAATGACACTTAAAACTCAGTACAGATTTAAAGATAGCTCCAGCCACATCACGTATCCGGTGATGCTTCATGTCAGGTGAGGTCTCTTTTCTTCCTTTTCTCTCTTGTAACCGATCAACATGTATTCACATAAATAAAGACACAAATGAGTGTAAGGCATGGGATGACAGACATGCTTCCTCATGTGCCATCCTCTGCATGTAAGACCTCCACACTGTGAGGAAACAACTCCAAACTGCCAGCTGAACCCACTAAATTCGAGGAAACTATGATGACTCCATGATGTGGGATGTTTCTCTGTATGCTGGGAATATGTTTTATTTATTATCGGTCAATAAAAGGACTCTTCTGGCCTATGGCAAGGCATCTGAGAAGCAGGTGGAAAATTCAAGCATAGATAAAGGGGAAGGAGGGCGAAGTTAACAGAGACACTGTGAGCTGCCGCCCAAGAGAGCAAGGTGTGATGGGACACAGGTAAAGCCTCTAGCCATGTGGAAGACGTAGGTTAGTAGAAATGAGTTAAGTTGTAAGAACTAGTTGATAATGAGCCTGAGCCAAAAGTCAAACAGTTTATAATTAATATAAGCCTTTGTGTGATTATTGGGACTAAGCGGATGTGAGCTGTCTGGACATTTGGACTAGGCCAGGCCAGATGGGCCAGAAACTTCTGAATATAATTTCATAGTCTTTGCAAGGGACTAGTTGTTCCAGGGCCTAAGTCAATCTATAAATAGAATTCTCTAGTAAGCATGGCTTGGAAATAGAGGAATAGTATATAATGTGGACCAAAGCAATGCGTGAGATGTGTTATGAGTTGATTGTGAAGATTTAGAGTCACCTAGGAGATAAGCCTGTGGGTTTGTCTATGTGAGAGTGTTTCCAGGCTGTTGACAGAGAAGAGTGAACCTACCCTGAGTATGGGTCGTACTATCCTTGGGATCTCAGACTGAATAAGAAGAAGAAAGTGAGTGGAGTATCAGCATTCATTTCTCACTGCTTCCTGACTAGGTGTAGTGTGACCGGCATACCCCAGCTGTCACAGGTGGATCTGCTTTTGCCAAAGCCTTTCTCTCCAGGGTGGACAGTGTCTTCAAACTGTGAGACAAAATAAACGCTTCTATTCGGAAGTTGCTTTGGTCAGGTGTTTTTCACAGCACTAGGAAAGGTAAGGCTTCTAGGAGTGACATCGTCCTAGTGTGTGACACAGCCCTGGAAGGGATGGGCTCTACTCTGCAGCTGTCAAACCCGGACCCACAAATGCCTTCTACCTCCCAATTAGTAATGATCTAGTTACACTCTTTTAGAAAAGAAAAAAATGAATATCTAACCAGATATAACTTAAAACAGCAACATCTCACATGGATCCACAGTGACTGTGGACAGGGCACTGTACTGCTTTGCTGGGTGCCATCAGCTCCGTATTCCTGCATGCCGCACACTGCTAAGCAGAGGTCCTCTCTGGTTTCAGCATTGTTGTTAAGTAACCACTGGACAAGGGGGGCAGAGGTGGGAACCTCTTGGGGCTGAGTGGGCAGCTAGTGCTCCAATGAGAGACCCTGGCTCAAAAGAGGGAGATGACATTCCTGAGAATGACATTCAAGATGGTACACATACAGACACACACACACACACACACACACACACACACACACACACACACACACACACACACCAGCAATGTGTTTTAGCATGGGAAGTCACAGTGGGGCCAAATATATGCTAGAATAATGTCCTGCCATAATAAGGCAAAGAAACGCTAAAGTCGAGAATGTTTCAAATGTTCACATTTTGTTGCCAAAATATAAGACAGGACAGTCCTGTGCCCAGAACTGCTGTTGGAGGTTGTGTTGTTTCATTTTAAATAATTGCCCCAACCACTGGTTTAACAAAAAGAGCTGATTGGCCAAAGGCAGGCAGGAAGTGTAGGCGGGGCTACCAGACTAAAAACTCTGAGAACAGAATGCCAGAACAGAACACCAGAGGGAATTCCAGAGAGAGGCCCAGAAGAAGCAGAGGACAACTATGATGCCCTAAGAAAAGGTACCGAGCCACATGACTGAACAAGAGACATGGGTTAGATGAAGGGTAGAGAGCTAGCAAGTGATATGCCTGGGCCTGAGGCTGATCAGCCAAAAACTAATGAAAGCGTCTGTGTGTCTCTGTAGGACTGTGGGACTGCGGACCTGCGGACCTAAACTTTGAGGTTAGGCCCGAAAGTCTGGGCCAGAAACCTCGTACTACAAACTGCTCTTCTCTAAATAGATTACAAAAGCTTTTGACAGACTTCTTATCAGAATTCTTCAATCAGAAATTCATGTTTTGGTATAAACTCTGACAGTCACAAATTAATACTTGCATACTAGAGCTAATATTTCTTAAGCATATCAAGTAAACCTTTCTGTTTAGAATTTTAGACAAAGAACGAACAGTACCAATGACCACAGAAAGCACACACACACACACACACACACACATACACACACACACACACACGCACACACACACACACACACACACACACGGATCTTAGAGAAATCAGTGGGATAAGTTCTGTGTAAGTTTGATAAAAAAAATAATTTGGATAGGCTGGATACTACAGTTACAGAGGGGAAAAAAACCTGGCAATCAATATGAGGAGGATTTTCCATTAGAGAAAGATAAAAATTTACAAATTTATCAAAGACAAGAAATTATAATTGTGGTGACACCCATCAACTGCACTGAAACTTATGAATATAATGGCAATTATTGAATATCAGTGAATTCTTCAAAAGAACAAGGTAGCAGTCAGGTATCTTGATATTGGAGGACATAAGAATATTCAATAGGTCTGGAGAGGTGGCCCAATGGTTAAGAGTACCGGATTCAATTCCCAGCACCCACATGGAGGCTCACAGCCATCTGTAAGTTCAGTTTCAGGGGCTCCTGGCTTCTGTGGGTACTATATATACATGGTTCACACATGTATATATGTATCATACACAAGCAGATAAAACACTCATAGACATAAACTAAAAATAATAAAATTTAAAATAGAGGATACAATAATTTTATAATCCTGCATTTCTATATGAACTATAGAAGTTGGTACTTGAGTTCTTGACAAGCAAGTGTCTTTTTACAAAATGATTATAGGTAATAAACCAAAACCAAGAAGTTATAATTATTTCACATTGCAATCCTAATAAATTAATGGTTACAAGCACTGGGTATCAGTGAATATCAACATCACAAGGAGATTGACGACATTACCTTCTCCTTGATGAAAAGCCACAGCACCCCTTAGAGTCCTCTAAAGGGATCAGGCATGTTTGGTCAAGTCTCTGAAGCCAGTGGCTATGTTTTAGAAGATACAGAGGAATACCACACACCAATCACCAAAAGCCACACCACAAAAAACGCAACCACCAAATTTTACAAACAGGTAAGATGGAAGAAAAAAAGAAGCAAATAGAAGGAACCCACAGACCAAACAACTGGAGGGACACACCAAGGTATTTTGAATGTCAAGACTAATTATAGTGGGTATGGATGCATAACTGGATGATAAAGGATTATGAAATACCGTGTACAAATGATACACCAAGAATGATACACGGGCTTGGGAATAGATAGAGCACACAGAGAAGTTGCTGGAATTCTTTGTCAAGTATTTCCTGACCTAGGTGGTATTTATAAGAATGCTCATCTTGGAATAAATCACAGAGGGAAACAGCTGTTTACTCTAGTCCTTATGATTTTTATTTTAATTTGCAAAACAGGAGGAGAAAAGGGGGAACAAAGGAAGAAATGGAAGAGAAAGGAATAAAGGAGGAGGAGGAAGATTGTGTACTCATGAGTCACAAGCCTGTCATTGACAATTAAAACCTATTCTTTGTGTGTCCATTTATGTGTACAAATGCATGCAGACAGGAATGTGCATGTGGAGGTCAGAGGTCAGTCCACACCAGAGTCTCCTCCATTGCTCCCTCACCCATCTCTGGAGACACAACCTCTCCCTGAATTTAGAGCTCAGTTCCGGAGATCTATCTTCCTACCTCTACCACCCAGTGCTAGGATTGCATCCATGTGTTGCCAAGTGTGGCTTTCACAAGGGTTCTGGGGACATGCCTGCGTCACAACCACTTTACTAACAGCTATCTCCCAACCCTAAAAGTGTCTCAGTTGTCAATTGCCACAGAAATCAAAGTAGCCTATCTTCAGCCACTTTGCTTCTGTGCATGATGTGTTGCTGGGTGAACGTCAGCGATGCCCTTGCTGGCTTATCTGGGACCCTGGGTGGTAGTTTCCACTGTCTCTCATTGGAGGATAGAGTCTGATACTGATATTGGTGGCAGCACAGTCTCCTGATCCAGCCAAATGAGTCCCTGTTGTTTGTTATCTGGTAACAACAGAAGTCACATGAGATACAAATTTGTCTCACAGTGGTTGGATATTACCTCTTCAAACACTCTCCTGTTTGCAAAAAGGTAATGGGCCATTCCATATGTTAAAAATGGATTTCTTTCCTTTTATAGACTCTATTTGAATGAGCGGAGTCTAACTTTCCTTTAGTTTGCAAACTAACTGTGCTCCAACATGAGGACACTCTCCTGCTGTGCTATCTTTGTGGGTTGGTGGCATCTGCAGCCTCACCGTAACCTTGTCTATAAAGTTTGGCCTTTCAGTGGGCTTAGTCAAGGTCACCTGTGCCTTGAGACCCAAGAACAGCAAGGGCTGCAGAGGTCTAGCAGTCCATGGGAGCTGAGGGCTGCTATCTTTATGAGGAGAACCACTCACTGGTCTCCTTGTGGTCTCCTCCACACCCTGAGCACTTTAATCTCAGGTTTAATCTTTGTGAATGTGAAGGTGAGTTCAGGATGAACAACAGTATCAGTATGGTCCATAGAGAGTTCTTTTCCCTGTTTCCAACCCTGGGTGAAATTGGGTTCCACAAAATGCAAGGAGGGGCGTTGAAAATAACTCATTGCCAGTGTTTATCCCCACAGCCCTCTTTTTCCCAGCTCAGGAGGTCTGGAAGCAAGAACTGATATGGTCAAACCATTGAGAGAAAAAAGGATAGCTGGAAAACTGAGCCAGTATACCACTGGCAGGATGCTGAGCCATCGGCAGAACCAGCTAAACCCAAGCTTTGCAAATGAAATTTCCAGGCTATTAATAGCATTCTAACCCAAGTTATATGCTGTACTTCTCAGCTTCCAAAAATTATTTGCACAAAATTAATTTTAATTCATACCCTATATCCTTCTGGGAGAATGTCCTAGAGTCCCATATACAATGAGTAAATACAATGAAACAACATAAAATAATTTTTTAAATGACCTACTCTCTCTAGGTAAGCAAATTAGCAGGTCTGGTAAAATCGCAATCAACCTGAATTAATCTCTTCAGGTCAGTGAGTTCTTGCAAAGTGTGTCCCAATTTGAGTAACAAGCATCCCCTGGACCCTTTCATCACATAAACAGAAATGGATCTGAGATCTATCTACTAGGCAGAATACAACAGGCAGCAGATATATTCCTGGTCCTACCTGCAAAGTGATGGAGGACATAAGCCCAAGCAGCTGCCCTGACATTTATCCAGACTCAGTTGATTCTAAAATAAATTGATAAGGCTTAGATTTTTCTTGACCTCCTAATCCTTAAAACCCAAAGCACTGGGTGAGTGAAATTTGTCTTTTGTGCTTTGCTCAAAACGGCTTGACCACGATTAATCTAGAGTATTCAATCTATAAAAAAAAAAAAAAAAAATAACTCCATCATGAGATGTCAGTAAGGTTCAGCCTATACTTGGTCCTGGTGTTTTCTCTATGACGAAAAACCAGAGAATTTATAAGCAAGCTTCTGCACCATCCCTTGGAAACATGTCATTCACTACAGCAAGCATTGTACAGAAGCTGCACAATGTTCCCAGGAAATACAGTTCCCTTTGCCCAATGTCTGGGCTGTCAATGATGCGAAATACCATTTCCTGTTAACACACAGATTTATCTGGGTCCTGAACCAATAGTATAATTGCCCCATCTATTTTTCTTCATATGATGGGTACTATGGGAGCCAAACAAAACAAGATAATGTTTTGAGCATGACCAATAGACTCCTCAGTCACAACAGTTGGACAACTGTGTCCTCGGAGGTCTACTAGCTCAACATGAACTGCTGGCTCCAGTGATACTCAGCCACCACCTTATACCACACAACAGGGACTGAGCATGTGCAGAGGAAAGATAAGGGTTGCAGTATGCATCCCTGGCAAGAGAAGTGACTCCATTTCACTTTTGAGGAATGACAGCAGGCAATAATTATACAATTTAATTATTCCTTTGAGTTCTACATAAGCTAACACAGGCACACACACCCCACACCACCAATCTGCTACCTGTGGCAGCTGAAAACCCACTCTGGACTAAAGGAAGAGCAAATGATAAAATGAGTGTCTCCAGGTTATTGAGAAGAGGGTCTTCTGTCTAAGAGCTGGCAGTCCAGCTTACAGAATAAAAAGCTGCCTCAGGAAGGCATGGCTCACTTACTGTTTCTTTCTTTCTTTTTTTTTTTTTAAGTAACACCTTCATTTGCATAATAATAACCCAATTATTGTAAGATTAGGTGACAGGAATCTCATTATTGCTATTTCCACAAAACAGTCGATATTCTATTCAATATCTTTTAATGTTACACACCTTAAAACGTAATTATTTCAATATGCCCTCATTTATCTTTAATGTAATTTTCCTTTTGAAAGACCTTGCCATAATTGTTAGCTTTTATGGAATATCTACTGGTTGAACAGCATTTCTTCTCCTCGGGCCGCTATGAAAGTGGAGCTGAAACAGCCAATAGCTGGAGGGGATGTCTGCCTCAGCTCTCCATCCCCAAACACAAGTCCACCAAAAAGACCAACGGAGAGCTGAGCTTCTCAGTCTGCAGCAGCCCCCTCCACATGCTTCCGGATGCTCCGTCCCTCATCTCTTTCAGTTCATGCTCCACAGACAACGCTTCTGTACATGAATTTTGGTCTTCAGGCAGCTTGGAAAGTGTTAGCAAATACATTCTGTCAAATTTCAAATTATAGAAGCTGGGTTCTTCTTCTTTGTGGGCTGTTGTTTTATCTTTTGTTGTCTCCCCCCCCCCCCCAACTCCCGCCACATTGTACTACCAAATAAAAAAGGAGAAGAAAGGGAATAAACAAGGCTGAGACAGCTGACAAACCAGGGAACCATCTGCCAGCCATAGGGTTACCTGCCATGGGCTTTTACAGTTTCAATTACAAGGTAATCCTTGTGGTGAGTGGCTGGTCACAAGATTAGAGGGTGGAAGGAAAGCAAGGAGACAGAATGGAGAAGGAGCTATGGGGCCAGACCTGTGCACTTCAAAATGATATGAACATGACTGTTGAGAGAAAACAGTAGTTAGATTGTGTCCTTGCAAGGGCCGTGGTCTGGATTCTGGAGTTGACTGTCCTTAACCCTGCCAATAGCACCTTCCGGGTGTGGACCTCTCCAAGTTTAGAGAGAAAGTGTTCTCAGCATGCATGTTTCATGGGCACCTTTTGAGATGCACTGACCCACAGCATCTCCTGCTTCCTTTGGGCCACCAGTCACAGCCTCAAATGGCACAACCACTAGGGACCACACTGCGCACTGCACTATTCCTGATCTGAGAATGAGCGCCCAGCCGACCAGTTGTGAGTTCATTCTTAGTGTGTGTGTCTGTGTGTGTGTATGTGTATGTCTGTGTCTGTGTGTGTCTGTGTGTGTGTCTGTGTGTGTATGTGTGTGTATGTGTGTCTGTGTGTATCTGTGTGTGTATGTGTCTGTCTGTATCTGTGTGTGTATGTGTGTGTCTGTGTGTGTGTCTGTGTGTATCTGTGTGTGTATGTGTGTCTGTGTGTATCTGTGTGTGTATGTGTATGTCTGTATCTGTATGTGTATGTGTGTGTCTGTGTGTGTGTCTGTGTGTATCTGTGTGTGTCTGTGTGTGTCTGTGTGTATCTGTGTGTGTGTATGTGTATGTCTGTGTGTGTCTGTGTGTGTACGTGTGTGTATGTGTGTGTCTGTCTGTGTGTATGTGTATGTCTGTATCTGTGTGTGTATGTGCGTGTCTGTGTGTATATGTCTGTATCTGTGTGTGTATGTGTGTGTCTGTGTGTGTGTCTGTGTGTATCTGTGTATGTGTATGTCTGTATCTGTGTGTGTATGTGTATGTCTGTGTGTGTGTCTGTGTGTATCTATGTGTGTATGTGTGTCTGTGTGTATCTGTGTATGTGTATGTCTGTATCTGTGTGTGTATGTGTGTGTCTGTGTGTGTGTCTGTGTGTATCTGTGTGTGTATGTGTGTCTGTGTGTATCTGTATATGTGTATGTCTGTATCTGTGTGTGTATGTGTGTGTCTGTGTGTGTGTCTGTGTGTATCTGTGTGTGTATGTGTGTCTGTGTGTATCTGTGTATGTGTATGTCTGTATCTGTGTGTGTATGTGTGTGTCTGTGTGTGTGTGTCTGTGTGTATCTGTGTGTGTAAGTGTGTGTCTGTGTGTGTCTGTGTGTATCTGTGTGTACGTGTGTGTATGTGTGTGTCTGTGTGTGTCTGTGTGTGTCTGTGTATGTCTGTGTATGTGTGTCTGTGTGTATCTGTATGTGTGTTTCTGTGTGTCTCTGTGTGTCTGCTGTTTGTTATTTTGAGATGAAGTATCCCTTTGTTACTCAGACTAACCTGTGACTCACTAACCTTGCTCAAACTCACAGTGATCCTCCTGCCTCGGCCCCTGGATGCTAGGATAACAGACATGAGGCCACAGGCCTGGCCTGTTTTTGTGTGTTTAATGAATTTTCTGAGTGCTTCCTTTGAGCTTTGCCATTTTCTATAAACATGGGGTAGCCACAGCTCTTTAAAATGAGTTATAAATTATGTTTTACCAGAACAGAAAATATCTAGTTTAGTCAACCTTTTACTGGAACCCAACTATATAAGTCACTGGGCTGCCCATGAGATATAGAGCTGACTGATAAGGCTGTGACTCAGACACTTTCACCCCAGCCCTTCCTTTAAGAGAGCGATCAAGTGAACTCTTGAAGTCACTATGGAAACTGCAACCCATGCCTCTAACCCTGGCCCACAACGCCTAAGTCTCTTTCCAGCCCTCAAGGTGCAGGTTCTGTGCATACAGAGGAAGATATATAGGTGAGGGTCACTGGCCAAGAGTGACCAAGAGGACACAGATGAAGACGTGAAATACACTGGGTGGTCATGGGTCACGTGCCAGGTGAAGGGTTTTCTTACATTTGTCTGCTCGTTATCTGAAACACATTCTCACTATGTAGCCTCACTGGTCTGAACCTCGCTGTGCTGACCCAGCTAGCATTATGCTTGCAAGATTCTTCTACCTCTGTTCTTCCAGGGCCAGGCTTAGAGCCATGGGCCACTGTGCCTGGCCCGTGTATCACGTTATAGAAAATATCAGCACCTTCTTCAGTGACTGCTGAAGAACATGGGATCTGGGAGGTTTAGAAAAATTGTTCAAGATCACAAAATAGCCAAGGATCGGAGTCAGGATTCAAAGCCAGGAATGTCCTAGTCAGAGAAAGCTATAGTTATGGTCATAAACCTGAGGTTCTCTCTGTAATTGACTTTCCTAGCCTCCTCCATGCTGGAGACTCTGAACAGTCTTCCATAGTGCATAGAAAGTATATAAGAGAAAGGTGACCCTAGATACTTCCTTCCTCCCCCTCCCACTGCCTCATACCACGTTATTCTGACTGTGATATCCCCTCTCTCATGGATGCTTGTCTCTTCTCATGTCTTGATCCTTTCCCCTCATTATTTATTAAGCAAAATTCTTACTCAGACTTCAGAATCCCTGGGAGTCGGTCGGCCTCTCATTAGCATTTTCATGAGGCCTTACCCCGTGACCCAACATCCTCCAGGGCAGTTCATTTTTTTCCCTCTAATCCTGCCTGAACTTTATAACTATGTATATAGTGATTAATTGCATAATTTAATTTTAACATGCAAATATTTATAAGCCACCTCTTCTTTATGTGGGGTGAGAGGCCTGCAGGTACGCATGCATGCACATATGCATGTATGTACATATGGAGGCCAGAAGTCAGTGTGTCATCCTTTGTCAACTCCCTACCTTACTTCTTGAGGCAAGCCTCTTACACTGAACCTGGTTGGCAAGATCAGCTGCCTAGCAAGCTCCAAAGATGCTTCTATTTCTGCCTACCCAGCACCGACTTTATAGGCATGTTCATAAGCAGCCAGTTTACATGGGTGCTGGGGATCTGAACTCAGGTCTTTGAACCTGCAGAATAAGTACATTACTACCCAGTGAGTTATCTTCCCAGTAGCATCTGAAGAAAGTTCCTGGAGGATTAGGTACTTACTATACCTATTCTGTTAGCAATCTACCTGAAACAGTTACGGAAATCCTCAACTTGAGTAACAACAGAAGACCTGTGTCAGACTCCCTGTAACTCTCATGCTCTGTCCCACATGGTAACTTTCTGTTTCCGTCTCTTCCACCAAAGAAATAGTTCCTATAAAGAACAACCTGTCTACCCCACATCACAAAAAAGGGTGCCGAACCAAGTTTAATCATTCATACAGATATGAAGATTTGTATTGCTTGTAGGATTTAAAAGGGGATAGTATCTTTATCTAAAATATCTCAGGCCACTTGAACCCTGGTGAAGATGGTGGCTAATTCCCCTTCTTCACGAGTTACCTTCAGAGTGTGAGATTACATCTGTGAGGGTGTAGAATGAATAAAGACACTATGATTAAGGTTTTATATGGCTGAGATGTGAAGTTTTGTGAGGATTAACTGGGTGCAGTCTTTCATCTGCTTCTACGTAGTGTGTGCACCGTATATCTGCTATGCACTCAAGGACAGCTGCCGTTCTATTCACAGCCCCATCTAAAAACGGCAACATTATATCCATCTTCCGTCTCTCTGAGGTCTTTGCAAACGCAGAATCAACTCAGATGTTCTGTTTTAGAGCAAAATATATGAGGTGTGAATGTGCGTAACAGTAAAAGACTAACCAGCAGAGATCCACCAGGGCTTGATAAAAAACGTCCCTGCCTTTCCAAGCTCAGGAAAAGAAACTAGAAAAAAACCATCAGGGGGCAAATTAAAAAGGTGGGTGACAGTGCCCTCCCACCCCACACAGAAAGCTCCAAACCCAGATATTGATTTTTCAGGCCTTTTGTTGCTGGCTGTAGAGTCTTGTGACTACATTGAAAACCAAAGGCAGAGGTGTGAGCTGGCAAACCTTCAAGCCTCACTCTTCAGGCCAGACTCCTTCAGGGTGAGTTAAAAGTGATCTTTCAGGCTGAGAGAAAGGGGGAAGGCTGTATGTTGGAAATATATCTGAATACCTCATAGTTAACATTTTAACACAAGCTCATGTAAATTTGACAGCTATTATGGGAAGAGGCAAAACCCTTAATTTTATAACCAAACTATGACTAATCCTGATCGATCTGAACAATCAGAGAACATTCACTGTCCAGACACTGCTCTTCCACTGAGTGTTTCAGAGGTACAGCCTCCCTCTCACCAAGCTTCAGGTCTACGTTTTAAAAGTCAGTGTGCCCATCAGACATAGCCAGAAAAGGAAAGTCTGTTTCCTTGCCAGGATCAATCATAAAAATTATTCTTAAAAAACAAGCAAACAAGAACAAAGCTTGTTTATCAGGTACGGAGCCTGAGAAATAAGTAGGCAAGCCATCCTTCTGAAAACACTAGGAAGTTTGGGGAAGAGTGTGCATCCTGAATAGTAGCAAGGACACCGGGCATTTGAAGTCTACCACAGTTTAAACAAAAATGCTACAAATTTACAAATTCTTAGCACAGTGACAGCAAGGAAGAAGCATGACTATTCTGCTTGTTCACAGTTATCAAGAACAAGTCGGTGTGTGTCAGGTTACTAGAACACAGCATGCCAAATGCTTCTGGCCCCTGGATCTCAGTGAGTTAATGATTAAAAACCAATTACTTCTTAAATGGGAATGAGATTGTGGAGCTTCCAAAAGTTTCTACAATGGAGATTGCAAAGAATGGTTTATATTATTATCCGATCAAGATGTATTTCCTAGGTGACACTCATGTATATGTGTATAAGTCTGTATGTACATGCATACACACGTATAAATGTATATTTGCCATTATGCATAAAAAC
Organism: Phyllotis vaccarum; assembly: GCA_033318265.1. Lineage (NCBI taxonomy): Eukaryota > Metazoa > Chordata > Mammalia > Rodentia > Cricetidae > Phyllotis > Phyllotis vaccarum. Next base: position 72,786,683 of record JARWLC010000011.1, on the reverse strand, counting down.
ATTGCCTTCCAATTCAAAGCTGGAGTCTTGTCACAGGGTCTGTTTTCTAGATCAGTCAGTGTCTGAAGAAGATAAATGTACAGATGTGATTGTGCCAGCAACACCCCTCTATGTTCTTTTACTTGTTTAAAGAAACAACAAAGTTAAATGTGCCAATGACAGCATCCCATGAAGTGGATCATTTGCATGCCACAGTTTGTTAAAAGAGGGCTTAATAAAGGGGTAGGTATGTAAATGATACTTGCTTCTGGAATGTTCATTTGTCCTGTAACATTGCTGAAATTGAAATTACTCTTTATCCTACTTTTATATATGAAGTTTGAATTAAAAAAAAAAAATCAGTGACAGACCCAGGAGTAAACCTACTACAATTATCTCGCTAAGTGGACATAGTAACAAACTATTCTCTAAATTCTTGTCTCATGGAATAGATGGGAGCAGCTTTGAGCCTCATCAGGGAAGCCTTTGTACAGTAACTGTTGGGTAATGGAGAAACTCATGGCTGGCCCAAGTACAGAAAATCAGTGACCGCAGAGGGCTCAGCCACTGTGAGGCAAGGCTCAGAAACCATCAGAGGAGACAGAGAGATAGAAATATCCCACGGTCAGGGAGGACCAGAGCAAAAACGGCATCTTCTGGATAAGATAAGGCCAGGCGGTTGCATTCATAAATCCCCGGCACTTGTTGCTGCCTTCTCACATCTGCACAGCATCAAGCTAGTCAGCACTCTAGCATGAAACTGGAAGGGTCCTTGAGCCTCCCACTCTAACTGAGGATCTATGGACAGTTAGTTGGTGGCTTGGGGACAAGAGAGTCTGTTGTCTTTAAGTGTGTGGGTCTTGCTAGCTCCAACGTGTCAGTATTGGCAGCACAAATTGGAGAAGATGGTTGTTATATTTAAAACAAAAAAAAAGGCACAAGGCAAGGGCAAAGGGCTGAGTGGATCTGGGTAATTTGGTGTGAATACAATTAAAATGTATAAAATTCCCCAACAAATACAAGCACATATTTAAAAAAAAAAAAATCAGTGTGATTTCATCTAATCACCAAGCAGAGATTTTAGTGTGGGCACTACTCTGAAATTTGTATTATCATCAACCACTGAGTTACTTTCTGGGCACCTTTGAGGCTCACTTTAAGTATCCACCAATAATTTATTGAAACAAATACCAAAAGTTGTAGAATTGACAGTGTGGACACACACATCTCTGAAAAAAAAATCATAATTTTTTCAGATGCCAAAATCATCAGATCTTTCTCATTATTAATTGTCAGAAATTGCTGACTAGTGAAGCTTGCACATAGTTTATCTTCAAACTGCTAAAAGACATTCAAAACACAGTTATGAAAAGTAGCCCATCCACACTTTTATTATTGCTGAGACAATCATCCATTTTTAAAAAGCTAGCATAAAAATATAACCACCACCACATTATATTTAAGGGGATTTAAATCTGTGTGCTTTATGGATGTGTGCTTTATGTGTAGTTGGCTACACTTAAGATCACAAATAAAATTTAAACAAATATCCACCATAATAAGTTAGAGTAAGATTAAAATTTATGAGAGACACTACCCAGTTACGTTTTCATGCTCAGGACAGGGGTCTGACACGCTATCACCATCAAGCTAATTTATTCTGTGAGTTATATAATCCTTTTCCAATATTTCAGTTTTCATTATTGAGAAACAACCAACAACTTCTCTTTGTGAGTACAGACGTATCAGTCTTACACATAACATATTTCCAGTGAGTAATCACCAAGTGAAAATGGGTGAGTGGTAACTCTTAGGTAAAACAGTGACTGCCTTACTTAGGCTAAGACATTGACCGAGATAGGGAAGCCTTGCTTCCAGCTAGCCTGCCAAACTTTCCAGCTTAACACCTGTTCATCATAAAAAACTTGTAGATAACAATAAACTGAATTATAGCAAAGGTCTCCTTATGCATAAAAAATTTAAATGTTATCAGTTTTTCATTGCAATTTAATCAAAATTTGGCTCTATGGTAGAAGAAAGCATCACAGTCTATCTTCCACCCCACAGAAAGGGCAAATATAGCACAGAGGACTGATTTTCAGAAGACACTGGATTGTTGTCCACCATGACCTAGGCAATGTGCACATCTGCCTCCACACCTGGACTGCTATGGTGAGGGTAAAAGTGATTGAGAAACAATCCCAATATCCCAAAAACCCAAAGCAGCAAATTTGGACCTCTGTTTCAGGTCTTTCAAACTAGAAGCCCGTGTTTCCAATCCCAGCAGCAAGTTTACTGACAACCACAGTCCTTCAGAGGCTTGTGGGCATTAGCCCAGGGATGCACTAACCCAGACACCACTCACATTGCCCTCTTCAGCCTTAATGGAAAATAATAATTACTGTGGTTTATGTGTGAAGTGCCCTCTCTAGGCTCATGTGATAGAAGACTTTGGCCTCCAACTGGTTGTGCTGGTTTCTGAAGTAGAGGAAGCCCTCGGAGGTGGGACTGAGTTATAGCCTTAAGTGATTCCCTCTACCCCTCCATCCTTCTCCCCCCTCCTCCCTCCTCCCCTTTCTTCCTCCCTCTCTCCTCCCTCTGTTTATCTTTCTTTTTCTCTTGAGTCAGACTCTCCCCCATTATAGCTTCAAATTGTCCTTCAACTCAGAGTTTTCTGCCTCAGCCAAGTGCCAACTTTACTACCTGTCTGTGTTTTCAAATTCTCCGATAGTGATTCATATAGTTTAATAATCAAATGGACATTTTAAACCTTTCTTTAAGATTATACACATGCTTTAAAAAAAAAGCTTAATCAAGAAGCCCAGATCTATGAGGACAGAACACGCAAAACAAAATACAGAAGCAAAATGTTCTGGTATCAATTTATGTCATGCCCAGTAGATAAATGATCTAGGAACTGACCTGATTGTTCTTAGATGGTTAAGATGATGCTTTTGTTCTAGGAAAATAAATGGTAAAAATAACAAAGCTGGCTGTGGTTGGCAGAACTTTCCAGAAAGTTAATTTGTTAAACCCTAAAATTATTGTTGAACTGAAGAAGTCACAGCAACTGGACATGTGAAGAATGCTTTTGAGAACAGATAACAAGCAATCCTCCTGAGGAAAACTGTGGAAGCCGACTTTTTAATTGACATGCACTTGGTTAAGGTTGAACTCTGGGGCCAGTAGGACTCCCTTCTGCTACACCCCTGTACCCATGGTCCCTTCCTCTACACCCCTGCACCTGTGGCTGCCTGCATCTCACAAATAGCTGAAGCAGGTGTGACTTTAGCTAGTTTTTTCTTACCCCGCCCCACAGGAAAAGAATTCCCATTTTAGAGGTTCATTTGCATTACAACTACTGCTAAGCATCTCAACACCAAAGAGGGAACCACCCAAGCCAGGTACATGGGAAGCATAGGTCCATTCCAGGGGAGCATCCTGACTGACTCCTTGGCTACTCTGACTGATTCAGGAAGGCTACAGAATCCAAAGTACACAAGCAGTCAGAAAAGAATCAAAATATCATGTACCCCTTCACCAGGAGTCACAAGCTAGAACAGCACTGGCCCCATGGTGTTTCCGGAATCAACTGGGACAGAAGTGAGCAACAAATAGCGAAGTGATGGCATTAGCTGAAGCATCATGCTTGTGTAGTCCCATGAGTCAGTAAATCTCAACTCTGAGTTATTTCAGACCACAGTGTCAGATTCCACAGTTTGTACACACACTTCTCTCTATTGCAGGGACCCATAAAACTGAAGCCTTTGCCGCCCCTGTAGGATGTGTTTCTGGAAGGCAGAGTAGACAGAATCTAACAACTGACTGCACATTCAATAAATGGTGCCTAAGAAGCCATTGAGCTAAAAAGATCTTGAGTGTCAGAGTCAAGAGTTCCAGTTCAGCAATGAGCAATGAGATCACAGTAACAGAATTCAAGATCTGCTTCCCCCCACCTTGTCTGTCTGTCTGTCTGCATGTATGTTTGCCAGGCTGCTTCTCCCGAGCACCTTGTCTGTCTCTCTGTATGTCAACTATGCTCACTACCGCCCCCCCCCCATCCCCGGTTCAAGCTCTTCAGTGTCTGTTCACTCCAGGGGAAGAGAGAGAATTGTCAGAAACTGTATTTGTCAGAAACTGTATTCACAGACCTGATGATAATTTACCCACACAAAGGTCAGTTTTTTGGGAGAAGTATGAGATTGCATTAAAAATAAATAAAGATAAAACTCAGTGGTCAGCATACTTTCTCGGGTTAAAATATACCTGTGTATAGGCCTCACCCATGCTACTTCTAAGACAGACTTTAACCAAAGAAGGAACCATCTTCCCCAGTCGGTAAGATTGAAGTCAAATTATAATTGCCAAGTACATAAAGAGTAAGGCTAAAATGCAGTGAGGGAATGCCTTCCCTTCCTGGGACACTCATGTCTTGTATAGAACCCGTCAAGGCGTGTTTTCCCAGGCAAGAGTGTTCAACAGGCTGGGGTTCATCAGCATGGGCAAGGCTGGAAAGACAGACTAAAGACTCTTTGCCTCTTGGGTGACATCAACTCTACAACCTCCTGCTGCCTCCTTCGGATGGGCCTTCTTTAGTACAGGCTGGAGGAGAGAGGTAACAGCGGAAGCCCTCACAGAGTACCTTTTACACAGGACTCAGGTGACCTCTGAGAGATCACCACCCATCTCTAGTAACAAAGTTATGGCTCTTTCTACCCATCCATCATTGCCTATTGAATGTGGGTCAGCATCGAAATCTGCACCCTCTGTACACACACAGACATCCCACTGTATATTACAGGGAAGGGAGGTTGAGAGAAATACATAACTCTGCCTACTCCCCTCCACAGGAAGTTTCACCATCACACTATTCCTAAGTTCTACACAACCTGCCCTCCTCTGACCCCACAGACCCTCTCGAGGTTAGTGGGAAAGGAGAAGTGAATTTTCTAGCAAATCTTGAACACATGGTTTGACCTGTGTGATTCTTGGCCTTTTGGAGCCTCTTAGCTGCTGAGGCAACATAGCACGTCAGATTTACTGTGTCAGGAGCAGTCTCACACTCTCTATAGCTTTGCCTTCCACAGATCATTACCCAAAGTAAAGCACCATCTGAGAATTTTTAATTTTAGAAATAAGTCATTTATGAGTTTTCAACTGCATGTTATTCTGGGAAATTCGATGAAATCTCATGCCGCCCATTCCCTCTGCTCACTGTTTCTGAGCTGCATACACTACCTACCCAGTCCTCACTCAATTCATCAGGTAATGAAGGAGACCTCTGCAGAAGCACAAGACTTGGTCTTAAGCCATTGCTTTCACTGCACTGGCTCCAGCATGCCAGAGATATGATATGGATAACTTAGGCATCATAAAGGCAAACCTAAAAGTGTACCTTTATAAAAAGATAAAAATTACTCAATTAATAAAGAAGAAAATAAAGTCTATGTGGAAGTTGCTGCATCTACGTCAGTTTTCGTTGCTAACTGTTAACTGCATTTAACTTACAAATGAACTTTATTTTAGGTTCATATGGATAATACAGGGAAACTGTCCACAGAGCTCAGAGGGATAGAGTCATGTGTCCACTTTGGTCTTCAGACATTGCCTGAAGACAAATTGCATTGCTGTGTAAGAAGAGTCACTGAATACCCTAGTTTTATGCAAACTCTGCTTTGCTAGGAGCTCAGCTACACCACATAATCAGAATTTTTATGGAATCCTTTCAAAAAAAATAATTGCCTGAGATAAAGTTGAGTAATTCTCATTCTCTCTCTCTCTCTCTCTCTCTCTCTCTCTCTCTCTCTCTCTCTCTCTCTCTCATGTGTGTGTGTGTGTGTGTGTGTGTGTGTGCGTGTGTGTTCAGGTGTTTGTGTATAAGTGGGTACATCAAAAACTGGATATCAATCCTTGGGAGCCACCGGTCTTGTTTTTGGAGACAGGGTCTTTTACTGGGCCTTGGAGACTTCCTCATTTAGCTAGGTTGTGAGCCCAGGAGTCAGCCAGTTTTTCTCTCTCCCTCCCTTGCTTAGAGGGAACAATGACTTTTAGAAGAGCATTATATGCAAAGAGATAATGAGAAATATGGGAGAGTTGGGGGAGAGATCCCTTCTCCTGCCCTTGAACATAAAACAAATATTTCTCTCCACCACCCTGCCCTGCAGATGTGACAAAGGGCTGGCTCCCTTGTATCTTTTTGGCATTTATGCAAACCCCCCCTGCATTCCACAAATCTTCTTCCTCCCTACACACAGAATTCCTGACTCTCTCTATGTACAAATTATTACATAGACCTTTCAAAGCAGGCCTCATGTTGCAACCTGGAATAGCAGGAAGTGTTTTCACTACTTAATATAATCTGAGCGTTTAGCACCTTTTACAGCCAATGTGTTGATTTTCCCTCCCTCCTGTTTAAAGTGGCTGTGGCATTCTGGGACAGCCTGCTAGAGGCACAAGTTCACAGTAAGTTCAGAAGAAAGGAATGTTCAAAGAAAACCAATCCCAGAGCATTATGGGTAGTGATATGGAATGTTGACAAAACAATGGTAAACAATGAGGAAAAAAGAAATAATTAAGTGCTCTAAAGCCTTGTATCAGCATGTTCTGCTAAGTTTTTTAGGAGATTGTCTTATTGTGTGTGGTTTCACTGAGCAATACCAGCCCGGCCTGGCGAACAGTGTTCTGCAAGTGTAATAATTGTAAAACTTTTTTGTTGTTGTAATAAGAAAGAAAATGGGCAAATATGTCCGCCTGAGATAAGACTTTCTGAAGAAAATATAATACATGGAAATCCTTTCTCCAAGTGCATTGTGGATCTAAGGAGGTGGGAAACTTAGCTCGCTGGAGTTACAATAAACACTGGAGTCTAAACAAGATGTGAAAACCTGGACTGTGCACCTCAGCCTCAACTGCTAGAGTCAGAAGCAAAGAAAAGAAAAGAAGCAGACACTCAGGGCTACATTCCCTGAAGGCACCTGTGCCAAGTCTCTGAGCTGCTCAGATGTGCACTAAAGGTGACAACACAGAGCCAGAAATGCAACCCTGACTCCGGTGCACCTTGCAGCTCTGGTGACCTGCTGAGTCAGTTTCCACAGGAGCTGTGTGCCTTTTACTTACAAGTACTTATTCACTCATTCATTCATTCAAACTATCCATTTGGGGCTGATATTTGGGAGAGGACAGGGTATGAAAAACTCCCCATTAGCCAGTCATGGCGGCCTTTCTCTGAAGTCCACTCAGGAGACAGAGGCAGGCAATGTCCCTACGGAGAGTAAGACCAGCATCATCAGCAGAGCAAGTTCCAGATCAGCTGGGGCTACATAGTGAGACCCTGTCTCATAACAAACAACAAACAAGTTAAAACCCTTCTCTGTACCTATAAACATTCAGGAGCAGAAAGATCAATAAAAATAAAAGTAATATATGGTGTATTCAAGGGTGGTTCCAATTATGGAGAAAAGATGTTTTTTAACGGTAAGGATGGGAGTGAGGCCTAAGCACATCAGTCTGTGGGGTATCGGGAAACAGGCCATTTACTGGCAGGGGTGGAGGAGTAAATTCATGGCCTCTAAGGTAGGAGCCATCCTATCATTTGGACAAAAATCAAAGAAGCTGGTGTGGCTGGTGAGGAGAAAGCCAGAGGAAGGACAGTTTGTAATGAGTCAAAGGGACCCGTGGCTTCAGTAATTGGGAGCCTGAGGCAGGAGGACTGTGGTGAGTCTGAGGTTAGCCTGGGCTAAATAGTGAGTTCCAGGTTAGCCTGAGCTATAGTACAAAACCTGGTCCTAAAAACTAACAAACATGAATAAAAAAAAAAAAAAAAAAAAACTAATCCAAGAATAGGCTATAGACCCTTTGTTTAGGAAGAAGAGAGACATCTGAAAGAATTATGCATGATGTAACATGTGGTAGGCATTTGTTTCCAAGAATAATTATAATGTATTTTTATTTTTATTTTTTTTTTTACTTTTTAAGATCATGGAACGTGTTTAAAAACATTTTTAGGGCCCGGAATGAATTCCAATTATAACAGTGGGGGAAAGAACAAAGAGGAAGCAGAATACTAACATGGGCCCACCACATCACCTCCCTTCCCAGGACACCGAGGAAACCAATGATTCCTTTCTCTCTCGCTGAAAATCACTGACTGAATTCACATCTCCAGCCAATGGAACTGTTTGCAAACTAAACCAACTGATTCTGTCATCTCAGGGAGACAATTTACTTCTTTACATAAACTAGGTTCCTATAGGGAAAACAAAGGGCCAGCTCTGTTGCTGTCACTCAAGTGTCTGTTTTGTTGGGCACATGGAGGATGCTAGCAGAAGGGATGGGTTGTCATTTCTGAGGGATGTTTTCTAGGGAAGATCTGGTTAGCTGTGGAAGGATGCTAGCTCCTGGTAGGCCAGGCTACACAGTGGTCAGTATGGGCTCAAAGCAAACCATATTGCTCATTATCATTGTAACTGGTTACCAAAAAAACAGCTTAGATGGAGCATAGCAGCATGTTCTTTACCAGTCATTCTTGGTGGCACTTTACAGGGGGCAGTTTCCCATGCCTTTTGAATAAAGTGAAGAATAAAACACTCGTTCATTGATTTCACAAGTGATTCCAGAAATGTGTCCAATTTATTTAGCATTTGGCATCCTAAAGACTGAACTGAGAACTTTGCACTGAACCCCGCCCCCTCCAGCCCAAAGAACCAAAGTCTTTAAAATGGATATGTTGCAGTCTTTAAGATGGATATGTTGTCCAAGGTGGTAAATGTGCAAAGATGTGAACTAATTGAGGGTATGATTTTTACTCTTCTTAAAGAGTTCCCAAACCAGGTTTCACTCCAATACCACGTAATTCTTGAAGTGTAAGCTGAGAGAATTGTTATGCTTTAGGGAAAGAATGGGGAATCCATGAAACCCGTTAGAGGTGCATCAGAAGGCCTAAGTAGAAGAAGCTAACCATTAAGTTCACAACTATGTGCCGGGCTACATTGTGTGTGTGTGTGTGTGTGTGTGTGTGTGTGTGTGTGCATTATTGCCAAAAAATTAGAGTAATGAACAAAATAGCTATTCAGGACTTGGGCCAAGAAGTCAGCACAATGCTTCCAGGATGAGTGCATATGCTTCACCACTCTTGGGTTAAGAACGGGACCTGAAACAGATTTGAATCCGTATTTGAACAGGAGGCACTGCCCTATTCTGTGTAGTAACCCAGCCAAATAACAGCTCTCAGCTAAGCGCCTGTCCAGACACATCATCTGCCCCTTCTCCACTCCTGGGGCCACCGAGGTCTAATCACCCTTAAATGTTGAGGTCCAAAGGACAGCTCCCAGCCTCTGCTGCAGAGCCCTGGCCCAGGCCCCTCGCAGAATCTGCTGAGGCCTCTGCTGCAATTGCCTGTCTTGGTTCACCCTTCTATCTACCCATCCTGCATCCTCAGGCCCCTAGCTTCTATCTACCCATCCTGCATCCTCAGGCCCCTAGTCATTTCAGAGCACACCACCCCGAAATCCACAGATGCAAATATTATAAGCACAGAGTATGTTCCCTAAGGAAGCTGGCCACATAAATACTGTTTTGAGAATAGATATTAAATGGAAATTCTGAAAGGTCTGAAAGAATTAAAATTGGAAAGGAGGAGAGGATTCTATTAGATACTGGGGTGGGATAGAAGGCTAGATTCTGAGTCCATTCCCATTGTAACTCGAAGCATATTACAAGGACATTAGTATGAAATGCTGATTTCATAAGTTAGTTAAAGTGATAGCCAATTATCAGGTTAAGTGAGAATTTGTCAATTAGTAATTTTACAGTGACCGTGAAGTGCTACAGAACTCATGCAAAGCTACACACAGTCAAATTTATCAGGCATCAGGCATAGCTAATTAACCAGGCTCCTCAACATAGTAAAATAGAATGTGTGCTTAAGAAGTTCACTGGCTGTTTCCTAAGTTATTTAACTGTGTGAAAGCCCAAGAACTGTAAACAGTGATGGCAAAGAGGGAAGATGTAAATTTCATACCTGGAAAATTTACTTTTATGTAGATCCAAAGATACACTCCTCATGCATTATCATCAAGGAGGTGAGTTTTAAGTAATAAAGCCAGGAAAGCAAGACCATAAGGAGTCCGTCGTCTGAACTTCAGCATGAAGAATTAATAACCAGGGATGGTGGCACATGCCTGCAGTCCCAGCACCAAGAGGTCAGGTGAGGAAGAAGGACTGGCATTGCGATGAGTTCCCAGGCTAGTCCAGACTGGAGAGTAAGATTCTCTCAGAAAAAAGGGGGGGGCAATAATGGTAGCAACAGTGACAACAGACAGGTGACCCAGTGAGTTTGGGTCCCCAGCATCCATGTAAAACCTGGACATGGTAGCACCTGCCTGTAAACCCAGCTTTGGGGAACATAGAAAGGCAGATCTGATGGACTCACAGCTGGTCTAGCTGCTGAAATGGGGAGCTTCAGAATCAGTGAACAAACATGGGCTCTATAATAATAATAATAATAATAATAATAATAATAATAATAATAATAATAATAATAAAACAGAGCAAGAAAGTTAGAAAGCAATCGTCTCACAGACTTAGAAGCCCAAGAGAAACCCAAACAATATGGCATTATCAAAAAGACACAAAGCCACCGGAGGCTTCAAGCATGCCTCAGCAGTTAGAAGTCTGAGCTGCTCTCGCAGAGAACCCAGGTTTTGTTCCCAGGACCAATATTACTTGTATCCTTCTGCAACTCCAGTCTCAGAGGATCCAGCCCTTCTTTAGACCTCTTCCCCAGGCACAGGACATGCATGTGACGCTGAGACAGACTTTCAAACACAACACTTACACACATGAAATAAAATACATCTTAAAACGTAGTAATAAAAACAAAACAGCCTGAAAGAGCTCCCGTTGACCAGAGCCAGACAATTGCATCAGCCAGCGAGTAACAGCACCGAATTATAATCCAAAGCACCACATACCATCCAGGAGAACAGTGGCTGGCAAGGTCTCCAAACAGAGAAGTAAATGGGCCAAGAAGGAGAGCTGCCCTCAAGGATTCTAGCAGTTTCTACATTGATCTCTCTTAGTGAGGCAGAGGTCGCCTCTTGGATATGCTTGCTCTCCCACAGTGCAGTGTGGAAGGGTGACTGTCTTAGTTAGGATTACAGGGACAAAATACCATGACCAAGGAGCAAGCTGAAGAATAAAAGTTTTATCTGGCTTACACTTCAGCATTGCTGCTCATCAATGAAGGACGTCAAGACAGGCGCTCAAACAGGGCAGGAACCTGGAGGCAGGAGCTGATGCAGAGGCCATGAAGGGTGCTGCTTATTCCCCATGGCTTGCTCAGCCTGCTTTCTTATGGAACCCAGGACCAGATGTCCAGGGATGGCACCACCCACCATGGGCTGGGCCCTCCCCCTCTGATCACTAATTGAGGAAATGCCTTACAGCTGGATCTCACGGGGGCATTTCCTCAGCTGAGGCTCCTTCCCCTGATGGCGCTAGTTCCTGTCAAGTAGACACACAAAACCAGCCAGCACAGTAACTAAAACAACTCCACACAGAGAAGCAAGGAGGTCATAAAACCATTGGTGGGATATGGGGGAGGTGGAGAGCTAAACGCAGAGGGGAGATGGGGGAGATGTGTGACCCTGTGATAGGAAGGTTTGGGGAAAAGGAACCAGCCAAAGGAAGAGAAGGAAGTGGACATTGGGGGCCAGGGGGAGGATGGGGGGCAGCAACAAAGAGCATATCAATACAAAGATGCTTGATGAACTCCCCTGTTTTATACACTAACCTTAAAGAGAAAATCAATAAAGAAAAAGTAAAACTAAAGGAGCATTCTATGAAATATTGTCAGGGACACGAAGAGTCAAAAGTACCTGAGACACTGCCACCATCCGGATAGAGCCAGTGAGACATGACAGCTGAATGCAAGGAGTTAGCCTGAGTGAGGAGAACTCAGCACCAGGGCAGGTTGAACTAAGGAAACCTGATCTCAGCTGGAGTTTAATTAATGCAAATAGCCAGACATTGGTATGCTGGTTTCCTCAAACTTTTATAGGGAGATAAGATGCCAGTTCAAAAGAGGAAGCAAGTGTCTGATGCGGCATCTAAGGAAATTCCTCTCCTGCCCTTGCAGCTTTTCTATCAATATAAAATAACAGTTTATAGTTTGAAAAATGCCTAAGTGCTTCAAATTGTTTCCCACTGACAGACACACGTTTCCAAGAAATGGGGAGCCCTGGCAGCCCCATTCAGTCTAATAGAGCATGTCCAAAGGACTATGGGAAATGCCAATGCCAGACCCAGGAGAGAATGCAGACACCTTGCTGAACTGGACAGAGGGCTGAAAGAAATGTGACATGACAAAGTCACAAAAGTTCTAGGTACACGTGATGCAACAGCCAACCATAAAGTGGGGTTGTTGTGAGAGTGTAGTTTGCAATTATTTCCTGAACTTCAGGTTGCAGCTGGGGAAATAGCTTAGTTCTAAAGCTCCTACTGTGCATGCATGAAGGGTTCAGTGCTCAGAACCTACATCAAGAACACTGGGAAATGATGGTCTGCACATATAATCCTAGTGTTCTAGAGGGTGGAGACAGGAAGGTAGATCCCTGGGGCTCCCTAGCTAGTCAGTGTAGCCTCCTTGGTGAGTTAGCTCCAAATCAAAATATAAGGCGGATGGCTATTGAGTAATGACATATGATGTCAACCTCCAAGCTTTATACACATGCATGCAGATGTTCTTATGTCTCTCTCCCACACACACTCAAACAACAAAAACACTACAGTTGAAAAATTATTCATGAAAAGATGAATCTGATATAAACCCGATTCCATCTGCGATAGAAGTCAGCAAGGACCACCCCCCTACCCCCCCCCCCACATGCCAATGTTGAAGCACAGGATATTGTTCCAGACATAAAAGTTGACCCTTTTTGCTTCTCCACAACATTTAATGACAAGATAAAGCCAGCAATGTCCCAGTCCCTCTGGTACAATGTTAATTCTTTAGTGCAGTCAATTATAAATTATTCACAAACTCTTTTATTTACTTCTTCTATCTTTTGATATATGTTTTAAGGGTGGTGTAGGGAGATTATGTTGTTCCACTGTAAATAACTGTCCCTGCCTATGAGTTTAATAAAAGTGCTGATTGGCCAAAGGCAGACAGGAAGTGTAGGTGGGGTTACCAGATTAGAAGACTCTGGGAACAGGAAGAACAGAGCAGAAATGCTACAGAGAAGCCAGAGGAAGCAGAGGACAACTATGCTGCTCTGAGAAAAGGTACCCAGCCCCATGGCTGAACAGGATAAGAGTCATGGGTTAGATTAAGGGTGAAGAGTTAACAAGTTATATGCTTGGGCCTTAGGCCAATCAGCCTAGAACTGTTGTAAGCATCTGTGTGTCTCTGCGGGTCTGTGGATCTGTGGGTCTAAACCTTGAGGCTAGGCCCGAAAGTCCAGGCCAGAAACCTAATACTACAGGGTAGGTTGGACCATCACCAGTTTATTAATTAGTAATCTGAGATACTCGATCCAGATTTAGTCACCTTTTGAAACCTCTACCTAGGACTTTGGGCTTTACAGCTTGAAAGTCATTTCCAACCTGACATGTTTTTTGTTTGTTCTTAAAGCTTCTGAGGCTCTTATGAGCCAATCAAGAGTCTAATGGGCTTTGATCTGGACATTTTAAAATATCTAATGTTCTGACTTCCGGTTCTCTGACTAGGACTTGTAATGATAATGATGTGTGACTTAATGTCCCCCTCACAACTTCCTCCAGACACCATCAAGGATGTTCCTTCCTTTCTACATCTGAGAGTTGGGAGGGGGGTCTCCAGACAGGCCCTCTCTAGCAGTATGCCAGACTGTTATATCTGATACCCCAACTCATATGCCCCATCCCATAATACAGTTGGGTTCCCATTTCAGAGGGATGAGAAGAACAGGAAGAAATTAGCTGGAAAGTTTAGAGTGAAAAGATCCCCCCCTCCCCAAAAAAAATATAAGCAGTTTTTTTGTTTTGTTTTGAGTTTTTTATTGTTTGTTTTGTTTTTTTGGACTAAAAGCCAGGCATGTCCTTGGGATTCGTGGCAGCTTCATCCTCTCCAGAAACCAAAGATGCAGGAAGTGTTTGGGAAGCTCTAACTCTACGATGGTTCTAATGGTTCTAGGGCTACCTCTTTAGGGAGGTGACTGTTCAAGTAGCAGTGAAAGCCTGCTAAGAGGAAAGTCTTCCTAAACAAGAGGATAGAATCACTGGCTTGGGGACACACCTAGCGTCCAATGGAGTTACCTCAGCCTCCTGGCTGAGGGGCCACCCCAGGAAGGGTGGGTTCACTTTAACCACGCTACAGAAGTAGATACAATAGTTATTCCTGCTACCAGAGGCCTAACCTGGGTGTATGGAGTCCATTGTCACTAAACGGCTTCTTATCTGAGATAGGACAGAGAAAGACAGTATCATTGATGCGTCTGGAGAAAAGAATGGTTGAAAATAAGAGGAAAGATTTCTAAGAAATATCAAACATGAGTCTTTTTCTATCAAATACTATAAAATTTGCACATAGTCAAGGATCATAAATCTTTTTACCTCTCCTGATTTGTAAGACTTTTATGCGAATACTTTAATTTCCCCACCTAGAAAGACCTTTGTTTGCACAGGGGTCTCTGCTGCATTCCTTGATGGCCTAGGGACTCTTTTCCCCTTTGGAACAATGACCTCTGTTTCCTGTGCACTAATTCTTTTAAGACTGGCCAACTGAATAAGGCGAAGTCCATGGGACCTGGACCCCAGCCATTGAAGAAAAGAAACAGCCCCCACCTGGGTTAGTGCCAAAACCAAATGCACTTCTGCACCCCAAGTGCTTGCTCTGCCAAGCACATCCTTTGGATGGAGAGTGAAGTTTTTCCTGCGCAGAAACAAAGACAAGAGGAAGAAGGGGAGGAAGAAGAGGGGATGAGGAGGCAGAGGAGGATGGAGGAGGAGGGGGAGGAGGGGGAGGAGGGGGAGGAGGGGGAGGAGGGGGAGGGGGAGGAGGGGAAGGAGGGGGAGGGATGGAGGAGGATGGGGAGGAGGGGGAGGAGGGGGAGGAGGGGGAGGAGGGGGAGGAGGAGGAGGAGGGGGAGGGATGGAGGAGGATGGGGAGGAGGGGGAGGAGGGGGAGGAGGGGGAGGAGGGGGAGGAGGGGGAGGGATGGAGGAGGAGGGGGAGGAGGGGGAGGAGGGGGAGGGATGGAGGAGGAGGGGGAGGAGGGGGAGGAGGGGGAGGAGGGGGAGGAGGGGGAGGGATGGAGGAGGAGGGGGAGGAGGGGGAGGAGGGGGAGGAGGGGGAGGAGGAGCACAAAGCAGTGGATTCCCACACTCCCTCCACATCTAGCTCTTCTGGCTTTTCTTCCACTCAGGAAATAACACCCCAAAGTTCGAATTTCCTTCCCAGTAGCCCCCTAATATCCACTTTATTATCATGTCTTATAATTAATTAATTGTCCATTTAGCTCCTTCATACTCCCTCCCTTCATCCACAGGAGGATTTTTAATCACTGCAGCCACTTCTTGACTTCTCCTTCCGCTGTTTCCCCATAGAGAGGGCGCGTTCACCTGTACACGCACGGGAACACAGCCAGGCCCTTCCTTGCAAACCTCCAATAACTGAGCATAACACTTAGAGAAGAATTCCATTTCTCACCCCACACCAGTCCAGCACTCCAGGCACAGCCAGCTTCCCTGGGTCCCGCCACAGCCTGGCCTGGCCTCCTCCCTCAGGGATGCTGCACCAGCTGGTCCTTCTGCCTGATATGTTTTCATGGATGACCCTCTAGTGTCTGGCACCTTCTTCTTATTTTAAACTGTCCATTAAGTCTCTCTTAGTCACACTGTCTTATTTAGACTTTCAACCCATACCTATTGCTAGGTGACATTTCCTCAAGGCCTTGTTTATGTTTGTGCTCCTTCCCTCTGTGACTCTTCTAGAAACAAGAATCTCACATGGCTCACTGGCACCTGAACCCACAAGCACCAACAGCAGGCCTGGCACTGCAGGGGTGGTCAGCAAATTCTCATCCAGTAAGTTCATTATTGGAACATAAGGGATGGTAGCATTCTGTCTTCTTGCCTGAAGCCTTACAGTGCTCCTTGAGCCATTTTGAGGAACTCTGAAAAATGTTCTAAAGTGTAATTAACAGTGAGCTGATGTTCTCTGTGCACTGAATCACACTCATTTCTCAGCCCTCTTTTGTATCCACCATGCTGGCCATGTTCTTTGTACCACTCCTCTGGCGAAGGAAACTTCCCCAGAAGTGTTCTCTAACCCTATTACCATCTGTGCAAAATAATCATAGCGAAAACATAGCCAGGGTTTGAGGCCCAACTCCGCTGCTTCTTTTTGACCCTGGGGCAGGATAATTACTGCGGATTTTCTGTGGACCTACAACACGTTGCTCTTTCATGAAATCTCCTCTCCGGTGACAGCATGTATCACACAGGTTTCCCTGAGTTGGTCTCTTCTATCGTTGAAACCAGAGATAATATGTAAAATTCATATTCACTTGGAGAAATCACATTCTGCTTGGATATCTACAATCTATCTATAATATCAAAGTCTAAAAAAAGCTAATAACAAAAGACATAGTTTAAGGTTGAAAAACTCCAACTTACTTCAGGTAGGTGTTAGCAAGATTAGAGGACATTGGGGCTGGAGTGCTGTCCTCACGTACAGCTTCTAAAGGCAAGGATTAGGGCCATGGAACTCTGATTAGCAGCCAGAGAAATGGGGCCTGAGTGGTTTTTTTTTTTTTTTTTTTTTTTTTTTTTTTGTACCTGGGAGGAGGAAAAGGAGGAGGCATGACATCCATGACTTGCCACAAGGTCGTGCATTGTTAACTATCTGTGAGCTGATATACCTTCCTCCACTTCTCCATGTTTGCAGTAAAGCTAAATATTATGATTTCTCAGGATTAGCAGAGATTGTAAGAATGGTACAGTGCCAGGGACCTTGAACCCATGCAGTAAAAGGCAGGTGCCCTGGGAATAGTATAGATTTCTATAACTGTTGAAGTCCGGTGAGATGAGCAGTCTCAGGAGCTCCCTTATAAATGTCATAAATTGCTGGGGATGTTATCCTGCAAACTGATTGCTTTGGGTAGAATGTAGCCTAGACATGTGCCAACAGTAAAGGACCGTGCCACCCCTACATCCAAAAACAGTAAAGGACCATGCTACCCCTACATTTGAACACAGTAAAGAACCATGCTACCCCTACATCTGGACACAGTAAAGGACCATGCCACCCCTACAGCAGATTCATGCTGTCAATTGGCCTTGGCCACTGAAGAGTTACAATCTGTAATTCCTTAGTTAAGACCTTCAACCACTGTTCCCTGAACTTCCTGACACTGGAGGGCTCTGAGTACCTTCATTTTTTTCCATCAGGACCCACTCCACCATATGCCATGCCTAAACAGTTAGCATCCTCCTTTTAGGAAGAGTAGCTCAGCAAACAATTATTTCTGCATTTAAAAATTAAAGATATAAAGGTTAAAACATGTATCTGAAAAAATCTCCAAGCTAGCATGTGCTCCCACCTGCCAATTCATTGCAAAGGTAGTCCACAGGTGCTCGAGGGGGTCAGGGCAGGAAGATGCTCTTGGGACTGGCCACTTAGGGCAACTCCTGTGGGGTGCGGGCAGGAGACAGTCTTAGGTTGAAGGGACCCAAATGAGGACCTTTACAGGGTGGCCACTTCACCTCTGGGTTTTTCTGAAATCATCAGAATTTAAAATAAAAGCACTGAAAAGAATTTTAAGAGCTCATCAAGGCCATCACCCTGCCTGCCGGAATAATTTTTTCTATCTTTTTTTTTTTTTTCTATCTTCAGGTTCAATGTTCAAGTGTGAAGACTCAAGTTGCAAGAGAAATTGGTGGGTTAGAGGGCAGAAACGCTTTTGGGGAAAAACGAGAGAGAAAAAGGAAAATCTGAGGATAAAGGAGTCCATGCCCTCCCAATTAACCTTACCGAGGACCTCAGAATTCCCAAGGCAGCCTTGATTCTACCTTTTCTTTCCTTTGTTTTCAGATCTGGAATTTTCCCCAGGACTAATGTTAGAATCTAGCATATTCTCCCTTTGATTTATGAGAACATTCAGGGAATATAAGGTCATGAAAGCTAGGAGACCAGCTGGCTTCGGTGCAGAGTAATTAAATAGAGACTCTTACAAACTTCGTTCTTCCCAGGCTTGTTCTGAAAGGAGGTTAAATTTATTCCCCTTTGTACATGAAGGTCCCCTCTTTTTCCATGGTTAAAATATTTATTCTAGATGGTACCCTCTTTTTCTATGTTTAAAATATTTATTCGAGATGTATATTAACCTTCCCCCTGAGGAAAAGGGTGGACCCAACTCACAAAAAGCCACAAAAGAATGGAAATGAGTTCTCTACATTTGTGGTTATAGGTACTGGTGGACGGTCATCTTTCAGGAAACTGTGGTTGAAATAATTAGGTAACCAAAACTGCCTGGTTGGTACCTCAGCAAAGCAAAGGAACGATGTTTTTTCTTTTTAAAAAAATATAAAGGGTCATTGTAATCTGACACAAGTAATCAGTCACACACACCCTCAAAAACCCCCTCCTTGATTCCTTAAGAACTTAAGCAAAAATGCATGCCTAAGAGGCTCTGCACCACACATGAAAGCAATCTGCTTGGAGGGGCGCTAAGCTGTGGGCTTATAAATTAATCATATATTAGGCAAAATACTCAAGCCAGGCATGACTCTGTTTTATTTATTTTTCAATTCTTTAAATTATACTCGGTAATACCTTACAGACCAGGTCCCACTCAGGAAAGCCTCTCCGGTTCTAGGTCTCATAATTTCTCTATAATAAGCATGTTCAGACACTCCTAGTTTGTTGTTGTTCTGTGTAAAATGGGGGCTTCTGAAACTCATCCCCTGCACGTGTGATCTCGAGCTCAGGCATTCAAGGGGCTGAGAAATAAAGCCTGTTTCTGGCCTAGTGGAGGTGACAGCCGGTGCCTGCAACTTCTGCAGGCAAAACCAAAGCTCACTTTGACGGAGTGGCTTCAGGTACCAGTACTCCTTCTGTCTTTGCAAAGTCCAGATATGGCATGCCAAGTCATCTCTGCTCTTCTGCAGGCTGGGGTGCATTTAGATTTTTCAGCATGATACAGATATCCAAGAGAAAAGAGTGTTACATTTCTCCAAATGAAACTATGGGTCACCAAATTCATATCATCTGCTGCCCAGTTTGCTAGCTTGGCTAAGAATGCTTTGACCTTCTCTCCACTTACACTGTTTCCTCATTCACCCCTTGTTTGATTAATCGGGCCAGAATCCTTTTGTGTGTATGCCAAAAAACATACCTGCTTAGGCATTCTGTGCATAAACTTGAACTATTGGAAAATCATGCTGTGATGACTAGAGCTTAGAAAATCCAATGAGGAGAGAATCGTAAGTGCTATGAGTTTTAAGCAAGGTAAAAATTATGTCTCCCTAAACCATTTCCACAGTGAGCCTTCCCACCCAAGACACTGGGCTTCCACAGTGAGCCTTCCCACTCAAGCTAGTGATTTGCAGGTGATAAAGAAATCAAGAATCAAGAGTTCATCAAATATCAAAACAACCAAGCATGTGTAACTCTTCCCATGAAATCAGACACTGTGAATTTTCTGTTTGCTTTCTTCCATACTTGTAGTTACCCCTCACTGTTCACTGAGGTCCCTCCCCCCCAACACAAGCCTGTAGCAGGCTGCAGTATTTTATGGAAGAATCTCATATTCCACTGAACAGCAACCCACAGATTTAGCTTTCCACTTAAGAATTGACACTCCGAGGCTGGAGAGATAGCACAGCAGTTAGGAACATGAAATGTCTTCCGAGGGCTCTTGTTCAGCTCCTGGCACCCATGTTGTATGGTTCATATCCACCTGGGAGTCCAACTCCAGGGAGGATGTGACTCCCTTTTTCTGGCCTCTTTGGATACCACACACACAAACGCTTTAAAAATAAAAGAATTTCCACTAAACATTCATCTTCAATAGCAACAGCTAAGCTAATGCTCTCTTGATTAAAAATATTTTCTCGAGTGTATGGTTATTCCGAATTTTTAAATATTTCTAATGAACAAAATTATATGTTTAGAACTCTCTTTTCAACATAATGATATCACAACTGTGGTTTTATTTGAACTACTCTTTTGATAATAACTAACATTTTCCATGACACAGGTTGAGAGTCTGTGGCCTCCAATATGACAAGACCTCTGTTATTACTCTGTAAAGTCAAACACCCCCCCACCCGTGTGTGTGTGTGTGTGTGTGTGTGTGTGTGTGTCCCTCCCTCCCTGGATAAAGGGAAGGCTAACGTTTGCTTGACATTTAACTTACAAGCACTAGGATATAGGTGTATGATCATGTCCAGGGAGAGGCTGGTATTAGAATGCACTCAACACCTTTAGGTGTTGGACAAAGTCAGCTTTTTTTCATTGAGGTTCTCATCCATTTAGCCCAAATGACAAGCATAAAATATCCATACTCCCAGGTCCCAGCCCAGAAAGCTCATCCACAGGTGATCTGTTTAGAAATATGAGCCAACAATGTTGAGGCCCATTGAATGAACTGGGCCAATTCAACTGGAACTGAAACTGGGCAGCATATTTTTCCAAGGTTTTGCATCTCCAGTGGCAATACAGCTATTAGCACTTTCTAAATGTACATATATATGCATGCGTGATACAATATATATGGGCCGAATATATATATTTGTCATATATTTTGGTCACAGATACCAATGAGACTCTAAAAGCCAAGGCTGTTCTTGATGGTACCAACAAAGAGATGTCTGTGGAAGAAACCTCTGGTCCTTGCTCCTAAGCCTGCACTCAGAAGGCTGCGGCAAGAGGAGCATAGGTTCCAGGTCAGCCTGAACTTCAGAGCAGTTTCAAGGCCAGCATAGCATTGCTTTCATAGCAGAGACCAGAGTGAAGAGAGGGAGAAGGCGGCGAGGGGAGCGGGGGGGGGGGGGGAGAAAACAAAGGAAGGATGAGGAGGGGTCAGTAGTATAAAAAGGGTACCATGCAAGACTTACCAAAGATTTTTAAGACTTCACATCAGAGACTTTTGTCTAATCCCACTTTATAAAATGTATCCACACAGCCCATGTTCAAAATAACACACCCCCAAATACACCCAAAGATTGTAAGATATAACAATTCTCCAAAGACAGCTCTAAAACTGATATCACCTACTTAAAACTGGGGCTCTGCTGAGGCTGTGACCCCAAGATGCTAGAAGATACATGTGAGCATGTGCGTGCGCACACACAAGTCATGAATGCACACACACACACACACACACACACACACACACACACACACACACGGGGTGGGGGGGGGAAGAGCAGAGACTCAGAATCCTAGGGGCCTCTTTAAGGACATAGAAGACTTATCCTCAGGGAACTAACTTCCTCCATTTCATTTTTTTCTCATTTTATTTTATTTTATTTTGTCCTTTGTTTTGTTTTGATTTTTTTGTGTGTGTGTGTTGCTCTTGTCGCCATTTGGGGGAGGGGTACTTGCTGGGTTTTATAGGTTATTTTATTTGGGGGGATATTATTATTTTGAGACAAGCTTCTATGTATCCCAGGCTTGCCTCAAACCCATGATGTAGCATGGGCTGGCCCTTAACTCCTGATCTTGCCTATATTTCCTGAGTGTTGCTCTTGAGGCAACATATATTACCACACCCAGCTTAGCTTCCCATTCTCAAAGGCTATGGACTTCTCTATGGCCACACCTTCAACCTTAGTTCTTTGGTTAAAAATTCAAGATCCAAATTTAACCGGTAGAAACTATTAAAAAACAAAACAAAAAACCAACTTGTACCAGGTCAGGTTCTTTCATACAATTCACTCCACAGCAAGCAGGGAAGACAAGAGACCTGTTATTGAACTATGAAGGAGCTGAGGTTGTGTTCAGCCATGGGGGTGCTAAGTAGAAACCCTCCAGTGGGCGCCTTCCCCGTGCCCTGTCTGCTCACACGTGCACACGTTGGAGCTCTACTGTCATTTTCTTTCCTGATTCACACTCATTAAATATAACCACACGACGTAAGACACCTGTTAACTCTCCCAATCTAAATAAAAATCAGCAACGCTACAGTTTGGGGGATGTGATCAGCATGTATGATTTCACAGAGTGAAAATACATTTATTTTTTTAAAAAGAATTTCTGATGCATCCTAAAGTTCTTTGGCTGGTGTAAAAAGAATTTATGGTGACATCCCTAACTAGGCACTTAAGAAATCATTTGGCAGTTTTCTGTTTGCCAAATGCCATCCATTGTTTTAATGTCAGATAGGAAGTAGGCGTTATTTATAGACTGAAATATAACACTATTAAAGCTCGTTCTTATATACAGCAACACTTCCCAATAGAGTTCTCAACACTACATTTTATAGCCCAAATCACTGCATTCGATAACGGCATATGAGTGTTGTCTTCTTAATAGACTAGCAGAGGTGTGACTATGACTCCAAAGCAGAAACAGCTTAAAGGAAAAATCTAATTATGTCAATGCTGTATCTTTTTATACCTTAACCTGAAAATTAATTTCTGTGACTAAACTTGTAAAACATACTTGGTGGTTGGTTTGTTTCTTGGGTATCTGCAGGTCCCAGGAAACCTCTCCATAGGAGCTAGAGTTTAGTGTGAGTTTATTACAGTGGACCTGCTTTCCTCAATGCCAGAGTGTGGCATTTCAGTTAATCCGAGTCACTTTTTAAAAGATTAGCTCTTCTTATTTGGGTATAGAGACACATTTTTCGGCTCGTGAGACTGTGTTTGTAAGCCTCCAGATTATTCTCTCTGGAGCAAATTCTGGCATTTGTGGTTTTCTGAGCACCAATTGCTACACTTTAGTTATAACAGGAACACTTCAGGATTCCATAAATAAGAGAATTTAAAAATATGCAAGAACCTTTAAAACAAATAAACTTAAAGAAAAAAAAAGTGCAAACTAACTTACTGTTGCCCTGAGAGTCATAACATCCCCTCTCCCCAAAGCTTCATTAATGCACAACAAAAAATGTATCTTATTTGTTTCTAGTCCAACCAACACCTGTGGCCTATCAGCTGGTCTTAGGTTAGACTTAAGGTACAGTGGGTAGGAGCCGAAGAGATGGCTCCATCAGTAAGTGCTGAAGGCCCCAAGTTCGAGTCTCAGAAGCCATGTGAAAAAGGTTGAGTCCTGTGGTGTGAGCTGGCAACACCAGCACCGATGTGATAGAAAAGGGTCCACCCACCAAGATGAGGAACCTGTCTTGAGGCAAAAGTGCATGGTGCCTGACGACTGGCCGAGGCTGAAGACCTGATCAATTCAAAGGGAGAAGATAAACTACAGCACAGCATGCACACGTCGGTGAGAGTATGTGAAGGGCATCTTCGGCTCTCTACTTGGGAGTCTTATTTTAAATATTCTTTCAGAATTTCTGGAGATGAAACTGCACTAAATATGCAGATGAAGACCAGCTGGGCATTTGCGACTCAGCTTTCCTTGGGCGTCTATAGTCCATCTTGCAAAAGTATTTATGAATTGACGGGATGGTTTTAATGATTTCCCTCTCATTTTACCTTAGCCTTGATTGTGTGTGTGTGTGCATGAGTGTATGAGTGTATGTGTGTGTGATGTACAACATGAGCAGAGCATGTAGATCATTTAGAGAGCCTCCAGGAAGCCTTTCTGCCCATATCACACTGAATTAAACACACCCCTCTATGTAGGATGGCCCAGACACATGTGCTTGGAACCTTCTCAAGTTGGTTAGTTGCTACAATAAATGCCTGAGGTAAATCTTCTTAAAGGGGGAAGTTTACTGTGACTTTTACATTATGGTTTGGGAGCTTCATCCATGGTCTGTTGACCTCACTGCTTCTGAGCCCCTGACAAGGTGAGACATCATGGTGGGGAACAGATGGAGGAGTATGGAAAAGCTGCTCACCTCCTGATGGCTGGGCACATAGGAAGATGGGGTGGATATCCTAATACCTCCCTTACAGAAAGCCCCAATGACCTAACTTCCCTCCCACAAGGATCCATCTCCAACGGGCTTCCACCACTGGGGATTTAGCATCAAAACATGGGGACATTACATCTTTAGGGGACATTTCAGAGTAACTGCAGCTTGCAGGTGAGATAGGGTCTGCCTACCCTACTGTGGAAGCAGGGTGCAGGAAAGGGAGAGGTGCATATGGATCTAGTCTACTCAAGGCATATGCAGTAAGGGAATGTGCAGGTAAATCCACTAATGTGCATAACTAATATTCATTCAGTCATAATTTTAGAAAAGAACCTGTCCTAGTTTTAATTCTTGTCATGTTTATAAAATAGCCCAACAAAAGAAACTTATAGACCATAGTATCCACTTCAGCTTAAAGTTATAGTCCATCATTTCAGGGAACCTATCCTGAAGCAGCTAGCCACACCTAGTCCAGAGCAGAGGGAAAATGAATCCATACATGCTCACACTCAGTTCACCTTCTGAATATGAAATCCTGGACCCAAACCCAGAGAATGGTGCTAACCATATTTAGGCTGAGTACAAGATGATTCTAGAATGTGTCAAGTTGGTAATTAAGCAAGTCACACTGTGCTCTGTGACTTTACTAAATAAGATGGGATCGGGGAACAACTAACATCAGCCCAAATTGGTGACTTTCTAGAAACCTAAAATTGCAGCTAAAGAGCTAGCTCGGTGTTAAAGAAAATGATCTTGCAGAGGACTTGAGTTTAGTTCCCAACACTCAAACTGGGCAGTTCATGGATACCTGTTACTCTTATCTCCTGAGCATCTCACGCCCTCTTCTGGCTTCTATGTACACTGCACTCACATGCACATACACACACACATACACACACATATTTATATTTAAATTTTTAAAAACACAATTTTCAAACCAGCGCCGGGCCTTGTGACTCAGACTTGAATTTAAAATTTGTATGTGATTCTCATGCATATTACAGATTGGGTAACACTAGTCTAATTATTTGGCGATAACTGAATAGAGTCAGGCTGACTTTCACTGTATTATTCATTGGAATTATAGAACATTCTAACTTAGTGAAACTTGTCTCTTTCAGTAAAATTATCTCCAATGCACACTGTTTCAGATTTCAACACAATGAGAGTTGGCTTGGCCACAAGCATGAGGACCTAAGAAAATCCCTAGAGCCCACATAAAAAAGTAGAGAGCATGGCAGTATACACTTGTAATCCTAAAGTGAGTGCTTGCGATCCAGCAAGGCCTGGGCAGTGTGCATGTGTGATCCAGCAAGACCTGGGCAGTGTGCATGTGTGATCCAGCATGGCCTGGGCAGTGTGCATGTGTGATCCAGCATGGCCTGGGCAGTGTGCATGTGTGATCCAGCAAGGCCTGGACAGTGTGCATGTGTGATCCAGCATGGCCTGGGCAGTGTGCATGTGTGATCCAGCAAGGCCTGGGCAGTGTGCATGTGTATCCAGCAAGGCCTGGGCAGTGTGCATGTGTGATCCAGCAAGGCCTGGGTAGTGTGCACATGTGATGCAGCAAGGCCTGGGATGTGCACGTGTGATCCAGCAAGATCTGGCAGTGTGCACTTGCAATTACAACAGGGCACAGCATATAGTATGAAGTTTCTGGCCCGGACTTTCTGGCCTAGCCCCAAAGTTCGAAATTACTCGTAGGCCCACTGCCCCATACCCTAAATAATCACACAAAGGCTTATATCAAACTAACCCATGACTCTTATCTTATTTAGCCATTCAGCTTGGTACCTTTACTCAGAGCAGCACTTCTTCCTCTCTCTCTGTGGGCATCTCTGTCTTCCACTTTACCCTCCCAGAGTTTTCACGGTCTGGTAGCCCTGACCAGAGTTCCTGTCTGCCTTGTGGCTAATTAGCATTTTATTGACCCAGGAGGAGGCACAAATATTTACAATGTACAAGAACATAATCCCACAACAGCAGTTGTGTATTTGTAATCCAGCAGGACAAGCAGTGTGCACTATGATACCAGTGCTAGGAAAATAGAAACAAACAGATGGTCCCTAGGGTGCACTGGTCAGTCAGCCTAGCCAGGCCATTGAGAGGCCCTATCTCAATAAAAACAAGGTGGACAGCACCTGAGTAATGACACCTCGGGTTGACTACTGACCTCAGCACACATGCGCACACATGCAGACATGCATGGGCATCTTTATACATACATGCACCCCCACAGGAACATGAATGATATTCATACACATAATAATAATTAATAATAATATGAACAATTACCAGAGGCCCTTCATAGAATGCTGGTATTAGTTTATCAGTTCCCAAGAAGGAAAGCCCACTAAGCCACAAAACCAGCATCCAACTAGTAATTGTCACTCTCTTCTCCCAGGCCCACTTAAAGAAGTTACCGACCTTACAGAAACAGGAAGTGGCAAGCCTACTTTAGGAGTGTCACCTCACTACATTGGTTCATCTGTGGTAACTCATTTTTTTCAGCCACATATTCCAGAGTTCCTTTTACCATATGCTGTTCATCAAATATACAACATGATCTTCCCAAACAATGGTTCATTCCCAGCAGCCTTAGTGGATAATGCCTCCAAATCTTCACCTCCATATTAAAAAGTGGATGACATTACATACCAGGGATTAGTTCTGGGTTCTGAAAAGCATAACAAACCAGGGAAGGGATAGAGACATGGGTGCACCAAGCCACTGCAGAAAGCCTTTGCCTACAGCATCGTTTTGCTTCCAAGGCAGCCTCCAGTCCACAGCACCAAGAACTTCTGCTTCACATTTGTATGTCAACTGTACCTTAAAACTTCTCACTTAACTGAACCATAAAAGAAGACTTTTTTTTTCTCCCAGACATAGCCAACTGCTGAGGAAAAAAAATTAAAGGCAAATTTGAATACACACTAATTTTTAGTTTTAAACATTATATATCACACTTTTCACAAAGAAAGAATACGGTGAGAGAGAGAAAGAGACAACTGGTGTCCCACAGAATTCCAGTTCCTACTTTTTATGAAGCAAGCAAGAGAAGCCTGTGACAGTGTCATTGTGGCAAAGGGTGTCTCATCTCAAAGCCTATCTGTATTGATACCAGAGAAGGGTAATGGTATGAAATGACACCAGCTGGCCTGCCCTGTCACCTTTCTAACAGTTCTGGTAG